>LPNX010371884.1:297225-369035 GCA_001517045.1 Pseudotsuga menziesii | reverse complement strand
ATATGTATTTCTAGTAGTTTGTATCCAAGGTAAGTTGTTCTAATACTTGTCCCCTAAAGATCTGATCTTCCTGGTAAAAAGAAAGGGTATTGAAGTGACGCCATCATCTTGGGTGTCTAGCATAAGAAATCTAAGGGTAAGGCGATGATGCATCCTTATTTACTATTTCTAATTCCTCATCATTCCTCCCAAGAATAGAAGCATTGGAGTAAAGGATTTCAATAAATATGAGTAGGGAATGGAACTAGATTGATCATATACCACTATAACTACTATTGACAACACATGTTAAGCTGTATAGAGAGCAAATGATGAGGTATCATGTTGAAGACTTGAAGGATTCCTTTAATGAAGTTATTTGTGTTCAATTAGCTTGATTACATTAACAATCTTGCCAAGTATGAATCATTATTGTTGGGCTTGAATTTAGCAATATAAATGGGTGTGAATCTGTATAAAGTTATTTGAGATTATGACGTAATAGTGCAACCAGTAAGAAATCTGTGTGCAACAAAGAATTAATTACAGGATGAATAAAGAAATAAATGATGTGCGTGATACTATTTAAATGTGTGATGCCTTCCATTACTGTTTTCCCAAGGGAAATGAATATGTAAGTTGATTCTTTTGAATATATGAAATTAAACTAGTCTTTGATTCTTCATGTAAAGCTGCCCGACCTGGCTTTATGAAAATTGTTAAACCCCTTCCAAAAATTCCTTCGCGGTCATTTTTCCTTTACTGCAATCGAAATCTAGAGCCACACAACCCTATTTAGAGATAACCACTTATATTGTCATTTGAAGCATCACCTGCCTCAAAAGGTCCACCAGAGATCTTTCACCTTTTGTTGGGAACTTCATTGGAGCCGCTTCTGATCTCATCGCTGCCAAGGGTTGAAGCATCACCTGCTTCAAAAGGTCCACCAGAGATCTTCCACCTTTTGTTGGGAACTTCATTGGAGCCGCTTCTGATCTCATCGCTGCCAAGGGAAGAAGGTGAAGCTTCCCTTGCAGTCGATATAAATTTAACTAGCTTCTTCAAGTCTTTGTAAGAAAAGAACTTATCCTATCATTCTAGCAATGTTTCCTCGATCTGACTTTGCAATTGTTTGCCAAACTTCATGATCCTGATGCCAAAAAGTAACTCTACAAAAATACAGTAATACCCCAGGCCTCAGGGCCTAAGAAATGGCTCCATATGTTGAGAAGAAAGGATTGCCGCCTAAAAACACAAATAGCAAATAAAATAACCATCAAGAGGGTGAGAAAATGAATATTTAAGGCTTTAAGCTACACTAAATTCATCGTTGGTAGTCCAACTGAGAACAGGAAGCTCAAAGGTCACAGGTTAGAATTAGCCAAAGGTGTCGAGACTTTAAATCCCCAAATCAGTAGAATTTCAATAGAGGAAAGGAGTTATAGCTGCAAATAAAATGGGCTCACATTACATAATAATGTCGAATCATAAACTGGTCACGGGTTAGAATTAGCCAAAGGTGTCGAGACTTTAAACCCCCAAATCAGTAGAATTTCAATAGAGGAAAGGAGTTATAGCTGCAAATAAAATGGGCTCACATTACATAATAATGTCGAATCATAAACTGGTCACGAGTCCAGTTGTTTTAGTTAAAATATTGAGAACTCTTTCAACAAATAATAGAAAGTTTAGTTCATTGAATTGCTGCTTATTAAAAAAAATGTAATAAATTTTTTCCTAGGATTTACATACAAAGTAAAATAGTTGAGTTGTGTACATGAGGGGGTCTACAATTTAGTAAATTCTAACCCGGCAGATGGATTGAGAGACCCCAGAGATGCGCATTCAGGGCCACCAATGTGTATTTTATATATTATATTAATTTGGTCAATTCATGTTGAGTTGTGACAATACATTATTAATTTACTAAATTCTAACACTGCAGATGGATTCAGAGACCCCCTTAAAATGTACAAATTCATTGTCAAATTTGTAATTTTTTCATTGCCGGAGTGAACTAGAAATGACCAATTGTTATGTGGTCCTTTTTAGTCTAGATATCTCATGACCAAATTTGGTCATTTATCTTGGTCGTTTTTAGTTGGTTTTTATCCCGTGACCAAAAGTGGTCATTTATCTTAATCTTTTTTAGTTATCTCACTTAAATTTATTATTTTTGGTCATTTATCCCTTGAAAACAACTGTGGTGACCAAAAATTTTGGTCTCCTGGTCACTAATCTCTCATTTTCCACTAGTGGAATATGCATTATGAAATTTTTCTAATCATACAACTGGTGCATTTGACTTGTAGAAAAGATCGTGTACAATCGCCTACAAGAAAAGAAGGATGAGACTTGTTGTGAAGAACAAGTGACGACGGTTCAAGAAAGAAACAAAGATGAAGAATAATATGACAATACTTTCAATGAAAGAATAAATCTCAGACATGTTGTAGTTATGCGACACTGTCGAGCGACATCATTGATACAAAGCCTTCTAGCTATGAAGAAGTAGCCAAGAAGAAAGGGAATGAGAGTACCCGTTCAAGAAGAATGATGTCTAGGATGAAGTATCAAGACCTGAAGGGAAGTTTGTAATGTCTTCCATATGGATCTACACGATCCAACCTACAGTATATGGAAACATCATGGGATACAAGGAAAGATTCGTAGCACGAGGCTTCTCACAGAAAGAAGGCATAGAGTACAAAGAGACATTTGTAGCTAGACACATGACAGGTAGAGCCATGTGTGCAAATGAGAGAATACCTTGTATGAGCTTAGAAGGAATGCATGGGATATCACACACATGAGGATATTTAATATCACCTAGAGTGATGATGATCTTAACCTTTTGCTACAATGTTGAAGATGAAAGGCTATAGAGGATGACAAGCTCACAGATGGGTGCAAGAAGAACTTTTGAAAAGGTTCAAGATAGAGGATCTTGGTATCTAGTGACCCTAGATGGATACATAGAATATTAGTAGCATAGGAAGCTACTTGTCTCTCTAGAATAGAATGCTTCAGTTCATAGAGTACGAAAGAAAGAGGGAGAATGATACTTCGCTTCAGAGGGAGTAACTGCAGAAGATCCTAAGGTTAGACATGATACAACAGGATGGACATATTACTGATGAATCTAGGATTTACTGAGAGTAAAGTGGATTCCAACCGTTACTTTAACGTTGAAGGTGGAAGACCAGTGATGCTCCTATTGAATTTCGATGACTTGTTCCTGAGAAAAAAGAGGAACTCGTTAAAGTTGCAAGAAGGAGACATGCTTCCAAGTTCAAGATAAAAGAATGGGATATGATGCACTACTTACTAGGCATGGAGGTGTGGCAGAATGCAAATGGAATCTCCCTGGGACAAGGGAAGTATGCAATAGATATCCTGAAGAGCTTTAGGATGATGGACTACAAGGCCATTAACACACCTATGTGATCGAACCTAAAGCTATTGCATGATGCTTCATCAGAGATGATTGATGCCACAATGTATCAACAGATATTTTTTCCTTGATATACCTAACAAATACGAGACCATATATTTGCTTTACTGTGAACACATTGAGACATGTTCACCTAATGGTTACAAAGCATGCATTGAGGTATGTGAAGGGTACAGTTGATTATGGACTCAAGTATGAGGCCAATTACAATATTAACCTGGAAGGTTATGAGGATTTGGATTGGGCAGGAAATGTCATTGATAGGAAGAGCACTTTGGGGTGCTACTTTAGTATGAGATCAGGTGTGATTTCTTGGTGTAGCAAGAAGTAGTCTTGCATGGCACTGAGTATAGTCGGGGCAAAAATATGTTGCCACTTTCTCGGATATTTGGGAGGTAGTATGTTTCTTTTGAAAAAATACTATTTGTTTTGATTGATCTGACTTGAATTTGTGTATGATACAAAGAGGAGCAGTGAAGCTCTAGTATGTGATCTAGATCAATATCTCTCGAAAGAGGGAGTTATAGCATAGTCGGTGAGATAGGTTGTCTAAGCATAAAATCCTCGCGAAGCTCATAGGTGGCTTAGATGTAAATGGTCCTATAGGTTGTCCTCGGATGTAATCAGTCCTGGAAAAGATCACAAGTTATCCTTGGACATAATCATCCCTGATATGATTCTCTACTATAAATGGCCAAAGTGAAGTTTGAGTACATCAGGCAGAAGCTTGGTTTTCACCAGATCGAGGTTCCTTCGAAGAGGAAGTGATGAGTCTATGAGGATTTCTCGCATGGTGTTAGGTGGGGCCTTCCATGGTCAGATATTAGTGTTGTGCCTTTCTGACATCATGAGAGGATTGATCCCTTCCATGGTCAGATGTAAGTGCAGATACATTGTGATGTGATTGTGGGATTTATTCCCACATGATCAGTGCAGATACATTCTGATGTGATTGTGGGATGTGTTCCCACATGATCAATGCATATACATTCTAATGTGATGGTGGGATGTGTTCCCATATGATCAATGTAGAGCCATTCTGATGTGATTGCGGGATGTGTTCCCACATGATCAGATATAAGTGCACAGCATCAGATGTACGGTGCTCATCAGCAAATTCAAATGTATGTGAAAATTGCATAGTGATTCCTTCCTAGTCTTGGGTTTCTTGTCGCAATTCCATAAATGTATACCAGGTTATAGGTGTCATTTCCAATGTATGTATGAAATGATGTACCCACCCCTACCTTGGGTATTCTGCAAATGCGATGTGACAATGATTGAAATGTTCCATAGGGTTTGCTAACCCCGAATACTTATGGTTTACTAGGGTGACCTCTTCTCTGAATCTGACTTCCATCAATCTTATGCACTATGGTCAATTTGTTATAGAATCCTTATGTGCACCCCACCATCTAGTGGGCGTAGCTTTTATGACATGATCCAGTGTGGACAAGCACTGACATTCCATTGCAAGTCCTTCAAACTCATTTATGAAGGTCGCAAGGTTAGGTAAACCCTCATAGGTGGGTAACTCATGTAGCTCATTCTTTGCCCATCGTACATACCCGGTAACTCTCATGCATCTCCTCATAGATACTTGGTGTAGTATGTTCTTCCAATTCTCCAAAGCTTCCCATGAGTCGGATGTGCAGGAACTAGCACTCTTCCAGATTAGGTTCCCATCTGCTGTCGGATTGATGTAGTCCTCTTGTAGTGCAGTAAAATTGTAGATTTGGTCAAGGTAGTCAGCCTGGCCATCATTATATATCGGTTGGATGTATCTCTTTCCTTCTAATGATTCAATGGGAGACATCAATATCATCTCATTATCCTTGAACGAGAGGATGTGTTTCTTGAATTTTGTAATGGTTTGGTTGTCAATATCCCAATCTATCCCAACAATGCAGGATATGGGTTTGTGTCATTACCAATATTGATGACCTCAAAGTCCACAAATGTGTGAAACCCTTCAACGTCGAGGGGGACCCGACTCAAGCGTCCAATGGGTAGGACCTTCACCTGATTTGCAAGTCACACCTAGATAGGAGACCAGTCCAGGTGTGGCTTGCCCTTACTTTCCCAGGTTTGTCTTTTTAATATATTGAAATCAGACCCCAGGTATAAACTAATGTAGTCACCTATCTGCACTATCATTCTTAACTCATTGCCAGTGTGGACTTCTTTCTCACTTGGTTAACCTTCTTTTCAGGCCATGGATCTAAGGGAATCTCTTCTATCATTTCCTATAGTTTTGTAATAGCATATTTATATTATATTAGCATTAAGCAAATTAACAGGAAGGATCTGAGCTTACTAACCTTTTGTGGAGCATTCTTCTGAAATATGCACTGAAATCGTTAAGGAATCTCCTTGAATTCTTCTCATATCGATGATTCTACTAAATTCACAAACTTGTGTCATACCTCCAAGAATGTTTCCTTTTGTTTCTAGGCATCGAATGATTCCTTCTTCTATGTCACAGGTCGTACCTATGGTTGTTGTTGTTCTTGTGCTTTATCCTGATCAGCTCCTGTCGCAGCTCCTTCTCGTGTTATGACAACAACATTTGGATCTCGTGGTTCAACCGTAATCATCTGAACATTCATGTTAGGATTTTGGTTTTCATTCTTCGCAGGGTTATGTCCTGTGATGGTCCTTGCTTGCCATTTCTCGATCAACTGAGGACATTGCTCCACATTATGGTTCTGTCCCTTACGGTATGAACATGTCTTCACAAGTTCTAAGTAATCTCTGGCATAGTGACCCATTTTTCTACAGTTATAGCACATAACTTGGCCTCTTCCTCTACCAAATCCTCCTCCCCCACCTCTTTATATGAAGTTTCAACCACCCCTTCCCTGCGGGTGTGGTTGCTGCGATGGGTACTGGTCCTGTTGGTAGTGTGGTGGGTAGTGATGTTTTTGCATGTACGACTACTGAGATGCGTACTGAGGTTGATACTAATTTTGGTATTGATTGGGTGGGAACTGAGCAGGCTGATATGATGGTTGTGCTAGTTCAGCCTGAGCCATCCCCTCATTTTTTATTAAGTAGGTGTCGAAATTATTTTCTTTCAAAAGCTTGTATGCTCTGTATTATTTTTCTTCATATCCTACTAACTTACAAAAATTACAAAAAATATTTGCTGGGGTAATTATAGTATTCTGTAGGTATAGGCACTCATCATTGCGATGCCCTCTACACTAGCATATCCGCACCATGGTAGTCCTTAGCTATTTAATGGGTTTGGTGCACTTGACGCAATATAGTTCATGAACATCGGATAGTTATCCTTAGTGTTCCCATCTGTTATGCACTTTGTGCACAATAAATATTCTTGTGCTTAATTTCCCTTCCCAATGTTCTATAGTTGTGTCATTATATTAGCCAACTGTGACTGAATCTGTACCAATCCTGTGGAATCACTGCCAATGGGAGAGGCTTCTAGCTTCATCACCAACTCTATTGTTTATGTCTGCGACTCAATATTTTGTTCCATTAATCGTCCTCGGATGTGTGGTAATAACGCGACAATAAACCACTGTTTATGTTGTACATCTGACATTTGGAAGATTACCTTGGCCACCAAAGTTTTAAACCATTGGCCAAAGTCCCATACTAATTCTCCTAGTTCTTGTTTTATCTCCTTGATCTCAGTAATGCACTGTGATTCATATTTAGGTTTTCTGAACTCAGAGATCATTGCAACTCTAATATCTTCAAGGGTCTTTTGTAGTGTTCTAGTCGGTGCATCACAAAACTTCATAAACCAATCTAGTGCATGACCCCTCATAGTTGTGATCATTTCTGCCTTCTTTATGTCTTCATTCTGGACTAACCGAACCATCCAAACAACTTCACAGAGGAACCAATGTTGCTTTGGATCTTCTCCGCCATTTCCATTGAATGTGGGTCACTGAATGTCTACCCCATCCATTGAGTTGGCATCAGGGTTCTCTGGAAAAGGATTCAAAGGATGTGAACCCTCTTTCCTACTAGTCGCGGTACTAGCACTATCGGTATTATCAGTCCTTTCTGGGGATGAAAATATTGATCTCATTAGCAGTGATACTCTTGGTGTGATGTAGTTGCATCCTGATCTTGATGTCTCTACAAATTATTTTGATTCCTTTTCTCCTTCTGATATAGGGTTATATTCCTCCTCTTCATCACAAGACCCTTCATCTTCGTGCGACTGACTTTCATGTTCACTCTCCTCGAATAGACTAAGATTGCGTTCCCCTCTTTCAATCTTTATTCTTTTCCCTAGTCTGAATCTCCTTCCAGTCCTTAGGAATCCAGCTTCTAATTCAGGTTTTGTTTTTCCTGGGAACATTTCAACTCATCCTCTCCCATTTATTAAGAGTTCATCTACAACATAGCCTCCCTCATGGGTACATGAATCAACTAATCAATGCAAGATTCCCTTCTCATAGATCATCATTTTAATCCATGTACTAATAGATAGAAAATATCTTCTGCAGGGTCCTTGGAAAAAAAATATTTTAGCATCACTATATGAGGTTATATTATCTAATGCAAACTCAGTGATGTATCCTTGCAAGATACTGTCAACCCAGAAATCAAAATCTCTAGAGATAGCGTTACTTTCATTGGTTATCTCGCTGACCAGCTAATCATTCCATTCGATGGTTTCTTTCCTCAAGAACATCGGTTGTCCAGTCACCAATCTTGAAAACCATTCATACAATATAACATGGAACTATGCAAAGAATATCTGGTGGATATCAGAGTATATGTACTTATCCACTCAGTTTTCTACACTCCATTGTGATCCTATGCTCTCCTCTTGCACTAATGCTACCATTTTAGAGTCCAGCCAATCTTCTATCTCTTTCTTCTTCAGGTGCCACAACATTTCCCTCGGCTCAATCAATTAAGGGTCCCATCAAGGCATATAGAAAATTTTCGTGAGATATGGATGAATGTTGTATTGGCTAAAATACTTGCATGATCATATATTTATGCATAAGAATATTCCATTATGAATATGGTTTATGAAATGTTTTGGTGGCTCGTAAGTAACGCATCCACATTGTTCTGAACCGTTAAGCCAAGCTATGGCTTCCAGCCATGAGGAGGTCTAAACCCCCTATGAATGAATACAACAATCCAATGCCACAAACTTCCATAGATAATGGGGCATAGAGTCCATAAATAATGGAAATTACATTAGTGGGAATATAAGCTGAAAAATATCTAGCTTGAGTCTCAACTATTGGAAGAGCTGTAACACTTCCCTCACCTAATTGGGAACTTAATTCTAACCATACAACTAGTGCATATGACTTGTAGGAAAGATCGTGTACAATCACCTACAAGAAAAGAAGGTTGAAACTTGTTCCAAAGAACAAGTGACAACAGTTCGAGAAATAATTGAAGATGAATAATAATATGACGAATGCAGTGACATCATTGATGAAGAAGTAGCCAAGAAGAAAGGGAAGACCAGTTCAATAAGAATGATGTCTAGGATACTGTATTGAGACCTGAAGGGAAGTTCATAGTTCTGTCATGCAGTAGATGGAATCATCGTGGGATACAAGCAGGGATGATTTTAAAGAACCATACTTATTTAAAAGTGTATAAATGTTGGCGAAGATTACCAATTGTTAAAATGGCAACTATAAAATGATTGGCAATATTTTTCAAAAAATATTTTAATTTCCAAGTATTTTGTATCGTTTATATAATAATTTGGAAATTTTTAGGATGAAAATTTTTTACCCCATCAAAATTGGGTGAAACAGGGCTTCAAAAATGCAAAATCGCGAATCTTTTTTGGGAGAAAAACGTGGACAAATAGCCCACTAGACTAAAATTCGCCCCTAAAATTATCCTTGGATACAAGGAAATATTCGTAGCACGAGGCTTCTCACAAAAAGAAGGAATAAGATACGAACAGACATTTGCAACCATTGGAAATTAAGACACATGACATGTAGACTCATGTGTGAAAATGAAATAAGGTCTTGTATGAGCTCAAAAGGAACCCATGGGATAACATAAACATGAGTGTTGCAGAGAAAAATTCCTATGGCTTGGGGTACCACAACAAATAGCTTGACTCCAGAAATCAATCTTTTCCAATATGCAATAGAAAGTAAATGTCTAACACTAAACAATCAGACCTCGTACCTTATTCCGGATGGTTGAAGTAGATCCCCTTTGAGCTTTCCAACTTCAGCTTGAATTGATAAATTACTTCCTCAACAACAAGTAAACAATGCAAGCATACTATATATCATGGTGTTAGATATATTCTAGCATATATAATCAACAATGTATAAGCATTTGAAATAATCCCATGGATAATATATTCATTCAAACACACATTATTCGACAGGAAAAGATATTTCTATAAATATAAATCAAAGATTACAATAGATACAACCTCTGACGGCACGTCTGCGAACTATAGAAACTGAATCCCCCACTTGGGCCTCCACCACCTCAATCCTCCATCTCTCGATAGAAATCTCACAAGCAAAAGGCAAGCTTGGGAAGAACACACTAGTGCTCCAAGGGACAAAGGGATGTAGACTCAAGAATAAGTTTCAGCAACAATGGACTATAGTTTCTTTTCTCTCAATTCTCTCATATGCCTTCAATGTACCATAGAGTTCCTTATATAGCTTTTCAAAGGGGTAATGAAAGGTCAAATCCGAGCGATCTCAAGGCATAGGGAAGGCCAGGAGTCAAGTGAGACAAATCCATGTCAAGGAAAACTCCAAAAGGATTTGGATTTTTGTACACATCCTGATGTACGTGGTTTTATGGGTCAAACTCATGTATATACGCGACTCAGGGATTAAAAGTCGTGTATAGAAATTTTCACATGTTTTTAGGGATGATCAAGGAAACATCAAAGGACAAAAAATGGTCCATGGGGTCTAAGGAGTCTACAGCGAGACAAGGGAAGGCCATACAAAGTGTGATTTACCTGGAGTGGTAAAATCAGCTATAACAGATGCCCCCTAATGTGTGAGGTTAGAGGGTTCATATGATGGCCGAAATACATTATAAGTCCATCCTAGAAGTGGAGTGATGAAGGATCCCAAATGGAATACCAGCCACCCAATCAGCATAGTACAATAATACAACTCTACATATAACTGCAAATACATATATCAGTCCCAGATACATAAGAGTACAATGGCCATGAATAGGCATGATACAAGATATCACATAAGTGGTCATCGCCACGTACAATATACATAGATCAAGATCTCCATAATGGCTAGAAATGTCTGACATATACTGGGATCAACTAATGAGAGCTGAAATCTCATGAACAATGGCACGATCAAGGAGGTATAATATAAGGGATGCCACCAATCTGGAAAGTATTCTACACACACCGCTATGAGTACATGTCCTACTATGCGAATAGAGGTGTCGAGGTCGAACATAGTAGTCCATCGTCTGATTACTGGTCATTGATGTATACCATTAACAAACACGAGATCACCCACAAATAATGAAAATGGGAATCAAGGTACTAGAGTGCAAACTAACAAGTGTAAATAAATGTGTTGAGGTTGAACACTTGAGAGGATCCATCGATCAAGGGACATTGATGTATTCCCATATACTGTCGATGGCGAGAGAACTTGCCAGTGATGACTGTAAGTCTCAAGGCACTCAAAATGACTCTAGATTCCAATCCCAGAATAAATGATTTGAATTCGATGGGATGAAATCCATTGGAAGGAGGGCACTAAGGAATCCCCCATGATCCAACACGAGGTACTCAGCAAAGCTGTATAATGTGGAAGGACTCAATCATAAGGTGCACGAACCAGTAACTGTACCAGGAATGGCCGACATGCAAAGTCAAGATAACTGAGGAATGGCTAACTCAGGCTTCAAATTCCTTTGAACAAGAGCATAACGATGTACGATGACTGAATGAAGGTAGCATAGACTCGATATACAAACTGGGACATCTCTGCGACATAGGAGGCATCAACAAAGGCTCCATAGGGACTGGAAGCTTAACCAGTCGGTGGAGATAAACTCAGATAAATGAGTACAACTCCTAAAGTCAAAATATAACCCAACCAATGGATGTGATATACAGTGCTATGTTCAAAGGTGACACGACTCGACAGCTGCCACAGGTAACATCTTTTCTTGTTCGGCTTTTTGGTTTTTTGATTTTTTTTGGACTTTTTCAATTATTTAAAAATCTTGAAAAAGAATAAAATGGCTTTATAGTTACAGACTAGGAGGAGACGAGTGTCATAAGGGAAAACAAACTAGTTCCAAGCAGTGGAACATACCTATGCTCAATGCAAGGATACATGTGTAGGACATCGACACTCAGGGGAAATCTCCTCCCGGTAAAAAGGGAAACAAGCTACGAAGGAGATAAAAAATGGCTCTGCATGGCTAGACATGAGACAAGCTCAGGATATATGGCTGAAATTCAATGTCAGGGGAGTCGGCATAAAGCTCAATAAGGTAGGCAAAGCTGATGATAATGCATTCACAACTTGACATGAGGGAATCCTGAGGGAAATAGGCTAGCAAAATATCAAGACGAGTATGAGGCTCTTGCAAAATGTCATGGTGGTACTATACAATGGATTCCCACACCCTAAAGGAGAAAACATCAGCATGGGCACCAAATGCAAATAAGGTGCTAACTAGGGTACCCATGTAAGGTGAAGCTCTACCACTCATATCATGCCACTTCTAAAGTAGCAAGAAGGTTCTGTGACACAATAGAGTGGGTTCGTACCTAAGGTCATTATGAAATGGTCATAAGGTCATGCAAAATGAAAATGGTGATGAAACCTAACCTATATGCTATTTTAGACATGATACCTGAGATCAGCACGAACATGTCAACCCAATGGCTGAAACGGCACTGAAAAAGGTCCTTTACATCATGAATTATGTCAAAAATAGTCCAAAATGGTTAGAAAATGTCGAAACTATAGGAAAGGGGGTAAAAATTTTCAAATATTTGAAAATTTTCTTTAAATAGTAAACAATTCAAAATATTATAAAGCATTTGAAACTTTTACCCATTTGAGCTCAGATTTTCCACAACGAATTCTAGGCGATCCAGCCGGCTGAATCCACTACCATTTCTTCCAGGTATTTACCCATGCTCTTCTCTTTCATTTTGATGCAATTTTTGTGAAATTCCATGGTTAATTAAGCTTTTTAGGCTAAACTAAAATGGGTGTTGTGGTCCATGCAGAAATCAAGGGTTTTCCATGTATAGGGCTAGATATACGCAGAAAATGTCCCCAAACCCGCATACATACGTGGCTATTTTGAAAACAATCATGTATGAGGCCGCACATAAGGTTTTTTCAATAATCTAATGGGAAAATTTGCAATTTATTATGCAGGATGGTCCTAGAGTGGAGAGAGAATGAACATGGTGACGTAGAGGAAGTAGTAAGGGATGATCTAATGGCTCAACAAGCTCTACGTGCATGTGGACTCTACAAGTTTTGGTGTCTTGGTGGTTTGAGGGCCAAACTAAGACTATTACAGATTCTGGTGGATTACTGGGATCCAGACTCGGAGTCCTTCTAGATAGATGGGATGTCCCTCACTATAGAGGTGGAGGACATATACTTCATTACAAGGCTTTCTAGACAAGGGGATGTAGTGAACCTTCATTCTCGTGGTGGGATAGGAGGTGGCCTGACTATCAATGAGTACATTGCGGTGTACTGCTATCCAGACATAGAGAAGGTGGGGAGTCAGGTCCCTACCAATGCTATACAGGTGCTAGGCCTAAAGGCCATACTATTGACATTGGGCAGAATAGTAGGCTTGGCATCACTCCACCAGGCCTCACGGCCTTTGATGTTCTATGCAATGGAGTGCATGAGACCCATAATTTATGATTGGAGCACTACACTACTGAGAAACTTGAAACATCAGCTTAGTGAGTGTAAGGTGGGTAGAGTGCGAAACTTCGGGTTCAACAATATACTGAGCACATTTTTCTTCGAGCGTGTTCCAGGATTGAGCCCCAGAATGGACGTTCCTCTTCACGGGGTTCGAGATCCGACCCAACGGCGTTGGGCAGATGCGATGTGTAGACTAGGGGGTGGTAGGGTGGCCAACCCTTATCCAGCTGAGTTCTTTCTGTGGTGGCGACGGCAGATAGTTGCCATCGATGACTACCCCTATGCGGGGATAGATTTCCAGGGGGACCCGGACATGCTGCTACCACCAGGATCGACATATGGCGATATAGGTAATGAATCTCAACCCTTTCTTTTTTAAATTTTTTGAGTTATTTAATTTTTTTTGTTTTCTTGATTATATGGAATCAAAAAGACATATTTTTGCATGACAATACATAGTGACATCTACCATTTGTGTGCATATGTGGGACCACGGCGGCCAGAGGGCTTCCCTCGTCATAGATGGAGGGGAAGAGGAGATGATATCATGGGTGTGGATGCAAAGCGGATGCCCCAGAGCATTCATACCCATGGCACAAGTCAAGGACTTGCTTGAGGCTATGCAATGCTAGGTGGTGGGTGTACCACGAGCATGGGTGCGATTGTTTCGATGGATAACTAGAGCTGTAGTGACCTTCCATGATCACAACCCTCCTCCTCCTCCATAGGATTAGACACTTGGGAGTGTATACATTTTGTACTACCGTGTATTATATGCTGGTGGCCCTAAAGCCCCAATTTTGTATCATGACACTATGTATTATCACATTTTGGCTTTTATATATAAAAATTTTATGGTGATCAGTTTATTTATTTACATATGTAATAATTGTGTTTGTGATGAATTTACTGTGAATGAAACAAATTCCAATCTAGCACGTAGTTAGCATATGAGTCAGCAACTTGATTATTAGTTCTTGGAATGTGTATATATGTTATATTCTCAAATTGTCGTTCTAACAATCTCACATGTAAGAATCTTCTCAATAACGTCGAATCTCTAACATGGTACAAACCATTAAGATGTGACACTACTAACTCCGAATCAATATGTACCTCAAGAGAGAGAACGCCATGTGAAATGGAATCCCGTAGAAGCTCAATAACAACACTATATTCAGCAACATTGTTGGAATATGGTCGCATACATATGCCTCTTAAAGACAATACCTGACCCATAGGAGTATAAATCACTCAAGAAGCAGAGGCTGAGTGTTGAGTGTGATGAATCGGACCATCCATGAATCCTATGTAGGTGGAAGATTCCATTGACATTTTCCAAAAGAAATGGAAACTCATCACAAACCTGATCATGATAAGAAAAAGACCTAACTATGCAAAACTGAACACTAATATACAATGAGCAGAGCAGCCTTAGCTAAAAATTATGCATAGTATTTCTTGAGATAGAGCCCATTTTGGGCTCTTCCAAGGCTTTTCCTTCGTAATCCACTAACTCATAAGCACACTTCTCTAACATACATTTGACCACGTAAGGGCCCCTCCACATAGGATTAAATTTCCATGCCCCCAAGGGTTCTTTCGGTTGATCCCACAAAAGGACCAAATCTCCTTGACTAAACTTTCTTGGACAAACAAACTTATTGTAATGGACCTTTACGTGGCGTTTATTGACTTCTAGAGCCACCAAGGCATCCCGACGCTACTCATCAAGTTGCTCAAGGTGAACCAAATGCTCCTCCATTAATGGTGAAGTGTATGGTAAGAGTTCTACGGCTAGCTTCAAAGAAGCAATCTCGCATTCAACCGGCAATATTGACTCCACTCCATGTACAAGTTGATATGGAGAAAAACCATTCGTAGTCTTAACAGTGGTTCGATATGCCCACAAAGAAGGATACAACATGATGTGCCAATTATTCTTGCTTTGTGCGATGGTTCATTGGAGAATGGATTTGAGTGGTTTATTCACTGCCTCTACATGTCCATTCGCTTGAGGGTAGTAAGAAGAGGAATGCTCTTGTTTATACCCTAACTTTAATGCCAACTCTTCCATCATACAGTTCTGAAAGTGCGAGCCATGGTCAGTGACAAGCTCTTTCAGAATCCCAAACCGATTAATAATTTGGTTGGATACGAATTGAGCAGCTGTCTCACCGTCAGATTTTACTGTAGGCATAGCCTCAACCCATTTCATGAAGTAATCAATAGCCACTATAATATGATGGTGCCCCCCATCCGAAGCTGGGTTGCAATCCATAAAATCAATCCCCCACTTAGTGAAGGGACCGGCGGTGATAATGGGATGTAACGGGGAAGGTTTTGAGCGCATATTAAGTGCAAACACTTGGAAAGGGTGGCAAATCTTGACCGCATCAACACAATCCTTAAATATCGATGGCTAGAAATAACCCGCTCTTAAGATCTTTTGAGCTGTAGAAAGCCCAGATAAATGACCACCACACGCCCCCCCATGGAAATCATTCAGCACTACCTCAGCCTCTTCATGAGTTAAACAACATCGTAAAATGGAATCTACCCCACGGAGGTACAAAGTGTTATCCACTATGAGGTAGTTCTTAGAGATGTGACATAATCGTCGTCATTCATCTCGTGAGAGATGAGTAGGGGTCTTCAATGTTTGTAAATATATTATGATATCCACATACCATGGGTCTAAAGTTGAGATTAAGAAGATGTGTTCATCAACAAACGTATCTTCACAAACCAACTCCTCGGCCTCGCTTGGGAAATCTGATATAAGCTCTGCAAAAATTAAAGACTTCTTTGATTTTGCCGAAACAAACTCGAGACCGAATTCTTGTAGAATGAGAATCCATTTATTATATTTTCCCCCAATCATCCTTTGGGTGAGGAAAAATTGAAACGGATTGACATGGGCTACAACCAAGTCCTGGCGAAGGAGAATATAATGTCTCAACCGCTGAACTGCATATATGGTAGCTAAATCAAGCTTCTCGACATGAGAATAATGAATTTTTGTATCAATAAGGTTCCGGCTCAGATAATATGTGACATTCTCTTGGAGCTCCTCATCCTCCTGAACCAAAACAATACCAATTGTCTCCATGGATGCGGGCACATAAAGTAGGATATCATGGCTATAGTCCAGGGGACTAATTACCGGGGCCGATGCTAGGCTCACTTGAGTGCATCGAAGGACTCCTGGGCTCGCTCATCCCAATAAAAGTGGGTGTCCTTCTTCAAGAGACACATGAATCCTATAGTCAAATTGGCAAAGTTGACAACAAATCCTCATAAGAAGTTTGCCATGCCTTGCAAACATTGAAGATGACGAATATTCTTCAGGGGAGACAACTAAAGAATTTCCTCAACCTTCAAAGGGTCAAATCTTATACCCTCGTTAGACATGATGAATCCCAACAAACAACCTGACTTCACACAAAAGATGCACTTATGAGGATTTAATCTAACCGAATAGTTCCAACATCTTTCGAATACCAATCTCAAGTGATATGGATGATGCATTCTCATACGAGAATAAGCATCCAGGTCATCCAAAAATACTTCGATAATTGACTTGAGATCATGGAAGATCAAGGCCATTTCCCCCTGAAATGTAGCTCCAGCATTTTTAAGGCTGAAAGGCATTTTTCGATATGCAAACATTACCCAAGGACAAATAAATGTAGTCTTATGTTGGTCCTCAGGTTTAGTCTGTACCTGATTATATCTGAAGAAGCCATCCATGAAGGAAAAAACCTCGCTACCCACACACTCATCCAAAATCTGATTAATAAATGGTGTGGGGAAATTGTCCTTAGGACAGGGATGATTGAAATCATGGAAATCAGTACATATGCGGATCGCTCCCTGCTTCTTATCCACCAGAATGGGGTTTGAAACCCAATCTGTCAAGGGAACGGGATAGATGAAACCGACGTGCAACAACTTCTCTATCTCTGCCTTAATCGTGAGTGCTTTCCTAGGATTCACCGCATGCAAACGTTGTCAAACAAGCTTAGCGTTGGGGTAAGTATTAATCTCATGCTCAATAATACAAGGGTCAATACCTGGAATCTCATCATAAGACCAAGCAAAAATATCATGGAATTACTTAAATAGGTCGGTGTATTCTAGAATCTCAGCATGGGAACATTCCGCCCCAATATAGAAATTCTCTATCGTGCCAGCATTGCGAGAGATGTTGATAGGAATCGTTGAAGATATGTTCGCCATGTTTCCATCAGCCATCTAGCCAGGAGAGCTTAATGGAACCATAGGACTACCAACTCTCTGACTAAGAACCACCCTAAAATCCTCATGCTCCAAGCAGTCAAGCTTCGGAAGAAAGTATGATCTATGATGGAGTTCCTCCCATGGTGGCTCAACTCCTGACATAGCCTCAATAATCACTTCATCTGAAGGGAAAACTATATCAAGGCAGTCGTGCATGTGAGAAGACTGTACTACCCATGCTGGCAGCACATAAGGGTCCTCCTCCTCCATTTGTGAAGAGGAAGGACTAGGATCTGCAACACACGTGAGATTAGCTTGATAAACTATCATAGTTGCAGGAAATGGCATGTCTGTCACGACAGGCTCACTCAGAGTACTCAGTGTAGGAAGAATCCAAGGATCTTCCATATGACTCATGCAAAAAGACACCAATCTCGTAGATGTCGAAGCCTCATTGGAACTAGATCCTATCATAAGGATCAATACAGGACAATTAAAGCTTCCCATGAGGGATGGATACATGCCTACACCCACACTCCCAGTTGTCGGCTGAGAGTGTTCAACAATCGGGATCGAAGCTCCCGAAGATGTGGTAACAGATGGATTCTTGAATGTCATTTGATCAATCGTTACGATCTTCCCATTATGTGGAAAGCATACAATGCGGAACAGGGAAGAAGAAACAGCTTGCATACTGTACATCCAATTCCTACCCAGCAAGAGATTGTAGTCAAGGGGCGCATCAACCACCTCGACCTCTATCGCAATGGTCTTCCCTCCCAAATGGACTTTAAGGGAAGGAAGGATGCTGTGTGGCCTAAAGGATCTCCCATCGAATGCAGTTAACATGGTCACTGATTTAGAGAGCTCAGGGGAACCCAAACCCTTCCAACATGATAAATACACCACAGAAGCAGCAGCGCCTTCATCAATCACAGTGCGTTTGATGGTCATATTAAGACATTCTACGTGAATAAAAAGAGACACATAGTAGGGCAAGCGAGGATGAAGTCCTACGGTTTCAAATTTAATCACGGAGGAAGAATCATCATCATTCACACCAAGGGAAGAAAGAAATGCCTTCCTTTGTGAAGGACAACTCTGAAGCACTTCCAATGCAGACATCACATAAGGAGTGTGGCCCAAATCCTTGACAACTAAATAGTTCTGGGAAGCTTGGGCATTTCGATTATGCCCCGAAATGCTTAAGGACTCCCTTAGGAATGTGAGGTGTAGTCTCAGGTTTATCCATAGGTTTCTCAATACGCAAAGGGGACCCTGGTGGATCAGGCTCTTTTCCTGGGCTCAGTTGTGACGAACCATAATCTTTTGCACGGGTCACAACTTTCGCAGCACATACCATGTTAATGCAACCACGAGCACTACCCTCCGATGGATCTTGATCACCACCAGACTGGTCATGGAACCTTGATTTCATCTTCTGATTGTGTGGTAAAGGGTTAGTTAGCATAGCTGGGCGTTGTGCCAAGAATCTCAAGGCTTCCTCAATACAAGGGCACAAGTAAGTGAGGTGATTGTCCTTACATAACTTGCAAGGGAGCTTAACCTTATGTTTATCTTGCTTGTCCCCCCAACATTTCGGCCATTCTTGTCATTACTATTAGCATTCTTGTTCTTATTCCCACCCTTACAATTATTTTTACCCTTTTTTCTATTCCATCCGGGCTACTAGTTACCCTTCTGGTCTGATGATTACACTGAGAGTACACTCGCCGTTTGGGCGGGTTGAGATGAAGCCGTAGATTGTCCCAAAGCAGATTGGTTGATTGACAATTGACTAACTTGTTTTTCAACTGAATCCATAGGTTTTGCACTTACACAACCCACAATGCCATCGGCATGTGGTCCAGGTTTGACTTTGGGGTTGAAACTGGAACGTGGAGCATTGGGAATAATCTCATATAACAAACCGGACTGAGCATAGATCAAGTCCAGTTCCTGCACCCTAAAATACCGTGTTCCTCATTTTGCACTCCGGATGTAGAAACATCCTTCGCTATATATGGCAATAACAAGTTGAGGAACCATTCGAGGAGGAACTTCGGTGGTATAAAGGCTTTAATTAACCTCTTTCATCTATGCCACTCTTGAATATGATTAGAAATATGTGTGGCTTTATCTTACTGAAATGTCAAAAATATTTCAGTACCAACGTCATAACGCACTGGTAGCTGGAAGTGGTTAAGAAAATTCATCGCAAGGTCATCGAACAAATTGAAATCTCCCATAGGTAACTCTATATACCATTTCGTAGCAGGCCCTGTAAGGGTGCATTGAAATAGCCATAAACGGATGGAATCCTTATGTAAGGAATTCGAAGAGCACCATAGGTGAAAAGTAGTAACATGTTCACTTGGATCCTCTCCCGGTTTGCCCTCGAACTTAGGTATGTCTGAGGGAATCTTGGTAGGGACAGCTGGCCAAGCCAGGTCATGAGCTACAGGATCGTTTGTTAATCTCAAAAATTTAGGAATATTAAGCGTCGCAAGGAAAGGGAGCCTAGGATGATGAGGTCGATGGACTGCTCCCTAATTAATATAGGTCTGATTACCACCATGGCCTTGGCCATAGTGTCCTCCTCCTGTATCACCCATATAGGGTGGCATGGAAGCACCGTAGTGTGGTGGACCTTGACTAGTAGGAGCTACAAAGCCGTAATTAGGAGAGTAAGCAGTTTGTTGATACTCACCCCGATAAGGTGAATAACCCTGTCCATATTGCGTCCCATAATAGGGTCCATAAGTCATCGCATGCGATGTACCATGGGACACTTCGTAAGTAGGAACATACGTTCTGAAAGTAGGGATGTACATTCTAAAAGTATGGATGTGACCTCTAGAAGTATGAGCATGACCTCCCGAAACAATAGGTGGTACATGAAGTTGAGACATAACCAGTCTAGTAACCGCAGTACAGACATAACTCATAGCAACGTTTCAGCCCGAAGGACCACGCGAATAAGGTGTAGGGTGAAAATTTGAAGAAGTAGGGACAGAGGACGGAGGGACCTGAGTAATAATGTACATACAATTCCCTATCATTACCCATATCGGTTCTGGTATCCTAATGGGTTCACTAACCCTAGACCTAGGAGGAATACGTGATGTAACTTCCACCACTAGGATGGATGGTGCAATGTGACTAGTTCTCCCAAACCTATCCGCATGATCAGGAATGAGAGTGCCTCCAGGCATAGTGTTCGGCTTGAGCTCAGATTCGACATGAAATACCAAATCATGTGTGGGAAAACCAGACGTATCATAACTACCATAGATAGTGCTTGCGGGTTCAAAATGAGTCTCGACGTCCTCCGGCATTCCATACCGGTAATGCGTCAATGGGGAATCAACCCTAGAGTGAGTAGGTCTATCATGAAAGGTTCATATCTCAGAAATCATAGGCCCCAACTCAGCCAAGTCAGGCGAAGGATCGTAGGTAGGAGTAAACTCCCCATCATCCACTCAAATGGGAGAAGGTGGTTCAGGAATACTTTCCATATGGTCTCCCATGGTGTGTGAATCAATGTGTGAAATAGTCCACCTAGACTATATAGGTATCTCTCCCAAAGTAGGAGGAGAAGTAGAAGGCGGAAGTCCTAATAAACAATGAGAATGGCGAGGAGCCCCACCCAAATCCACAATGACTCAAAAAATGAAAAGAGACTCTCTATTTATGCAAACCCTAGGCAAGCTATCATGCACAGAGCAATCACTAATAAAATCTAAAGCCAAATGCAAGCAAACAAGGGCTGGATAATTGAGCTTCCAGATGAAGCGGGTATGTCTCACCTAGGAGAGGCTTGACACTCCCATACACAACAATCGGAGGTACGTAACCAATTATTGTGGCCCTCAGCTTCAACACGTAAAGCAACTGTGCTATCCGACCCCAACATGGTCGAGACACCTGCAGAATAACACCTGCAAAGTACCCCCTCGATATCCTAGGTAAGGCCACTAAGGTCACCTCAATATAATCAATGCTCAAGTGGATAGTCGCAGGTGGGATTGACCGTATGTGTAGGGTAGCAAAGCCCAGAACTCTCGAAAGAGCCCCCATATAAAAATACAATCCTGGAAATATCTCCTGTGCTACTCAATTATGACTAGGGCTCATCCCAATCAATAACCACTCACACTGCCTTGTGCTTAACTCCCTTTTGAGAGGAGGATCCTAAGAAACACTGGTTATACCCAGGATTTCACACACTCACCTGGACAGACACATAGATCTTGTTGTTTAGTGGTCTTGGAGAATTTACTCACAATGAACTATTCAAAGACCCTAAAACCTAAGCTTGTTGGTGCACCCTAGAAAAGAAAAGAGTGTAATTCATTCTAATTTAATGTGGATTTTAATTGGCTTTATTGCTCAAAATAGGGATATGACCATGCAACTAATGGTGTTATGACACAACGTGAAGTAAAATGCACACCTAACAATCAATGCAAATGCATTGTGTCCATGAAAACAGGGTATGCTACTACGTGAAATGCACAATTTTTCTTCAAATGATGAATGCAAGTTTTCCTATATGAAGTCCTAAATAGTACTCGAAAGCAAGTCTAGTGCAAGTACAATGCAAAATGCAAAATGAAATGCATGATGATAAGCAAATGTTTTTGGATTTTTTGAAATAGAATGAGATACAAAAAGAAAAAGAATGATTCTACGACCCCTAGACTCTACAAGCACACTCAAACAACACTCAATCAAAGCACCAAGGTAAAAGAACTCTAATGCACTAATTCCAAACAAAAAATCAAAAATGCCATGACAGGAACCTTCTTAAAAAAAATTAGCCTAAAAAAAAACGTTTCTGGTCAGAAAAAGAGGTATAAACAGACTCAGGCAGTGCCAAAGGAGAATCAGCAATCATCAAACTTCACCCAGCAACCATTTAACTTCCACAAAAAGGAAAAACTAAGGGCATACGCGACTGTTCACAGTAAAACCGCATGTATACATGGAAATCGCAGAGAAACCCACGTGTATATGCGACTGTGAGTTAAAAACTCGCGTACAGGAAGAAAGGTGCATAAAATAAAGGCAAATAGATAAGCTGAGACACACTTCACACCAATCAGACACTACCAGGCATACATGCCCCCAGACCTGACACAAAAACAAGAGAGATAGAGCGATTCAAATTCATTGAATGCTGATAGAACAACCCCCAAAAACAACTACTAGGAACTCCCCAGTGGAGTCGCCAATTCTGTTACAGAGATAAATTCCTATGGCTTGGGGTACCACAACACACAGCTTGACTCCATAAATGAATAATTTCCAATATGCAATAAAAAGTAAATGTCCAACACTAAAGGATCAGACCTCGTACCTTATTCCAGACGGTTGAAGTAGATCCCCATTGAGCTTTCCAACTTCGGCTTGAATTGATAAATTACTTCCTCAACAATAAGTAAACAATATAAGCATACTATATATCATGGTGTTAGATCTATTCTAGCACATATAATCAACAACGTATAAGCATTTGAAATAATCCCATGGATAATATATTCATTCAAACACACATTATTGGAAAAGAAAAGATATTTCTATAAATATAAATTAGAGATTACAATAGATACAACCTCTGATGGCACATCTGCGAACCAGAGAAACTGAATCCCCCACTTGGGCCTCCACCACCTCAATCCTCCATCTCTCGATAGCAATCTCACAAGAAAAAGGAAAACTTGGGAAGAACACACTAGTGCTCCAAGGGACAAAGGGATGCAGACTCAAGCATAAGTTCCGGCAACAATGGACTATAGCTTCTTTTCTCTCAATTATCTCATATGCCTTCAATGTACCATAGAGTTCCTTATATAGCTTTTCAAAGGGGTAATGAAAGGTTGAATCCGAGTGATCTCAAGGCATAGGGAAGGCCAGGAGTCAAGTGAGTCAGATCCATGTCAAGGAAACATCCAAAAGGATTTGGATTTTTGTACACATCCCGATGTACACAGTTTTAGGGGTCAAACCCATGTATATACACGGTTAAGAGATTAAAAGTCACGTATAGAATTTTTCACATGTTTTTAGGGATGATCAAGGAAACATCAAAGGACAAAAAATGGTCCATGGGGTCTAAGGAGTCTACAGCGGGATAGGGGAAGGCCATACAAAGTGTGATTTAGTTGGATTGGTAAAATCAGCTATAACAATGAGGAGCTTGAAGATCACCTAAAGTGGTGAAGATATTAACCTTTGCTGCAAGGTTGAAGATGAAATCCTATAGAGGATGACAAGCTTAAAGAAGGGTGCGAGAAGAACATTTTCAATATAAATAATATTGGTATCCAGTGACCCTAGATGGATACATAGAATATTAGTAGCAGAGGAAGCTACTTGTCACTCTAGTACATAATGTTTTAGTGCATAAAGTATGAAAGATAGAGGGAGAATGATGCTTTGCTTCAGAGGGAGTAATTGCAAAATATATCGAGGTTTGACATGGTACAACAAGATGGATAGCTTACTGATGACTCTAGGCTTTACTGAGAGTAAAGCAGATTCCAACCTTTTCTTCAAGGTTGAAGGTGGAAGACTAGTCATGCTCTTGTTATATGTCAATGAATTGTTAATGACAGAAAAGAGGAACTCATTAAAGTTGTAAGGAGGAGACTTGCTGCCAAGTTCAAGATGAAGGACTTGGATATGATGCACTACTTTCTAAGTATGGAGGTGTGGCATAATGTGGATGTAATATCCTTGGGACAAGGGTGGTATATAGTAGAGATTTTGAAGAGGTTCAGGATGATGGAATGTAAGGCCATGACCACACCTATGGCATCAAACATGAAGCTATTGAGTGTGTCTTCATTAGAGATGGTTGATGCCATGATGTATCATCAGATGATTTGTTCCTTGATGTACCTGACAAACACAAGACCAGATATTTGCTTTGCGGTGAACAACTTGAGCCAGTTTCTGATAAATCCTAAACATGTTCACCTAATTGCTGTAAACCATATTCTAAGGTACTTGAAGGGTACAATTGATTATGGGTTCAAGTATGATGCGAATCAAAAGTTTATCTTGGAGGGTTATGTTGATTCAGATTGGCCAGGCAGTGTTGCAGATAGAAAGAGCACCTTGAGGTGCTGCTTCAGTATGGGATCGGGTGCGATCTCTGGGTTTAGCAAAAAGAAATCCTGCATAGCACTGAGTATAGCCAAAGCAGAGTATGTCATAGCTTGTTCAGTTATTTGTGAGGCAGTATGGCTCAGAAAGCTACTGCATGATTTATTTGATCTCCCGTTGGATGCTACCTGTATCTTCTATGACAACCAGAGTTGTGTGAAGTTGTCTGAGAACCCAGTGTTCCACAGTAGGTTGAAGCAAATCGAGATCAAATATCACTATATCAAGGATATGGTGCAGAGAGGAGAATTGAAGTTCCAGTATGTTGTCACAGATGAGCAGATAGAAAATGTGTTGACCAAACCACTAGCTAGGGTGAAGTTTGAGTACTTTAGAGAGAGAGGCTTGGTGTTCTTCAGATAGAAGATACTTCGAGGAAGAAGTGATGGGACACATATTCATGAGCCATTCCAACCATGGTAGGAGGATCCTTTCCATGGCTATGGATGTAAGCGTTGTGTGATGAGCATCAGGATGATGCTTCAATTTCTGCTATGATGATAATCAAGATGATCATATGATGATGATATGCATCAGGATGATGCTGTGATGAGTATCAGGATGATACTCTATGGATAGATTGTATAGATAAGCATGTAAAATATGCTGAGAGATTCGATAGTTTATTTTCGAATGCTCCTTCTAGGTTTTGCTACAGGTTGGCTATGGATAGGTTGTGTAGGTAGCATATAAAAGATCCTCGGAGATCCTATAGTCTGTGCTAGGATGCTATTTAAAGGTTTATAACACAGGTAGCATAGAAAATATCATGGGAGATCCTATAGTCTGTTCTAGGATTCTCTTTCGAGGTTTTGCTACAGGTATCATACAAAAGATCCCAGGAGATCCTATAGTCTATGATAGGATTCTATTTCGAGGTTTTGCTACTAGAGCCATGTAATCAGCACTGTAGATCCGATAGGTTGAGCTATGTGTTCATAAAAGTATTGGGATGCTCTTTAGAGTTCTTGCAGGTTGTAAGACACTCTTTTAAGGTTTTGCCTGACAACATAGAAAAGATCCTGGGAGATCCTATAGTCTGTGCTAGGATGCTCTTTCGAGGTTTTCTGACGGTCACATGTAAAATATCCTTGGAGATCTTATAGTCTGTGTTAGGATGCGCTTTCAAGGTTTTGTTGACACACGTAATCATTCCTAAGGATTCCGTAGTATGGCCAAATATGATGAAGGCACCTAGTCAGTTACCAAGAAATTGATTCAGTCTAGGACTGAAGCTGAGCTTAGTGCTAAGAGGCCTTTTTTCGGGAGAATGGAGGCACATGGTCAGTTACCAGGAATTTGTTTAATTTTGGGACTAACAATCAGCCTAGAGCTGAGATCCATTCTTTGAGAATGAAATATATAAGTGCTGGGCGAGCCATTCTGACATGGTTCTTGGATTTGTTTCTCTCATGGTCTGATATAAGTGTTGAAGAAGATGAAGTCTCTACCTGGAGGATAGGCCTACAACTAGCATGAAAAAGGGATGGCTCTGTAGAACTTCCTGTGATGAGAAGAATGAAGAGATAGCACCATTTGATTGAGATAGGGAAAGCTGTGACGATGATCCAGTGATGCTCAAGATCAAGTGATGATCCAGACTTGATGATGATCCAGTGATGCTCCAAATCAAGTGATGATCCAGACTTGATGATGATCCAATGATGATCCAGATCCAGTGATGATCCAGACTTGATGATGAAGATGACTTGAAGATGAAGATGAGTTGAATATGACTTGATTATCATCCAGATGATACATAGAAGAAGACTTGTGCTGATAAATTGTGTCAAAAAAATACCTTCCTAGTTAAGAGGGAGTGTTGATGTATTTGTAACTTCAAAATGTATTCACTTGTATATCTTATGTATTGTACCCTGATGTTTATTCCGGGATGTATCTATAATGTAATTGAGTAGTGTCATGCCCTAATGTTCTGATCAGAAGATTCAATAATGCAAACAAGTCATGTAAATTTATTGAGGTTAACAAGTGAGTCAAGGTTAACCCTCCTTATTGATCGGAGGGAAAATTCCCCACGGTTGTGGGGTGCTAGGGTTATTAGACTCTCCTAGAGAAGTCAGCCCTTGTAAGTAATTGTTAAGTGAGGCCGACTTGTTGGAGTGGACATAAAGTGAATGGAAGAATATAAATAGAAGTGAGGCTCTCCTCATTTCTATACATCACGCACACACTCACTCACTAGGGCACATGAGTGAGAGAGGAGAATCTCTCTCAAGTGAGAGAGAGAGAACAACTGTTGGAGATCATCTTTTTTGTCTTTGGGTTTTCACTACTTCCATTGGTGTTCATTCTATCTCTAAGGAATTTGTGGGGTTTTCTCCTTTATGGTTTCTGTGGGGAAAATTCTTTGTCTCTTGTCTCTTGTGTTTATTGCTATGGATGTTACTCTCTCAGATGAGATCATAAGATCATCTTTCTTAAACAATAAAATTATAACAAGAGAAAACCTCTATCTGGTGTGTAGGAATGCATTGGGTCAAGGAAAAAAGGGTATAGAAGGTGTAGTAAAAAAGGGCTATTTCAAGGGACAACACATGCATCAAGCTTCCAACCAATGATGAATAGGGAACCTTGAACATGTAGTCTATATCTTCTCATGTTGTTTGACACATTTCCTTACTTAGTTTGTAATGTTTTTCCAAAGGTGTACTAACTGGTTTTTCATTTTTCATTCTAAACCTTCCCAACACCTTTTCTTTGTACTCACCTTCAGACAACGTCAATTTGCAATTTTTCCTATCTCTTGATATTATCATACCAAGGATTTTTTTTAGCACCCAAATCATTCATAACAAATGATTTAGCTAGTTTTCTTCTGAAAACATTTATATCATACAAGTTAGACCTTGCAACAAGAATTTCATCCACATACAATAACAAGATACTATATCTTCCATTATCTAGCCTCTTCAAATAAACACAGTGGTCAGAAGGAAATCTACTATATCATTGTTCTGTCATAAAATTATCAAATTTTAAATACCACTGCCTTGGAGCTTGCTTCAGGCCATATAATCTCTTCTTCAACCTGCAAACTAAATTCTCCTTCCCTTTCACCTCATACCCTTGTGGCTGCTGCATATAAATTTCTTCCTCCAAATTCCCATATAGAAAGGTTGTTTTTACATCTAACTAGTCAAGATGCAAATATTCTACTGCCACTAGACTTAAAATAGTTCTAATTGAAGTCATTTTAACAATGGGAGAAAATATTTCATCAAAATCTATAGCTTTATTTTGTGCAAACCCCTTTACAACAATTTTAGCCTTGTACCGCTTCTTTCCTCCATCTTCTTCCTTCAACCTGTAAACCCATTTATTCTCCAATGCCATTTTTCCTGCAAGAAACTTAACCAAATCCCAAGTCCTGTTTCTTATTAATGATTCTATCTCCTCATCCATGCCTTGCTCCCACTTCTTTCTAGTTTCTACCTACATTTCTTCTTCATAACATTCTGGTTCACCAGAATCAGTCATCAATAAATAATAGAGTGAAGGAGAGAATTGTTCAGGGGGTCTACTCAACCTGGTATATTTTCCTACATTTGTAGGAGTTTCAAGTACATGCTGCTTCTCTTGATGTTCTGGTGCCTTTTGAACTTCATTTTATTTGATTTCATCAAGCATTTTCTACTATGTGTTTTCCTTTTCCTCTTTCTTACCCTGCAACTGATCTTTGTACATAACCTTTTCATTGAATACTACATCTCTACTCCTAATTATTTTTCATTTTTCATAATCTTATAAACGATAATGAAAACCATCAACCTCGTATCCAATAAAGGTACATTTCTTGGATTTAGCCTCAAGCTTTGTTCTATCATGTTTATCAATATGGACAAATGCTTCACAACCAAAAGTTCTCATAAATGAGTAGTTTACCTATTAAATTGTCCATGCCTCCTATGGAATTCCACCATCCAAAGTGTTTCAAGGCCGTCTATTTATCAAATAAACAACAGTGTTTATAGAATCAGCCCAAAACTATAAGGGAAATCCTACATGCAATCTCATACACCTCTCATAGTCCATGATCGTTCTGTTCATCCTTTCTAACAGACCATTTTCTTGTGGTGTTCTAGGGACTCTCTTCTCTCTACGAATCCCATTGTGTGAAAAGTAAATATCAAACTCCTTGATGTAGTATTCACCTCCATTATCGGATCTAATACATTTCAACATTTTTTGTGTCTCATTCTTAGCCAAATATTTCCACTTCTTAAAAGTATCAAACACATCGAATTTATGTCTAATCCAATAAACCCAAGTTTTTCTACTTGCATCATCAATAAAAGTAACATAATAATGAGAGAAACCAAGAGATTGTACCTGAGCTAGTCCCGATACATCTATACTCACAAGCTCTAACTTTTCAGTCTTCTCCAGTTTCCCAACCCTGAGAAATCTAACTCTATTATGTTTTCCATAAACACAGTTCTCACAGAATTCCAAACTTACATGCTTCAGATCTGGAAGAAGTTTCCTTGAGTGGAGAATTTGTATCCCCTTCTCACTCAAGTGGCCAAGCCTATGATACCACAACACTACACCTATTTCTGTGAAAGCTACAGAGGTAGAATAATTAGTATTATGAGGACATAAATACAATATACCTACCCTATATCCTTTTGCTATTACCAGTGCTCCGTTAGTGATATTCCACCACTTTTTTCCAAACGTATACAAACACCTCCTATCACCCAACTGCCCTGTTGAGACTAGATTTATTTTCATAGTAGGAATGTGCCTCACATATTTTAGCATCCATTCATTTTCATTATTTACCTTAATTTGCACCTTACCCATTCTAGCAATTTTACATGGTTCATCACCCCCCAATAAAACATGTCCAAAATGACCTTGAACATAATCATGAAAGAATTTCCTATGGGGTACAGCATGACATGAATCCCCTAAATCTACTACCTAGTAATCACTAGTATTATCTAATGCAAGAATCAAATCATCTTGTAACACATCACCTGCTACATTTGCTTCTTTGGAGCTACGCAGTATTTCTTCAAATGTCCTTTCTTACCAAATTTCCAGCACTCTATTTTTTTGAATCTGGACTTTCATCTACCCTTTCCATACTTGCTGCAATTACCTGGGCTCCATCCTCTCTCCTTTTCTCGTATCTTCTCTACATTGTCAAAGTATTACGTGATGTCTCACCTGTGTTTTTTCTTCGCATTTCCTCACTAAGAATAACACCAACAACGTCATCAAACATAAGATTGTTTGAACTAGGGACAAAGTTACTTACTGCCGTGGCCAAGTTATTCCAGCTTTCTGGAAATGAGCACAATATTATAAGATCCCTAACCTCATCATCAAAGTTGACTTTTACAGAACTTAACTGACTGGTAAGTGTATTAAACTCGTTTAAATGGTCAGCAACAGATCCACCTTCCAACATATTCATATTAAATTAATGCTTCATTAAAAATACCTTGTTAGAAGCCGAGGGTTTTTGGTAGAGCTTACCCAATGCGCTCATCACACCATCTGTTTTTTTTCTTTCGAAATACTGAAAGACATCGAGGAATCCAGGCACATCCGTATTGTTCCCAGTGCCTTTTTGTAAAGAACCTCCCATTCTTCATCCTTCATAGTCACAGACTATTTTTATTTTCCACCCAACGATAGGTACAGATCCTTCTGGTACAGATAGTGCTCCATTTGCATCTTCCATAACTAGTAGTTAAGGATGTTAAATTTGTTGACCCTAAACTTTCCCTCTTCCTCCATTTCTCCCACTCAAACTAGGAACCCTTCTTTCCTACGAGTTTACCATCCAAATAGACCTTTTGGATCTGATGGAAATTGTTAGAAAACAAGACCGCAGAGCAATAACAGTTATACAGTTAAATCATTAAAAAAGATGCAAAACACAATTAACACATTACAGAGAGACATAGATATAATGTGATTCACCCAAAAAATGGGCTACGTCCACACAGAAATTGCAAGTCCTTTTATGACCATCCTGAAAGATGAAGGGATACAACCTGCAGCAACTCCGCTACACTTCCTCTTCATAGTCTCACAGTCTATCTCACACAATTGTAGAGATTGTTTACAATTTTAAAATACAATACAAAACCATTTTACAATGCTTTCTTTTATAGAGGAAATACCATGGGAAAATACTACAGTTAACCCATTACAATGGGTCCACAAAACTGTTGGCCCGAACCCATGTGGGGGGCTGAGGTCCCTCCGTACCCCCCCAGCTGGGATGAGTGTGCAGTAAACATGGTGTACAAACATAGCTTCTCAATAATATCTCTCTAATATCAGTCTCCACAACCAACATGAGGATGAGGAGTGTCGATCAATTGGTTACCATAATAACAGAAGTTGTATCAATCATTGCATTGAGGTTTTTACAATGATATGATATACTTAAGAATATTTGATATATCATATCAAATAGTAAATGAATCAATTTAAGGTTTCAACCTTCTTTAAGGATAAAACTAATTTAATCTGGGAACATCCACTTTTTTTGATAAAAACAACTGAAATGAGGAAACTAATCCCAAAGAAAATTATACTAGAAGATTTAAATTTTTTTCAAAAAAAAAATATGAACATGAAGTGAGGAAACTAATCCCAATGAAAATACCTTTATCCGACCCTCATGTCCGACCTAGGATTAAAATCCATTAGACGGTAATATCCAATTCTTGGACTTTTAGATGTGGGCGTTGGAAGCCAACTCCATGCCTCTTCACTTAAGTTGTATACAACTACAACAAGACATTGTCCGGATGTGAAGCACATGCAATCTCTCACTGGTATGGAGTGAAACGAATCAAAAAATATATTAGTTTCAAAAAATATATTCGTGTCGTAACATTTCACATTGCAAGTAATTGGTTTATTAGATTAAAGATCCTCAATATTTGTATGACATTGCATACTTGTTATGAGACTGGTATTGGTAATTTTCTTATTGTTAAATAAATTCATATTTCACATACACTTACGTAATAAATCTATTCTACTTTTTGATTGACTCCATTAGGTGACCTTTAGCACACACAGAGATATATTTGGTGTCTAAGTGTCTTTTGCAGAGTTACATAGGGCTATCCCATGGGAGGTTTCGACTTCCAAAGAAGTTTGGAGATATGCTTGTTTGTCGCTTGGATTTCCATTTCAATCGGTAACAAATACCATAGTCTAATGTTTATCACTTATAATTTTTAAAATTAATATTTAGTTTTTTTACTTTTATATTTATTAACTTATTTTTTTAATATTAAAAATTAAAATAAAACCCTAAACTAATGTAAAATTTAAAATTAAAATAAAACAATAATATAATATGTTTGGTAATAGGAACAATGTTATATCAAGTGACTGAAAGAAACCATATTTTAATTTACATATGTTAACTACACTTTATAAATTACAATAAAATTTCATAGCTACAACATTGTGACTCTAACCATTTATCGTTATATGTTTCTATGACCTTCAACATTGAGCATGGATTTGAGTAACTTAATGAGACACATAGATAAACAAATTTGATTGGTTATATTTCTATGTGTTACTTTGATGGACATGGATTGATGGATGAAAGTATTTAGGAAAAAAATATGTTGAAAATTTAGAAGTGTATAGATTTTTTTAAAGGCACTATAATGTAATTGTTGAAAAAAAATTAATATTAAAATGAATACATTGGGCCTTTGGAATCCAATGATTCAAAATAAAACACAATGTTATTTATTTTTAAATATATTAGTCAAAAGGTTTGTGAATTGTGAAACATTAATGTTTTTGATGTGTATGGTGGATATAAACATGGTAGTTGTCAATTTAAATCACTTGTAATCTTGAAAATGTTGACTCTATTTAAACATAATGTGATTATCTTGTGTATAAGGGTGGGTGCAAGTGAAAGTTTTTTTTGATGACATAAAAGAGGCATCCCTCAACTTACATGGATATCCTGAGATTCTTACATACTGAATCTTTCCTAGAGTAGAAAAGATGAAATCTAAAAAATTGAATCAAGTTTCCAAATATATAAATTGTATCTATTGAAACTGGTCATAACTATATCAAGTTTGATATTTTCTAACATGTACTTTTTATTTTTTTGGTAAATGATAATGTATATGTGTTTTTGGGTGCATCTTATGAATGCCTAAATGATGGATTCAACCTACAAAAACCGATAGACATATAGAGAGAAAATAATGCTACCATGGCACTATTTTTAAAAAATAAATTTAATGATTTATAATTTTTTAACTATCTTAGTGATCAAACCTCTAAAACAATATGTCAAGTGTGGGTGCATCTTTTAAAGGTATTAATGCAATGCTCATGACTTAGTTTGTTGATAGCATGTAGATGTGAGTGTTACTATTCCAACATATAACTTTTTAAATGTTTGAGAAACAGAAAAGTTATGGAAAACCCACTAACAATGTGTTTAAAACAATATAAAAACAATATATATATATATATACATATATAAGAAAAATATAAAAAAAATATTTAAATATATATATATATATATGGAATCTGCAGAAATATGGGTCTAAATAAAAAAAAAATTGTGTGTGCAACATAATCTAATAAGGGGTAAAACACACTCATATTGAGAAAAATGGTGAGCTGCATAATTAGTTATGGTTTACCATATTCTATACCATAGGTTTGGTTAGCCCAAAGCTAACTCCAAAACAAACACATAGGAAGAGTGACACCACCTCGACATGTGACGAGGCTTAGTATTAGTGCAAAGAAATGTGAGGGCATTTATTTTAAATTCAATTACCTTCTTCTTGCCAAAAAAACTTGGTGACAAAGAAAACATGTGCATGATTTATAACTACAAAACATGCACCTGATATATAGTTATAAATCTTAAATTGCACGATTTGGATAACAATTATAGGCCAAAAGTGTCGTGTTTCCTCCTCATCCAAATTATCTTCAAATGGTGGCATATTTGTGTGTAACTTGCTTGATGATGGAATTGCAACATTCGCTGATGAGAACCTATTCTTTACTTCTTGAAGGGCTTCTCAATCAATTTTTATTGAAAATGAGGGGTTCATATGTTGAATGTGTATGCTTATCCTATTGTAAATTGGTAAAAATACTTGCATTAGCTAATTTTCTTGGAATTGGAGCATGCTTTCAATTCCTCGTGCCTTCACTTGCATTGCTCTAAATTCTTGGATTAGTTAATAAGGATTCTTTTATTCTTTTTTATCTTCTTATTCTTATCCTTTGTTTCCCATTGCCACAATAATCGATGTTAGTATCTTGTTTTGGGTGGTCTATCAATCATAAACAAATAAGACAACTTACAATCGTTGGTTTCTTCATATAAACATATAGAATATATCATGATATCACGTGCATGATGTGTTATGAAACATGTGTGTGTGTGATGTGTTATAAATTGCATGTGTGATTTGTAACACATTGCATGCACGATATCTTTTCCGAGCCTACTTTTCAACTACATGGCCATGTTTAGAGTTTCGAGGCCTAATTCTTATAAATGTGAAGTTGTTATTGTTTTCTACAATTAGTGAGAAAGAACACACTCCTTCCTATGCATATTTGCATCAGGATTATGTGTAATTTCTTGTGTGCATCTCAAGAGAGACCTTACTTTGCTTGCAAATTATTGAAATTGTTGACTCCTGTAAGGTCTTGTTCATCATTATGCCAAACCCTCGGTCTTGAAATGACCATCAAACAATGGTTCCATTGTCGGGGCCTAGCAATGATTATGAAGGGAGGATGAAGTTATGAGGTGTAAGGATACCAAAGTTGAGACTGAATAATGGATATAAATAAAGGAGGATGCATTCACACTAAAAGAGACTAGAAGACACAAGATGTATCCCAAAATAAATATCAACAAAGAAGAACATTAGGATAAATGACAACATATTGATATTTTGTTATTGTATTTGTAACTTTAGAAGATATTCTATTGTATATTATCATTTTCTATTATTGTACCCCATTAGAGATGTTTTCCCTCCTTTCAGGATGTCATTATTGTGTATGGAGTTTCAATTAAACTCTCCATTGTAAGTCAGGGCAATAGTCCCCAAGATAACTAAAGTAAAATGTATTATTGACTCTTCCTAGTTAGGTCAGCCCCAAAGAAGTTACCTGGATGACTTAGTTAGTTAAGGTACACAACATAAGAATATAAATATGGAGGTTCCATTCCTATTTGGACACACACACATACTCTCATGCCCGCATTAGGAGAGAGAGGACAAGTTCCTTAAATGAAGAAAGAGAGAGAGTTGCAAAAGACTTCTTATTCTTGGGATTTTCCAAATCGTGATATTGTATTAGTGACATAACTATTCCAAGGAAGTTTGCAGGATTTTCTCCTTTATGGTTTCCCCAAGGAAAATATTTATGGCTTGTGTATCTTCTGTATCTTAAGCATTGAAGATTTGTGTATATGAATCTTTTTGTTCTCCTATTTATACCTCATTTATGAACTTTTTGACTTGTTCCTATACCATCACTAGCTCTCTTGACCACATTTAGCAAGGTTTTGGCTTCGGTAAGGATTGATTATGTTTTCCTTGATATTTGTAATTTAGTGATGATTTGGATAGAGTTATGTTTTAATAATTTTCTACTAAATAAGTGGTGTTTTAGGTTCACCGTTGTTCTAATTTCAGGTTTCATAATGGATTAATCATGGAAGGCTACAAAGACTTGCAGATAAGCCTTAAATTTATACATATTATGCAAGCAAAAGAAACATGTATATTTTGATCAAGGCTCCTTGCCAGTTTAATGTGATCCTGCTTATCATTTCACATCATTCCTGGTCAAGCTATTGAATGTGTTTCATGGTTCTGTATCCAATCCAGGGATCAATGATTCTCTAGCAAGCTTAGGGATTGCGAAACCAGTCAATGACTTGTAATTTTCTCGGTCATCTAACAAATTTGTTTATTGTTATGATACATTTTTAGAACCACATGCACTCCTCACACTACCATTCAAGCATTGGCACACGAGATCTTTTTAAAATTAAGATGATAAGACTTATTTGGAAATAGGTTGTAACTGTACACTTATTCATAATTTTATTTATGGGTGTTGATGTATAAAAACTTGGAATTCTCTGTGAGGGGGGTTAGCCATGATTTTACATATACTTATTGAACGTTGCTGTAATCATAATCTATTATATAAATTTGTTATTTTCCTGATTTTGGATGTGTTAATAAATTTGGTGTGAGTGATTGGATTGTTTAGCCCTTGTCTCAGAAGGCAGGGCCCCCTTCTGTGATAGATGTTGTTGTATTTAGGATTTTCCTTCTTCCATGCATTCTGATATTTGATTTATTATTTTGCATTTAAAATTTGTTATGCCGATCATAGTTGGGTGTGAATGCTTAAATTGTGATACGATTGATTAGTGCAAACATTTTTATTATTATTGAATGCAGAGGGACATGTGGATGGTGAATTTTGGATAAAGGAAATAAATCTGTGGTTAATTAATAGTCGCATTAAATATTTCTTCGAATTTTGTTGTTAGCAATAGAAGCATGCCGCTAAAACTCAATTAGTCCTTTACGGTTCTATTACTGTAGCTTTTGTTTTATTGAATTTGTTTCTTACAAGAATTTCTGAGTTGATTAATTTAGATCATGTTATTAAATTTCTTTCCATGGAATAGTGAGGTAATCTGTTGTAATCAATAGACAACTGTTCCAGTTGGAGTGATTGTAATGTTTTTCCTATAGTAGTGTTTTTGTTAGAAATACCATTCACCATGTAATTTCATTTTAAATATGGTTTTACAAGTTCATTGACTTCCTTTGTATCATAAATAATTCATATTACAGTGTCTGAGATAAACATTGTTAGGTAGCTACGAAGCCTCTAAAATCCCAGGTTGACAATTGCATTTTTATTAAAAGCTGAAAGAAATAGCTCATCATTTTGGTGCCGTTGTTGGGGAGCTGCCAAGGACATTGCAATTTTCCTTGATTGTTTTGATTATGTCATTGTGATTTGTCCATTTTTCCTTTGAGTGTGTTGTGTATGATATTTTCTGAAAATAGTCTTGCATGATTTCTAAGGAGGGACAAGTAAGAAGAACAAACAATTCCGCTGGAATATTTCCTGATGCAAGTCTCTATGATTCTAAATCATGCCAATTATTCATGCGCAGAATAAGAGATAGTACATGTAGGATTGTATATGCATATGATACCCCCAGGTACAAACCATGCAAGAATTGCGTGAAGATCAATAATAGGAGGACGTACTCGAAGGAGGAAACCTTCTACCAACATTATAAAGCAAGGGAGGCTGAATCATTCCAGCACTCTCACTGATCGAACGGTTGTAAAAATGCATGTTGATGAAAACCTGTCATTTACATAATTTGTTCAGGGAGAACAATTTGTTTAGGAATAAGATATTCCCAATCATTTAAGTGGTGACAGCTAGTTGAGCGAGGAACAATAGTCTACCAAATCTACATTGGCACCTAGATAGGATACATTGGAATACTTTTGGGTAAATATGGTTGGCAGGGGAGAGCACATTCCAAATAGAGATCAGAAAACCAAGGATATATGAATGGATAAGAATCGAGTAGAAGAACCTATACCTTATAATTCCTAATTAGAAATTCAACGAATAGACTTACAAACCTGGTGAAGAACATCCCACATTCAGCATTGCTGATTTTTTATGGTATGTCAAGTGAGGACCCAAAGACATTTCTATTTTAATTTTATGTCCTTTGCATAAGTTATGATTACGTTATGGATCAACAAAGAACTAAAATTTTTCCATCCACTTTGAAGAATTTGGCACTTAGGTGGTTCATGGGGATGGGAGGGGATAACATTACAATATGGGCCCAGATGAAGAAAGTATTCCTGGATAAATACCAAGAATATTACAAAGATAAGGATCAAAAGGAATCCATTTTTAAAATGACCTAGCAAGAGGATGAAAACTTAGAGTACTATGAGAAGATATTTCAATCCAAAGTGCAAAGATCAAGACAAAATGCATTAAATGATGATACATTGAAAACTCTACTCTAACGAGGAACCAAAGATGATTGCATTGAGTTTCTAAATTCAAAAGGTGCAAGCGATGTATCCCTAGTATGCAGAAATATGTCACCTTTGTAGAAGATATTCAGGGAATGCCTCTAGCTTAGGAAAAGGGATCATAGATGTAGTGACCAGAACCACCAAGACTTTAAGGGAAGGAGCTTTGAGGTTAGATTTTAGCAATATCCTTATCTATTTGATTTATAAGCTAGATGCACTTCAGGAAAAGAAAAGAAAAGAAGAGAAAGATCGAGCTTTATCCATTTTTTCCCTATATGCAGAAAAAGGAACCATCTCAACAGCGGTACCTTAGACAAAGTGGAAATATTCCTTTTATGTGACTAGGATAATCCTATAAAATAATTCCCATCACTTCGAGGATTTAAGGCTATATATGCGGAAGCAAGGATAGATGCATAACTTGTTTGCTTTATTTCTCAAAAGCGTTCATGGTGACCTCGACCTTGAGGTACAATGCTAGATTGTATGCAATAATTTAATACTTATTGGAGTAATGCTCAAATACACCAACCACAAGTCTCACAAGATCTACAAGTCCCAAAAAACTCCCAACCTTGGCATCCACCTATGCCACAACAAACCTTGGCACCTCCATACTCACCAAAAAACCCTGGCAACCAAACTGGATAAATATAGGCTTTTCGAATCAACAACAAATCCAATCACAACCTCCTCAAATGTAAAACCCCCAATTCAAATTTGCATCGGTACAACCATTAATGCAACCTACTCCACAACATCAATTAACACTGCCATTGAACAATCCAACTCCTACACCACTCCTTCCTACACAAAGCACTTCTAACCCTAATAATTTGGCTAGACAACCTGTAATGGCTTCTAATTTATCTAATTATCCATCCTATTCCATTTCTAGAGTAGAATTCCATGACATCCAATTACTCTCTGGAAGAAATATCAATAAAACAACCTCTCCATGAATTACAGAGGAAGAAAATGAAGAAACACTAGATACCTCACCAATTCAGTATGAAGAAGCACCAAAGATCTTACTTTTTCAATATGGAAATAATAACGCACCCATCCCACCCAGGAAACCACAAGAAATATAGAAACAACAAACTCCATCATACCCTCAATGCTTAATTGTTGACAAACTAATGCCGTAGTATGAATTTGATCTCCAAGGAGAATTACAAAATGTCAGTGTGAATATTCCACTAATCCAAGCTATTAGAGACGTTCCCATTTATTCCAAATCTGTTAGAGAGTTATGTTTGAAGAAACCGGGATGAAAGAGGAAGGATCCCCCAAAATAATGTGTGATAGGAGACTTGGTAGAATTGGTTATGGGGAACACCCTTGCTGCTAAGTATTCTGACTCTGGAAGTCACGTTGTCAAGGTACAAATTAATGGCATTTCTCTCTCCAACACACTCATATATTTAGGAGAAGCCATTAATATCATGACTAAACACACAATGGAGAGGCTAGGCCTCACTAATATTTGACAAAATACTATTGTTTTATAGTTGGTTGATCAATCTCTCGTAATACCATGAGGCGTTATAGAAGATGTTTTCATTTTAGTTGATTAATGGGAATACCCAATGGACTTTATGGTTCTACACAAAAAATTAAACTTGGATGGCTATCCCTTAATTCATGTTCGACCATGGCTGGATACAACAGATTCATATATTGGTTCTTGATCAAGAAACATACACCTATCTCATGGTATTGTTGTCAAGGAACTCACATGGTATCCTCCTATGAAGCCAATGAAACAACAAGAATTTAAGTCCAAACTAGCTAACCCCACACTTTTTCATACAGTCAACATATCCCTCGACCCTAGGGAGATCCTGTTTAAAGTTTTTAAAGCAATAAGGGTCACTTTTCTTCAATAATGAAAGAGAAGCCTGCCATCTATGCTGACTGCCTTCCAAAGCCAAATGTTGATGTCTGGAAATCTGGTCAACACAAGTGGAGATGACTTGTTCTTGAAGTTCATCCAACTATTGAGTCTTGATGGAAGATTTAAGCCTATGTTCCTAAAGAGTGAAAACAAGGCGAGGAGATTGAGGTTCACTCCGAATCCAAAAATTAGAGTTAGCCTCATTCTAGGAAATTGTCTGGAAGGAACTATCACACTGCACATGATTGCTGACAAAAGAAGAAAAATCCCTCACCTGAACATATCCTAAGTAATGAGAAGGGTTTGAACGAAGGTGCATAGGGAAAGCCATTTTATGTAAATAAAGTTCGCATAGTAGGTTCTGCTCAGTCAAGTTGCTTTCCATAAACGTCTCCAAAAATTGGGCAGAGGATGCCAATTCATAAGGTATACCTTCCTTTAATGCTTTTAATTTAAACAAAGTTAATTGTTCATATAAAAATACAAGATAAGAGGGAGATGGAGATCTAGAGCTCATCAATTCTAGGGGGAGAATGTACAATTGATTGTTGATGTATTTGTAACTTTGGAATGTATTCACTTGTATATATTATGTATTGTACCGCGATGTTTCTATCAGAAAGTATTTGTAATGTAATTGAGTCATGTCATACCCCTATTTTCATATCGGGAGATTCAATAATGTAAAAAAGTCATGTAAATTCATTGAGTTTAACCCTCCGTTGTGAGTTGAGGAAATAGTCCCCACAATTGAGTTAAGGTTAACCCTCCTTGTTGATCAGATGGTAAAGTCCCCACAGTTGTGGGGCACTAGGGTTATTAGACTCTCCTAGAGAAGTCCGCCCTGGTAATTAATTGTTAAGTGAGGCCAACATGTTGGAGTAGAAATAAAGTGAATGAAAGAATATAAATAAAAGTGAGGCTCTCCTCATTTCTACATGACACACACTCACTCAATTGGGGCTCATGAGTGAGAGAGGAGAAGCTCTCTCCAGTGAGAGAGAGAGAACAACTGTTTGAGATCATCTTTGTTGTCTTTGGGTTTTACTGCTGCCATTGGTGCTCATTCTATCTCTAAGGAATTTGCGGGGTTTTCTCCTTTATGATTTCCCCGAGGAAAATTCTTTGTGTCTCTTATCTCTTATTATTATTGTTGTGCATGTTATTCTCTCAGATAAGATCCTAAGATCATATTACTTAAATGATAAAAATCTAACATGGTATCAAAGGTAACGTGAGAATAAGACACTATGCAGCTATGGAGGATAGGGATTCTTACTTTTTGGGTCTCTCGTCACAATCGATCAGCAAAAGGAGTCTAGGTTAACTCTCCATTGAAGGGCGCATCTTTCTGTTAAAGCAGAATTTGATTCCGGGCATCTTCAATTTTTGTTGCGGGAAATTAGGGCTTTTTATAGAAGAGGAATTTTTGAGTGAGCCTAGCATAGGATTTCTTTCCTCATCATAATCGAATTTTAGAGACCAAGGTCAATATTTTTGGTTGTGTAAAACTCCAGGAAAGTCAAACCCTAGTTTTACACCGAGCCTAAAAAACCTTAAAATACTAAAACAGGTAGCTTTCGTACATTCGCTATATCTCGATATTGAAGAAGTCTCAGGGGCTGCAATTTTCATAGGATGAAGATAAAATCTTGATTTACACTGTGTAAACATTTCAGCCTCATATTCACTATATTTTGGGATATATGTTTCCTCTGAACCATGGTTCTAGCCTCTTCTAGGATTCATCCCTAAATAGGATAGCTAGGGAGAATTTCCATATTTTGGGCTACAAATATCCAAATTAAATTTCTCAAGATGTTAAAGATAGGGCACAAAATTTAATTTATATGGTAAAATTTTTAGACCTTGATGATGAAACAAGAACACATGATAGTCCATACAAGTTCGCTATCATGAATAGTCTTAAAATCAGTCACCTTGGGAGAACTCTTATAAGTCCCAATTGGTGACACCAGTTCTGGTAAACCCTATGGTTTTGGAAAGAATCCAAATGAGGTTACCACAATACAAAATTTCAGACACATCAGAGCATTAATTTCAAATATACTGCAGAAACAATATCATGAATTTATGCAGAAGAAATCGATAAACTAGGGCTTCCTGGTCTAGGAGCTTCCCTCCACCGTTTTCAGAAAAGGAGTACATTGGACAACTCACCTTAAAGAGGTCTATATTTATATCCAATCATATCTTAAAGATTTAAATTTTTGAAAATTAGGGTTTCTTTGACAAACCCTAGATCAGCTAGCTCTGGAACAAGGACAAACACCTCAAATCGGTAAGATCTAATCTTTTGCTATTTACATTTGAGGTTCTCATTTCAAAATGACTAATCACACCATCTTGATGACAAGCTTAGTGAAACTTTCAACTTCCAACCATGGAAGTATTGGATCTCACTGGTTATTGAAGAAAATGAAATTGGACACCTACATAAGTGGAAAGGTTCCAATTCCAGAGGGAGATGAGGGTAAAATCCTTACAAAAGAAGAACTTGGTCAATGCCAAGACAACCATTTCTGATTCAATTAAGGATCACCTTATACAACAAGTGTCTTTCCTAAAGATACCTAAATAGATGTTTTTATTCCTTGACCAAGCTATTTGAAGGGAAGAACATAAATCGAAATATCACTTCGAGAAACCAGTTGAAGAATGTGAAGATCCAGAATGCAGAGACCATAGAGTCATACTTTTCAAGGGTATCTCAAATCAAAGAAAAAATTGAAGTAGTGGATGAAGAACTAGATAATGAATATGTTTTGATAACCACCTTGAATAGGCTCCTAGGATCATGGGATTCATTCATTCAAGGAATGTGTTCCAGAAGGAAGTGATTACTTTCAGCAAATTCTGGGAAGAGCACACATAAGAAGAAGCTCAACTCATAATAAGAGAAAAGAAGATGGGAGAAAGTGAAGATCAATATTTCACGACTCAAAGAAGATAGCTCAAGAGATGAGGAATAGGAAGAACTCAATTCTTCAAGAAACTCTTATCCATCTTAAACATTTGTATAAGAAATGATGCTGTTATGAATCAATAAGATGGTGAAGCAGAAAGAAGGAGTCTACCCACAAAACAAATAAAGATAAGTATTGAATTGTCATTTCATGATATTGTTTTGTTATGCATTTGTTTATATTCAGTTGATGTGTTATGCATGATATAATGTTTGCATTAATGAAAGTATACTACTAATATGCATGTGATGGGTACGTAGCTCGTGGCGCTATAAAACTCTCCATTGCTACTTATATAGAATGAAACCTCTTTGTCGACATATTGGATTAGTGCACAATCTCAATGATGTCTTGGTAGAGATGGAAGGCATCTAGAAAGTTTCCGTGAGATATGAATGAATGTTGTATTGTCTAAAATAGTTGCATGATTATATCTTTATGCATAATAATTTACCATTATGAATATGCATTATGAAATGTTTCTAATCATACAACTGGTTCATTTGACTTGTAGAAAAGATCATGTACAATCTCCTACAAGAAAAGAAGGATGAGACTTGTTGCGAAGAACAAGTGACGACAGTTCAAGAAAGAATCCAAGATAAAGAATAATATGATGATACTTTCAAAGATAAAAGAAATCTCAGAAATAGTGTAGTTATGCAACACTATTGGATGACATCATTGATACAGAGCCTTCCAGCTATGAAGAAGTATCCAAGAAGAAAGGGAAGGAGAGTACCCATTCAAGAAGAATGATGTCTAGGATGCAGTATCAAGACCTAAAGGGAAGTCCATAATGTCTGCCATATGGATCTACATGATCCAACCTGTAGTATATCGAAACATCGTGGGATACATGGCAAGATTCATAGCACAAGGCTTCTCATAGAAAGAAGGCATACACTATGAAGAGACATTTGTAGCCACTGGAGGATAAGACACATGATAGGCAAATTCATGTGTGCAAATGAGAGAATACCTTGTATGATCTTAGAAGGCACCTGTGGGATATCACACACATGAGGATCTTCAAGATCATCTAGAGTGATGATGATCTTAACCTTTGCTACAATGTTGAAGATGAAAGGATATAGAGGATGAAAAGCTCACAGATCAGTCCAAGAAGAACTTTTGAAAAGGTTCAAGATAGAGGATGTTGGTATCCAATGACCCTAGATGGATACATAGAATATTAGTAGCAGAGGAAGATACTTGTCACTCCAGCACATAATGCTTCAATGAATAGAGTACGAAAGACAGAGGGATAATGATGCTTCGCTTCAGAGGGAGTGACTACAGAAGATCCTGAGGTTCAAAATGGCACAATAGGATGGAAATATTACTGATGAATCTAGGATTTACTGAGAGTAAAGAAGATTCCAAACTTTACTTCAAGGTTGAAGGTGGAAGACCAATGATGCTCCTGTTAAATGTCAATGACTTGTTCCTGACAAAAAACAGGAACTCCTTAAAGTTGCAAGAAGGAGACATGCTTCCCAGTTCAAGATGAAAGAATTGGATATGATGAACTACTTTCTAGGCATGGAGGTGTGGTAGAATGTAGATGGAATCTCCCTGGGATAAGGGAAGTATGCAATAGATATCGTGAAGAGGTTCAGGATGATGGAATACAACGCCATGACCACACCTATGGCATCAAACCTGAAGTTTTTGCATGATGCTTCATCAGGGATGATTGATGCCACGATGTATCATCGTATGATTTGTTCCTTGATATACCTGATGAATATGAGACCAAATATTTTCTTTGTTGTGAACACATTGAGACATGTTCACCTAATGGTTTCAAAGCATGCATTGAGGTACGCGAAGGGTACAGTTGATTATGGGCTCAAGTATGAGGCTAATCAGAAGATTAACCTGGAAGGTTATGAGGATTTGGATTGGGCAGGAAATCCAATTGACAAGAAGAGAAATTTGGGGTGCTACTTTAGTATGATATCAGGTGCGATTTATTGGTGTAGCAAGAAATAGTCCTCTGTGGCATTGAGTACAATCGAGCCAAAATATGTTGCCAGTTACTCGGATATTTGGGAGGTAGTATGTTTCTTTTGAAAAACTACTATTTTATTTGATTGATCTGACTTGAATTTGTATATGATGACGAGAGGAGCAATGAAGCTCCACTATGTGATCCAGATCAAGATCTCTCAAAAGAGGGAGTTCTAGCATAGCCAATGAGATAGGTTTCCTGAGCATAAAATCCTCGCGAAGCTCATAGGTGGCTTAGACGTAAATGGTCCTGTAGGTTGTCCTCGGATGTAATCAGTCCTGGAGAAGCTCATAAGTTATCCTTGGATGTAATCATCCCTGATATGATTCTATGCTAGAAATGGCCATAGTGAATTTTGAGTACTTCAGGGAGAAGCTTAGTGTTCACTAGATCGAGGTTCCTTCTAAGAGGAAGTAATGAGTCTGTGAGCCTTTCTGACATGGTGGTAGGTGGGGCCTCCCATGGTCAAATATAAGTGCTGTGCTATTTTGACATGGTGAGAGGATTGGTTTCTTCCATGGTCAGATGTAAGTGCAGATACATTTTGATGTGATTGTGGTATGTTTTCCCACATGATCAATGCAGAGACATTCTGACATGATTGTGGGATGTGTTCCCACATGATCAGTACAGAGAAATTTTGATGTACTTATGGGATGTGATCCCATATAATTAGTGCAGATCCATTCTGATGTGATTGTGGGATGTGTTCCCACATGATCAGATATAAGTGCACAACATCAACTGTATGGTGCTCATTAGCAAATTCAAATGTATGTGCAAATTGCTTAGTGATCTTTTCCTAGTCTTGGGTTTCTTGTCGCAATTCCATAGATGTATACCAGGTTCTAGGTGTCATTTCCAATGTATGTATGAAATGATGTACCCACCCCTGCCTCAGGTATTCTACAAATGCGATGCAATAATGATTAAAATGTTCCACAAGGTTTGCTAACCCGAATACTTATGGTTTACTAGGGTGACCTCTTCTCCGAATATGACTTCCATCAATCTTCTGCACTATGTCCAGTTTGTTATAGACTTCCAGCACAGAAAAGCATTGTGATTCCATTACAAGTCCTTCAAACTCATTTAAGAAGGTCGTAAGGTTAGGTAAACCCTCATAGGTGGGTAGCTGACGCAGCTAATTCTACACCCATTGCACGTACCTGGTAACTCTCATACATCTCCTCATAGATACTTTATGTATTATGTTCTGCCAATTCTCCAAAGCTTCCCCCAAGTCGGATGTGCAGGAACTAGCACTCTTCTAGATTAGGTTCCCATTTGCTGTCGGATTGATGTAGTCCTCTCATAGTGCAGTAACATTGTAGATTTGGTCGAGGTAGTCATCATGGCCATCATTATATATGGTCTTGATGTATCACTGTCCTTCTAACAGGTCAATGGGAGACACCAATCTCATCCCATTAACCTTGAATGGGAGGATGTGTTTCTTGAAGTTTGTAATGGTTTGGTTGTCAATAGCCCAATATATCCCCAGCAATGCAAGATATGGGTTTGTGTCATCAACAATATTGATGAACTCAAAGTCCACAAATATGTGCAACCCTTCAACGTCGAGGGGGACTTGACTCAAGCATCCAATGGGTAGGAATTTCGCCTAATTTGCAAGTCGCAACTAGATAGGAGACCAGTCTGGGTGTGGCTTGCCCATACTTTCCCAAGTTTGTCTTGTTAACATATTGACATCAAACCCCAGGTCTAAACTAATGTAATCCATGTCATAGTCACCTATCTGCGTGGTCATTTTTAACTCACTGCTAGTTTTGAACTTCTTTCTCACTTGATTAACCTTTTTTTCAGGTCATGGATCTATGGGAATCTCTTCTATCATTTCCTACAGTTCTGTAATAGCATCTTTATTATATTAGAGTTAAGTAACGTGATAGAAAGGATCTGAGCTTACTAACCTTTTGTGGAGCATTCTTCTAAAATATACACTGAAATCGTTAAGGCATCTCCTTGACTCCTTCTGACATCAATGTTTCTAATGAATCCACAAACTCGAGTCATACCTCCAAGAATATTTCCTTTTGTTGTTGGACATTGAATGATGCCTTCTTCTGTTTCACAGGTCATACCTACGGTTGCAGTTGTTCTTGTGCTTTATCTTGATCAGCTCTTGTCGCAGCTCCTCCTTGTGTTACAACAACAACATTTAGATCTCATGGTTCAACTGAAATCATCTGAACATTCATGTTAGGATTTTGGTTTTCATTCTACATAGGGTTAGGTATTGCGATGGTCCTTGCTTGCCATTTTGCGATCAACTGAGGACATTCCTCCGCATTATGGTCCTGTCCCTTACAGTATGAACATGTCTTCACAAGTTCTAAGTAATCTCTAGTGTAGTGACCCATTTGTCCATAGTTATAGCACATAACTTGGCCTCTTCCTCTACCAAATCCTCCTCCCCCACCTCTTCCTTTGAAGTTTCCACCACCCCTTCCCTGTGGGTATGGTTGCTGCGGTGGTTACAGGTTCTGCTGGTAGTGTGGCTGGTAGTGATTTTTTTAAGCGTACGAATACCGAGGCGCGTACTGAGGTTGATACTCATTTTGGTATTGATTGGGTAGGAATTTCACAGGCTGAAACGATGCTTCGTCAGTTCATCCTGATCGATCCCCTAATTTTTCATTAAGTAGGTGTTGAAAGTATTTTCTTTCAAGAGCTTGTATGCTATGTAATCTTTTTCTTCATGTGCTACTGACTTACAAAACTTACCAAAAATATTTGTTGGGGTACTCACAATATTCTGTAGGTATAGGAACTCATCGTCATGATGCCCTCTAGACTAGCATATCCGACACCATGGTATTCCTTGGCCATTTAATGGGTTTGGTGCACTTGACGCAATATAGTTCATGAAGGTCGGACAGTTATCCTTAGTGTTCCCATCTATTCTGCACTTTGTGCACCACAAATATTCTTGTGCTTCCTTTCCCTTCCTGATGTCCTATAGATGTATTGTTAGATTATCCAACTATGACTGAATCTGTACCATTCTTGTGGCATTGTCTCCAATGGGAGAGGCTTTTAGCTTCATCGCCAACTCTAGTGCTTATGTCTGTGACTCAATGGTCCTCGTATGTGTGGTAATAATGCGACAATAAACCACTATTTATGTTGTACATCCGACATTTGGAATCTTACCTTGGAAATCAAAGTTTTAAACCGTTGGTCAAAGTACCATACTGATTCTCCTAGTGCTTGCTTTATCTCCTTTATCTCAATAATGCACTGTGATTCATATTTACGTTTTCTAAACTCAGAGATCATTGCAGCTCTGATCTCATCAAGGGTCTTTTGCGGTGTTCTAGTCAGTGTGGCACATAACTTCATAAACCAATCTAGCACATGACCCCTCAGAGTTGTGATCATTTGTGCCTTATTTATGTCTACATTATGGACTAACCAAACCATCCAAACAACTTCACAGAGGAACCAATGTTGCTTTGGATCTTATGCACCATTTCCATTGAATGTGGGTAAATGAATTTTTTCCCCAGCCATTGAGTTGGCATCGAAGTTCTCTGGAAAAGGATTCAAAGGAGGTGAACCCTCTTTCCTACTAGTTGCAGTACTAGCACTATCAATATTATTGGTTCTTTCTAAGGATGCGAATATTTATCTCGTCAGCGACGATACTCTTGGTGTGATCTAGTTGCATCTTGATCTTGGTGTCTCTGTAGATTCTTGTAATTCCTTTACTCCTTCCAATATTGGGCTATAGTCCTCCTCTTCATCACAAGACACTTCATCTTCATGTGACCGATGTTCGTGTTCACTCTCCTCTAATAGACTAGGATTATGTCTCCCTCTTTTGATATTTCTTCTTTCCTTGATCTGAATCTCCTTCCACTCCTTAGGAATCTAGCTTCTAATTAAGGTTTTGTGCTTCCCGGGAACATTTCAACTCATCCTCTCACATTTTCTTAATAGGTCGTCTCCAACATAACTTCCCTCATGGGCACGCGACTCAACTGCTCAACCGCAAGATACCCTTCTCATAGATGAGCATTTTAATCCATGTACTAATCAATAACAAATATCTTTTGCGGGGTCCTTGGAAAAAATTTCTTTTAGCCTCACTATATCAGGTTATAGTATCTACTACAAACTCAGTGATGTATCCTTGGAAGATACTGTCAACCCATAAATCAAAATATTTAGAGATAGCATTACTTACATTGGTTATCTTGCGGACCAACTGATCATTCCATTCGACGGGTTCTCTCCTCAGGAATGTTGGTTTTTTGGTCACCAATCTTGAAAACAATTCATACACTATAATAGGGAACACTGCAAAGAATATCTCATGGATATCATATTATATGTACATATCCACCCAGTTTTCTGCACTCCATCATGATCCTGTTCTCTCCTCTTGCATGAATGCTAACATTTTAGAGTCCATCCAATATTCTATCTCTTTCTTCTTCCGGTGCCACAACATTTACCTCAACTCAATCAATTAAGGGTCCCATCAAGGGATCTAGAAAGTTTCCGTGAGATAAGGATGAATCTTGTATTGGCTAAAATAGTTGCCTGATCATATATTTATGCATAAGAATTTTTCATTATGAATATTCCTTATGAAATGTTTCTAACCATACAATTGGTGCATATGACTTGTAGCAAAGATCATGTACAATCATCTACAAGCAAAGAAGGTTGAGACTTGTTCCGAAGAACAAGTGACAACAATTCAGGAAATAATCCAAGATGAATAATAATATGACGAATGTAGCGACATCATTGATGAAGAAGTATCCAAGAAGAAAGGGAAGACCTGTTCAAGAAGAATGATGTCTAGGATATAGTATCGAGACCTAAAGGGAAGTTCATAGTTCCATCATGCAGTAGATGGAAACATCGTGGGATACAAGGAAATATTCATAGCATGAGGCTTCTCACAAAAATAAGGCATAGACTACAAAGAGACATTTGTAGCCATTGAAAGTTAAGACACATGACATGCAGACTCATGTGTGAAAATGAAAGAAGGCCTTGTATGAGCTCAGAAGACACCCATGGGACAACACAAACATGAGGAGCTTGAAGATCACCTAGAGTGGTGAAGATCTTAACCTTTGCTACAAGGTTGAAGATTAAATCCTATAGAGGATGACAAGCCCATAGATGGGTGTGAGAAGAAAGTTTTCAAGATAAAGGATCTTGGTATCCAGTGACCTTAGATGGATACATAGAATATTAGTAGGAGAGGAAGCTACTTGTCACTCTAGTACATAATGTTTTAGTGCATAAAGTATGAAATACAGAGGGAGAATGATGCTCCACTTCAGAGGGAGTAACTGCAGAAGATATCGAGGTTCGACATGGTATGACAGGATGGATTGCTTACTGATGACTCCATGCTTTACTGAGAGTAAAGCAATTCAAACATTTTCTTCAAGGTTGAAGGTGGAAGACTAGTGATGCTCCTGGTATATCTTTATGACTTGTTCCTGACAGAAAAGAGGAACTCATTAAAGTTGCAAGGAGGAGACTGTCATGTCCCCAGTTTCGACCCTGTTTGCATGATGTATATATTGTAATTAATCGTGGTGAGGAGCTCAAGGCAAAAGCCCCACCATCGATTTTGTTGGGTATGTTTCGGCAATGGGGATAATTTCCGGTGGTAGGATGTGCTATAAGGCACATTATAATTCGGCATCATGTAAACACGCACATCAAATAAAATAAACCCACAATCAGCGACGGCAGTGCAACGTTGAATGAAAAGGGCATGGTTCCGAAGGATAAGGGGTGGGGGATGTCAAACCTTGGTTAAGGGGAAGAACCCATTTTTTATCACCCTTGTTGATTTGCCATCCTTTTGTCTCATCCAACCTCTTCCAACCTCTTTAATGCTTCAGCTGGTGGTTGGGGCAGTTATTACTGAAGTGGTGGTGGTTGTGGTAGGCTGTCAGCTTTACCCACTTGCTCACTCCACCCACGTCTACCCATTCTTCACCCTCACGCACTCTTCCCTGGTGAGTTCACTCTCACCACGTTTTTGGGCTGTTTGCTTCTCACGCAGAGGTTTTGGGGGCATTTTTGGTCTCACGCAGACATTTTCTGGGGGCTCCACGAGTTGCTGAAGCACCCACGCACTGTAATTCGCGTCCCTGCTGTTGTTTTGTTCATCCACAGGCAAAATCAGATTTGTTTTCTCCTCACGCAGGACCTCTATTGCTGTGCATTCTCACGCACTGGGGATTTCCTCCCGTTTTTGCCTTCACGCACTGGATTTTGCCGGATTTACCCACGCAGCAGTTTTCTTCTGCGGATTTGTGGATAGTGTGGTCGTATCCCTCACTCACGGGACGATTGTGGGTTTTGCATTGTTGCTCACGCTCACCCACAGGCTAGGAGACTGTGATTTCTTCCCCAAAACGGTTTGTATATGTTTTCTTGATGATTTCGTTGCCCAGGACGGGCTGTGTTTTTCCCACGGTGTTGGCTGTGGTTGTTGTGGTCTTCCCTACATGCTGGGAACTGTTGTAAACTCGAGTGAGAGTCATTTTGGCCATGATAGGGCCAAGAATGACTCGGAATTCGTTTCCATGTTTAAGCTGTGACAGCTAAGTAATTGCCTGAGTGCAATGGATAGTCTTTGGACTGTGCTGGCTTGGCTTGTCTGTTGAAAGCCTGTGAAACCCAGCTGTGTTGATTTGTTGTTTGTGCCCCTTGGCTATGTATAAGCCTGCAATTTACCCTTATTCTGGAGGAATCATGCCCAGCTCGGGGGTGGCAGCGTTGCTAACAGATAGATGAGCAAGCTGGCCTATGGTTGGGTGGAACGTTGCAGTGACGTAGCTGGTTGCAGTTGAATTCTTCACGAAAAGATAAGTGCTGCTGACTGTTTCTTCTCTGCAATTTAATCTATTGTATAATGAGTTATGATGAACATGTTGAATGCTGGTTGTATGTAAATGTTTTCTTCCGCTGTATGATTGAAGAATTGTGCATCTTGGATGATGGACTATGCACCCTGTTATGCCTGTTTAAGCTTTTAATTCTCAGCATTGATTTATGTTCATGGGCTGGTTGCCCCTTTGATGTTGTGATTGGTCTGCTCGTCGCGTCCTCTTCGCCGTTCCAAGGGATGGGGACGTGACAGAGACTTGCTTCCAAGTTCGAGATGAAGGACTTGGACATGATGCACTACTTTCTAAGTATGGAGGTGAGGAAGAATGCGGATGGAATCTCCCTGGGACAAGGGAAGTATACAGTAGAGATCCTGAAGAGGTTCAGGATGATGGAATGCAAGGCCATGACCAAACCTATGGCATCGAACCTGAAGCTATTGAGTGTTTCTTTATCAGAGATGGTTGATGCCATGATGCATCCCCAAATGATTTGTTCCTTGATGTACCTGACAAACACAAGATGAGATATTTGGTTTGCGGTGAACAACTTGAGCCGGTTTTTGACAAATCCTAAACATGTTCACCTAATTGCTGTAAACCATATTCTGAGGTACCTGAAGGGTACGATTGATTATGGGCTCAAGTATGATGCAAATAAAAATTTTAACTTGGAGGGTTATGTTGATTCAGATTGGTCAGGAAGTGCTACAGATAGAAAGAGCACCTTAGGGTTCTGCTTCAATATGGGATAAGGTATGATCTCCTGGTTTACCAAGAAGCAATCCTACATAGCACTGAGTACAACTGAAGCAGAGTACGTTGCACCTTGTTTAGCTAGTTATGAGGTAGTATGGCTCAGGAAGCTACCGTCTGAGTTATTTGATCTCCCATTGGATGCTACCTGTATCTTCTGTGACAACCAGAGTTATGTGAAGTTATCTGAGAACCTGATTTTCCACGACAGGTCGAAGCACATCGAGATCAAATATCACTATATCAAATATATGGTGTAGAGAGGAGCTTTGAAGTTCCAGTATGTTGTGATAGATGAGTAGATAGCAGATGTGTTGATCAAACCACTAGCCAGGGTGAAGTTTGGGTACTTTAGAGAGAGGCTCAGTGTTCTTCTGATAGAAGATACTTCGAGAAGAAGTGATGGGACACATTTGCAAGAGCCATTCCAAGCATGGTAGGAGGATCCTTCCCATGGCTATGGCTATAAGTGCTATGTGATGAGCATAAGGATGATGCTTTAGTTTCTTCTATGATGATGATCAAGATGATCACATGATGATGATATGCATCAGGATGATGATGTGATGATTATTAGGATGATACTCTGTGGATAGATTGTACATATAAGCATGTAAAAGATCCTAAGATATTCGATAGTCTATGCTTGGATTCTCTTTCGAGGTTTTGATACAGGTTGGCCATGTACAAGTTGTGCAGGTAGCATAGAAAATATCTTGGGAGATCCTATAGTCTATGCTAGAATGCTATTTAAAGGTTTTTCTATAGGTAGCATAGAAAATATCCTGAGAGATCCTATAGTCTGTGCTAGGATGCTCTTTCGAGGTTTTGCTACAAGTATCATAGAAAAGATCCTGGGATATCCTATAGTCTGTGCTAGGATTCTATTTCAAGGTTTTTCTACTAGACGTATGTAATCAGCCCTGGAGATCTGATAGGTTGAGCTATGTGCTTGTAAAATTACTGGGATGCTCTTTAGAGTTCTTATAGGTTGCAAGACACTCTTTTAAGGTTTTTCTCGACAAAATAGAAAATATCCTGGGAGATCTTATAGTCTGTTCTAGGATGCTCTTTCGAGTTTTTGCGATGGTCACATGTAAAAGATCCTTGGAGATCCTATAGTCTATGCTGGGATGCTCTTTCAAGGTTTTTTTGACACATGTAATTATCCCTAAGGATTCCATAGTATGGCCAAAGATGATGAAGACATACAGAAGGAATTCTCTCGGAGAATGGAGGCACCTAGTTAGTTACCAGGAAATTGATTTAGTCTGGGACTGAAGCTCAGCTTAGTGCTAAGAGTCCATTCTCTAGGAAAATGGAGGCACATGGTCTGTTACCAGGAGTTTGTTTAAGTCTGGGACTGGTAATCAACCTAGAGCTCAGAGCCATTCTTTGAGAATGAAATATGTAAGTGTTGGGAAGTCCATTCTGACATGGTTCTTGGATGTGTTTCTCTCATGGTTAGATATATAGTGCTAAGGAAGATGAAGACTCTACCTAGAGGATAGGCCTACAACTAGCATGAAAAATGGATTGCTCTATAGAACTTCCTGTGACGACAATAATGAAGAGATAGCACCATTTGATTGAGATGGTAGAAGCAACGATGATGATCCAGTGATGGTCCAGATCAATTGATGATCCAAACTTGATGATGATCCAGTGATGCTCCAAATCAAGTGATGATCTAGACTCGATGATGATCCAGATCTAGTGATGCTCCAGACTTTATGAAGATGACTTGATGATGATCCAGATGATACATAGAAGAATACTTTTGCTGATCAATTGTGTCAAAAAAATACCTTCCTAGTTAAGAGGGACTGTTGATGTATTTGTAACTTCAGAATGTATTCACTTGTATATATTATGTATTGTACCCCGATGTTTATTCTGGGAAGTATCTATAATGTAATTGAGTTGTGTCATGCCCCGATCTTTTTATCGGGAGATTCAATAATGTAAACAAGTCATGTAAAGTCATTGAGGTTAACCCTCCATAGTAATTCGGGGTAATAGTCCCCACAATTGAGTCAAGGTTAACCCTCCTTGTTGATCAGAGGGAAAATTCCCCATAGTTGTGGGGCACTAGGTTTATTAGACTCTCCTAGAGAAGTCGGCCCTGGAAAGTAATTGTTAAGTGAGGCCGACTTGTTGGAGTGGACATAAAGTGAACAGAAGAATATAAATAGAAGTGAGGCTCTCCTCATTTATATACGTCACACACACAGTTACTCACTAGGGCGCATGAGTGAGAGAGGAGAAGCTCTCTCAAGTGAGAGAGAGAGAAAAACTGCTGGAGATCATCTTTTATGTCTTTGGGTTTTCACTACTACCATTGGTGCTCATTCTATCTCTGAGGAAGTTGCATTGTTTTCTCCTTTATGGTTTCTCTAGGGAAAAGTCTTTGTCTCTTGCCTCTTTTGTTTATTGATGCGCATGTTACTCTCTCAGATAAGATCCTAAGATCATATTGCTTAAATGATAAAAATAGAACAAGAGAAAACCTCTGTCTGGCGTGTAGGAATGCAGTGGGTCAAGAATATTAGGTTGGCCCAAAGGTGTAAATTTTTTAAAAGATTAATTAATTGGAATAGGATGGTTGATGGGTATTCACGATTAAGGATGGTACAGATACTCAAAGGTAACGGGCTTATTTAGTTGTGAATATTTTATCAATCAGTCCTATTAGGTGAAAGGGAATCACCATAATTGTTAATAGTTTACCATAAGATTAGCCCAAAGGTAGGTCAAGGTAATACTATTTATTACTGTTTGACCTTGTGTTTTATGGTGAGTAATTGTCAAATTATTTATAACTCTTAGCATTAATGTTGTGAGCATGAATTTATGATTGCAGTGTCAGTTCCTATTTTGCTACATTCGCATGCCTCTTTTGTTTCGATCTTGAATGGAATGAATTTCTTAGATTGGAAAGAACAGGTTCAGTTTCATCTCGATATTTTGGATCTAGATATAACACTTGAATCTGAGATACTAGCCGCTATTACTGGAGAAAGTAGTGCAGAATAAATTTCTATATTCAAAGCATGGGAAAGATCGAACAGACTGAGCCTTAAGTTTATGTGGATGACTACAGCAAACAACATCAAGTCAACTCTTCCTGAAACAGAAAATGCTAAAGAATTTCTGAAATCTGTGGGAGAGAGTTTCTGAACTACAGACAAATCCCTTGCTGGGACACTAATGGCTAAGCTTACCACCATGAAGTTTGATGGTATGCGTGGGATGCATGAGCATGTCCTTGAAATGACAAATTTGGCTACTCAATTAAAGACTCTTGAGATGAATGTGGATGAGTTCTTTCTTGTGCAATTTATTTTGAACTCCTTGCCTCCTCAGTATGGGATGTTTTAGATTCATTATAACACTATTAAGGATAAGTGGAATGTGAATGAGTTGGCTAGTATGCTCAATCAAGAAGAGGTAATACTTAAGCAACATGGACAACATTCAGTTCATTTCACAACTCAAGGAGATGAAGGGAAATGGAAAAATCCTAAAAATGGCATGAAGCGAATACCACCCAAGGCATATAAGCCTAATAATGGTTCTCAAGTTTATCCGAAGGAAAGGAACAGTGATAAGTATCACTTATGTAGAAATTCGGGACACTATAATAAAGACTATCCGAAACGTAGGGAATGGTTCGAAAAGAAAGGTATGAATTCAATTTCTATTTGTTTTGAATCAAACCTAACTGAAGTTCCTTCTAATACTTGGTGGATTGACTCTAGGGATACTACTCATGTTTCAAATACATTGCAGGGATTCCTCACAACCCAAACCATAAATCCAAATGAAAATTTTGTTCCTATCATTGTTGAACAATATGAAAACATTGAACAACAAATTAATGAACCACCACTCCATAATGAGTTTTGTTAGTTTTTCATCATATAAGATAGCATTATGATCTTAGGATATTTTAACTGAGAGAATAACAAGCACAGCAATAAAACATATGCACATCACAAGAGACAAGAGACACAAAGAGTTTTCCTTGGGGAAACCATACAAGAGAAAACCCTGCAACTTCCCGAGAGATAGAATCAGCACCATAACAGTAAAATCCCAAAACAGTAAGATGATCTCCCAACTGCAGTAGTCTCTCTCTCTCAAACTGAGAGAGATTCTCCTCTCTCACTCATGCGCCCAAAATGAGTGAGTGTGAGTGTTGCAAGTGAGATAAATAGAGAGGCTCACTCTCTATTTATATTCTTTCATTCACTTGAAGAGCACTCCAACATGTCAGCCTTACTTAACAATTACTTACTAGAGCCGACATGTCTAGGAGTGTCTAATAACCCTAGTGCCCCACCACTTGTGGGGACTTTTCCTCCTCCAACCAATAGGAGGGTAACACAATGGTGGGGACTATTGCCCCGAATTACAATGACTCACCCAGGGTCAACTTCACTAGGATAGTGTAATAACCCATGGGCCCCACAACTGTGGGGACTTTAACCCTTGACCAATAGGAGGGTTACCCACAATGACTTGACATGAGTTTATCATTATAGAAACTTTCTGAAATAAACATCGGGGTATCACATGACTCAAATACATTACAACACATCCCAAAATGAACATCATGTTACAATAGATAAGAAATACAAGTGAATACATTCTAAAGTTACAATTACATCAACACTCCCTCTTAACTAGGAAGGTATTCTCTCGACACAATTTATTATCACATGTCTTCTTCTCTGTATCATCTGAATCATCATTGAGTTCTCGTCATCTTCATCTTAAAGTCATCTTCATATTTAGGTCATCTTCATTTGGATCTAGTTCATCATTCGATCTAGATCATTGTCACTGGATCATACTCGATATGGAACATCGTCACTGAATCTGGATCATCACTCGATCTGGCTCATCATCACTAGATCTGGATCATACTCGATATGGAACATCGTCACTGAATCTAGATCATCACTCGATCTGGATCATCATCACTAGATCTGGATCATCACTCGATCTGGATCATCATAACTGAATTTAGATCATCACTCAATCTGGATCATCACTAGGCATCATCACTGGATCTAGATCATCACTCGATTTGGATCATCTCTAGAGCATCATCTTTGGATATAGATCATCACTTGATCTGGAGCATCACTGTTGAATCATCATCACTGGATCTATATCCTCACTCGATCTAGATCATCATTGGCTGTCATCACTGGATCTCGATCATCACTCAATATGGATCATCCCTGGTGCTATCTCATGATTCTTCTCGTCACAGGAAGTTCTATAGAGCCATCCCTTTTTCATGTTGGTTGTAGGACTAGCCATCAGGTAGGTATTCGCCTAGCACTTATATCTGACCTACTCGTCAGAAAGGCATGCCCAACACTCACATCTGATAATGTAGTAAAATACAATCACATCAGAAAGGCCCAGCACTTATATCTAAGTACGTGGGAACACATCCCTCAGTCACATCAGAAAGGCTCTACACTTACATCTGAGCACGTGGGAACACATCCCTTAGTTGCATCAGAAAGGCTCTGCACTTACGTCTGAGCACGTGGGAACACAACCCTCAGTTGCATCAGAAAGGCTCCTACACTTACATCTGAGCATGTGGGAACACATCCCTCAGTCGCATCAGAAGGGATCCTACACTTACATCTGAGCATGTGGGAACACATCCCTCAGTTGCATCAGAAAGGATCCTACACTTACATCTGAGCACGTGGGAACACATCCCTCAGTCGCATCAGAAAGGCTCTGCACTTACATCCATCCAGGCAGGAACACATCCTGCTCACAGTGATGGAAGGGCTTGCACTCACATCTAATCATGAGGGAACACATCCCAACAATCATATCAGAATGGCCCCTAGTCCTCAACTAAGCTACCTGGTAACTGACCAGGTGCCTCCATTCTCAGAATGGCAGTTGCACTTATATCCGACCTGCTCATCGGAATGTCCAACACTCACATCTGACATGGAAGGAACTTAATCCTTTAGCCATGATAGAATGGTTCAGCCCTTACATCTGATTAAGTGGGAACACATCCCTCTGTCACATCAGAATGGCTACTCAGTCCTACACTGAGTGTTCCTAGTAACTGACTAGGTACCTCCATTCCTAGAATGGTAATAGCCCTTATATTTGATCATGTAGGAACCAATCCTTCAGTCATATCAGAATGGCTTATAACTCACATATGTCATGGAAGGAACCAATTTTCTCACCATGACAGAATGGCTTAGCCCTTATATCTGACCTGCTTGTCACAATGTCTATGGATCTCAGCACTCATATCCATCATGGAAGTAACCAATCCTCTCACCATGTCAGAATGACTATGGGACTCATCACTTTCCCTTGGAGGAAACCTCGATCTGGAGAACACCAAGCTTCTCCCTGAAGTACTCAAACTTCACTCTAGCCAATGGCTTCATTAATACATCAGCTATCTGTTCCTCCATCGCAACATACTGGAGCTTCACTGCTCCTCTCTGCACCATATCCTTGATATAGTGGTACTTGATCTCGATATGCTTTGACTTGTCATGGAACACTGGATTCTCTGACAACTTCACGCAACTCTGGTTGTCACAATGTATACAAGTAGCATCCAACTGGAGATCAAATAAATCAGACAGTAGCTTCCGCAGCCATACTGCCTCACAACTAGCTGAACAAGCTGCGACATACTCTACTTCAGCTGTACTCAGTGCCACACAGGATTGATTCCTACTAAACCAAGAGATCACACCTGATCCCATACTAAAGCAACACCCTGAAGTGCTCTTCCTATCGATGGCACTGCCTGCCCAATCTGAATCAACATAACCCTCCATGTTAATCTTCTGATTCACATCATACTTGAGCCCATAATCAAAGGTATCCCTTAGGTACCTTAGAATGTGCTTTGCAGCAATCAAATGAACATTTCTCGGATCTATCAAGAACTGACTCAAGGTGTTCACAACAAAGCAAATGTCTGGTTTCATGTTCGTCAGGTACATCAAGGACCCAATCATATGACGATACATCATAGCATCAACCATCTCTGATGAACCATCACTTAACAACTTCAGGTTCGATGCCATAGGTGTGGTCATGCAGTCTATCATCCTGAACCTATTCAGGATCTCTAGTGCATACTTCCCTTGTCCACACTTCCATGCCTAGAACAATAGTGCATCGACACATAATAGGAGCATCACTGATCTTTCGTCTTCAACATTGAGGCAAAGGTTGGAATCCGCTTTACTCTCAGTAAAGCCTAGATTCATCAATAATCTATCCATCCTGTCATACCATGTCGAACCTCGGGATCTTCTGCAGTCACTCCCTCTGAAGCAGAGCATCATACTCCCTCTGTCTTTCGTACTCTATGCACTGAAACATTATGTACTGGAATGACAAGTAGTATCCATCTAGGATCATTGGATACAAAGATCCTCCATTTTTAACTTTTTCAAAAGTTCTTCTCACATCCATCTGTGAGCTTGTCATCCTTTGTCAACCTTGTAGCAAAGGTTAAGATATTCATCAAGCTCATCATGCATGTGTTATCCCATGGGTGTCTTCTGAACTCGTACAAGGCCTTCTTTAATTTGCACATGATTATGAATGTCATGTGACTTCACTTCTAGTAGCTGTAAATGTTTCTTCGTTTTCTATGCCTTCTTTTTGTGAGAAGCCTTGTGCTTGCTTTGTATCCCACAATGTTTCCATCTACTGCATGATGGAACTATGAACTTCTCTTCAGGCTTCGATACTGCACCCTGACATCATTCTTCTTGAACTGGTCTTCCCTTTCTTCTTGGTGGCTAGAAGGTTCTGCATCAATGATGTCACTACACTTCATCATATTATTCTTTGTCTTTGAATTTCCGTCACTTGTTCTTCGAAACAAGTCTTCATTCTTCTTTGCTTGTAGGTGATTATGTATGCGATCTTTCCTACAATTCAAATGTAGTTGTATGGTTAGAAATATTTCATAAGGTATATTCATAATGAAAAAATCTTATGTATAACTATATGATCATGCAACTATTTTAGCCAATACAACATTCATCCATATCTCACGGAAATTTTCTAGATGCCTTCCATCTCTACCAGGACAACATTGGGATTGTGCACTAATCCAATATGTCAGCAAAGAGGTTTCATTCTAGATAAGTAGCAATGGAGAGTTGTATAGCACCATGAGCTACTTACCCATCACATGCATATTAGTAGTATACTGTCATTAATGCAAACATCCTATCCTGCATAATACATCAACTGAATATAAACAAATGCATAGCAAAACAATATCATAAAATGACAATTGAATACTTATCTTTATTTGTTTCATGGGTAGACTCCTTCTTGAGCCTTTAGCTTCATCGTCTTCTTCATTCATAATAGCATCATTTATTATCCAAATGATAAGGTGGATAAGAAGTTCTTCAATAGTTTAGTTCTTCATATTCCTCATCACTTGAGGGATCTTCTTTGGATGGTGAGAGATTGATCTTCAATTTCTCCCATATTCTCTTCTCTTCTTATGAGTTGAGCTTCTTCTTCTTCCTAGAGTCTACTGAAAGTAATCACTTCCTTCCAGCACACATTCCTTGCATGAATAAATCCTATGATCCTGGGAGGCCATTCAAGGTGGCCATCAGCACTTCCACATTCTTCACTTCTTCTTTCACTGCTTTAAGTTGTTCTTTGATTTGAGAGATCCTTATGACTGCATGGTCTCTGCATTCTGGATATTCACATTGTTCAACTGGTTTCTTAAGGTTGTATTCTGATTTCTGTTCTTCCCTTCAAATAGCTTGGTCAAGGAATTAAACATCTTTGGTGTCTTTAAGGAAGACACTTGTAGTACAAGTTGATTCGTGACTGGATCAGTAATGATCTTCTGGGCCTTGACCAAGTTCTTCTTGTGAAAGGCTTCTAGCCTCATCTCCGTCTGAAACTAGAACCTCTATACTCATGTAGGTGTCCATTCCATTTTCTTCAGAGAGATCAAATACTTCTATGCTTGGAATTCATCGACTTCATCAAGCTTATCATCAAGCTAATGTGATAGATCACTTTGAAATAAGAACCTCAAATGGAAATAGAAAAAGATTAGATCTTACTGTTTTGAGGTGTCTGTCCTAGTTCCGGAGCTGGCTGATCTAGGGTTTGTCACAGAAACCCTAATTTTCCAAACTTGGAATATTTCAGATCTGATTGGATAGAAATATAGATTTCTTCAAATGGAGTTGTTCATTGTACTCCTTTTCTGAAAACAGTGGAGGGAAGCTCCCGGAACAGGAATCCCTAGATTTCCAATTTATTCTGTGGAAATTCATGTTACTGTTTCTATGATATCTCTGAAATTACTAATCCTATGTGTTTGAAATTTTGTACTTAGGTAACCCCGCATGTCCCTGATCTAGCACCATAGATTTAATTAAAATTGATTTCACCATTTGGGATTTATGATCCTTTTCCCAAGGTGACCTGTTACAGGACTGTTCAGAACAACGAAGTTGTACGGCATGCCACGTGTCACTGGTTCATTGTCTGAGTCTGAAATTAGCACCACCGAAATTAAATTCCGTTCCCTTTTTGGAACATCTTCAGGAATTCCATTTCAAACTATTTTTCCCAATATATTGCAATTCTCCCCAGGTGTCTTGTTTAGGGATGAATTCTAGAAAAGGCTGGAACCCTAACTTGCAGGGATCATATCTCCCAAAATATAGTGAATCTGAGGCTGAATTTTGGACACAGTGTTCTTCTAGATTTTATATTTGGCACTTGAAAGTTTTAGCTCCTGATCCATCTCCAATATCATAATATAGCGAATGTACCAAAACGTAGCATTTTTGGTATTTAGGGTTTTTTCTAGTTCGGGCTCAAACTAGGGTTTGACTTTCCTGAAGTTTCACCCAATCAAATTTCTTGATCCAGGTCTCTAAACTTTGGTTTTTTTGAGGAGAAAAATCCTATGCTGGGCTCACTCAAAAATTGCTCTTCTGTAGAAATCCCTAATTTCCGCATCAAAAACTAAAAATGCTCGGAATCGAATTCCGCTTCGACAGAAAGATGCGCCCTTCAATGGAGAGTCAACTTAGCATAATTTTGCTGATGGATTATGGAGAGAGACCCAAAAATAAGAACCCATATCTTCTATATATGCACAATGTCTTCTTCTCAGGTTAGCTCTGATACCATGTTATTTTTTCATCATATAAGCTATCATTATGATCTTAGGATCTTTTAACTGAGAGAATAACAAGCATAGAAATAAAACATAAGCACATCACAAGAGACAAGATACATAAAGAGTTTCCCTTAGGGAAACCATAAAGGAGAAAATCCCACAACTTCCTCAAAGATAGAATCAGCACCAAAACAGGAAAATCCCAAAACAGTAAGACGATCTCCCAACAGCAGTAGTCTCTCTCTCTCTCACTGAGGGAGCTTCTCCTCTCTCACTCATGTGCCCCAAATGAGTGAGTGTGAGTGTTTCAAGTAATATAAATAGAGAGGATCACTCTCTATTTATATTCTTTCATTCACTTGAAGTGCACTCCAACATGTCGACCTTACTTAACAATTACTTACTAGGGTCGACATCTCTAGGAGTGTCTAATAACCCTAGTGCCCCACCACTTGTGGGGACTTTGCCTCCTCCGACCAATAAGAGCGTAACACAATGGTGGGGACTATTGCCCCGAATTACAATGACTCACCTAGGGTCAACTTCACTAGGATAGTCTAATAACCCAAGGGCCCCACAACTGTGGGGACTTTAACCCTTGACCAATAGGAGGGTTACCCACAATGACTTGACATGACTTTCTCATTATACAAACTTCCCAGAATAAATATCAGGGTATGACATGACTCAAATACATTAGAATACATTCAGGAATGAACATCGGGTTACAATAGATAATAAATACAAGTGAATACATTCCGAAGTTACAATTACATCAACAAGATTGTCATCAATGAACTGATGGTAGAAGAACCACAAGAAATAGCATTAAGGAGATCTCAAAGGGAAAGGAGGTCTTCTATTTCAGATGATTATGTGGTTTATCTACAAGAACCTGATTTTGATGTAGGGACATGTAAGGTTCCAGTTTCATTTTCACAATCCATAAAGAGTAATGATTCTGCTAAATGGATTGATGCAATGAATGATGAATTGAAGTCAATGGTTTAGAATGAAGTCTATGATCTTGTTGAACTACCTGAAGGATACAAGAGAGTTGGTTGCAAATGGTTTTTTAAGACCAAATGTGACTCTAAGGGAAACATCGAACGACATAAAGCTAGACTTGTGGACAAAGGTTTCACTCAGAAAGGAGGCATAGATTATAAAGAGACCTTCTCTCCTGTGTCCAAGAAGGAATCAGAATTATTATGGCATTGGTAGCTCATTATGATTTGGAGTTGTACCAAATGGATGTGAAAACTGCTTTTCTGAATGGGAGTTCAGAAGAAGAAGTATATATGGATCAACCTAAAGGTTTCTCCATTAGAGGAACATAACACCTGGCTTGCAACCTTAAGAAATCAATATATGGACTTAAACAAGCTTCCCGGAAATGGTATCTTAAATTCCATAATATCATTACTTCCTTTGGATTTAAGGAAAACATTGTTGATCAATGTATATATTTGAAGGTTAGTGGGAGTAAGTTTATATTTCTAATTTTGTATGTTAATGACATATTACTTGCCACCAATGATCTTGGTTTATTACACGAAACCAAAAATTTTCTCTCTATGAATTTTGAAATGAAAGATATGGGTGAGGCATATTACGTGATAGGAAATGAAATATTCTGGGATCAATCACATGGATTGTTAGGATTGTCTCAGAAGTCTTATATCAAAAGATTTCTAGAGAGATTTAGAATGGAGAAATGTTCAGCTGGTGATGCCCCTATTCAGAAAGGGGATAAATTCAGCCTTATGCAATGTCTGCAGAATAAATGGGAATGAAAACAAATGGAAAGAATTCCTTATGCTTCTGTAGTAGGAAGCCTAATGTATTCATAGACTTGCACCAGACCAGACATTAGTTTTGCAGTTGGTATGTTAAAAAGATGCCAAATTAATCCTAGATTGGATCACTAGAAAGATGCAAAGAAAGTGATGAAGTACTTACAGAAAACAAAGGATTACATGCTCAGATTTAGGAGGTCTAATAATTTAGAGGTGATTGGCTACTCAGATTCGGATTTTGCTGGATGCATTGATACTAGAAAGTCCACTTTTGGTTACTTGTTCCTATTAGTTGGAGGAGCAATATCATGTAAAAGTGTGAAGCAAACTATCACTGCTTCATCCACTATGGAAGCTGAATTTGTGGCATGCTTTGAGGTCATGGCTCATGGATTGTGGTTGCGGAATTTTATCTCAAGACTTGGGATTGTCGACTCTATGGCCAAGCTGCTGAGGATTTATTGTGATAACTCCGTAGCTGTATTTTTCTCTAAGAATGACAAGCATTCTAATGGTGCTAAACACATGGAATTGAAATACTTTGCAAGTAAGGAAGAAGTTCAGAAACACCGAGTTTCAATTGAACACATAAGCACACTACTTATGATTGCAGACCCATTGACAAAAGGATTATCACCAAAGAAATTTAAGGAACATGCCAATAGAATGGGTATTGAACGTAGCACATAACAGTTGCTACTTTAATGCAATGGATTGCATTATGTTATTTGTTTTATTTGACACTTTGAGATCTTAATAAAGGTGTTTTGATTGATAATTCCTATTTTAAATGTGTACGTACATGTATGAGAATAAATGTATGGTGACATGAATAGTCTCTAACATGGGACATTACTGTTGGACCTTATGAATACACTCCTCGTTATATACTATATTAAATAGGTTACTAGTGTTGTGGTACATGGAAGGGAATTTGTTGCCTTATTGACATGGAATCGTCATGACTCGCATTAGTAGGTTATTTAATTATAGTATTATGATGATCAAATAAAAGTTAAGATGGATATGATGTATGGCACGCCTAATGTCTACCTTGTTAAACTCTAACGTTAAGTTATCTGTCAAAACCCCAAAAATATCAAAAGAATTAAAACTTTTAAAATAGCATATAATCGCATTAATTGCAGTCATTAACTGTTTGATTAGTGTATGTTATTAGAATTTATAAACTGAATGATCTTTTATCATACTTAACTTTTAATATGAGTTTCTTGTCAGTTACTGATTTGTTTTCTGTTTGAAATCACAAGGGGGAAATTACCATGACAGACTAGGCTTACTTAGCTTTCAAGCTAATACAATAGTTTTTCTTTCTTTTACAGATACACAGGTAATGTTCGAGTCGCTGCTAACAAATCTTAAAGTAATACTTCTCAATTTACTGTACCAATTCATTCAGTAAAGAAAATATATGCATGCTAGCCAGTTTATCAAGCTTTTAAAGGTAAAGCTTTTCCTATAAATCTCTTTAAGTTCTTACTGGTAGAAAACTGGAATTCACTAGAGAGAAGATAGCTATTTTCTTTCATAATATTAGAATTAAGTATCCTTATGGAGTACTGTACCATTTGATGAGTTTACTTGTAATGTAAACATAGAAGTAAAATATTTCTTACTTAGCACAGTAGATATAATCGGGTCATCACATTCAGACCTAAATCTACTCATCCATTTTTTTTACTGCATCATGCCAAGTTTAAAACTCGGGATGTTTTTGATTTGCAAAAGAAATTGTAAAGGATATGGAGTCAATAATATCGATCTAAATCCTTTTCTTACTTCCAGTATTTACAAGGTTCATTATCTGATACGTGTCTTCTCTTAACAATTAAGGACTTGTATTAATTGGAAAACTATTTCCATTTTCAAGATTTACAAAAGAATGGAATCTATAAGCATCTTTAAAATTAGCCCTAACTTATTATGAATAGACTCATTTATAAATTTCCGGACTATACTACCATCAAGAATGGTGATAATGATTTACATAAATTGCTAGTCATACTTTTACTTACCAAACCTTGTAAATCTTTGGGCATGAAGGATAACTAAAGTCTTTTTGTTATCACAAGAACTCTAAGACTATTAAAAGATTGTTAAAACCATATAAAGAGAAAAATTGACAAGTCCTTTATCATCTTTACAAAATTATGGCAATAGGCATTATAGTTTGTAGAATTGTAAACCACTAAACTTAACAATACTCTAACATTTTATAGACTTTACGAAATGATATATTTATTGTCTTCTCTTGAGACTAGGGTAGTTGGTCATATGTTTGTAAGTTTTATGGAACAATATAACTCAACACTATACCCCTATCCTTTCTAAAATGCAAAGTTTATAATGCAAAGACTTACTCTTGAAAGAGGTTTATGATGCTATGTTTTAATATATATACGATGCAAATGTTCATTTACAATGCAAGGGTTAATATTGAAATAGCATAGTTTTAATATTTATAATGCATAGTTTAATATGCATTTATCTAATATTGCGTATGTGAAATGTAATGCAGGTCATACCATAGGATAGCGACCCTATGGAATATCCATGCGATGATTGTTGGAAAACAAATGATTAACAAACTTCATCATTGAACATTAGAATTCAACCCACCTGCATGCAAAATATTAAAGTACTGACGTGGCCACTCCTCGTCCATGCATTGGCGTGATAAAAGCAGTTGACTCAACCCTACTTTTCCATTTCTCCCTCGCCTTCGGGCTTGGTCGCTCTGCAAACCCTCCTCGTCCAAATTTTGCTATTGCACTGATAATGGCAGCTTCTATGCTACTCCAGTCCTTCGTGCTTGTTTAATGCATTGTGTGGAAGTCTGTAGCTTGATGTTGTGGGTCATACGGTCGTTGGAGAACCTAGGGTTTTTCCCTTCTGCTCCATTGTCGACCCTGTCACAGCATATGTGTAACCCTCGGCTTGATACTGTCAGATGTTCCATTGTAGAAGGCATCCTTTGTTTTTTCCAACGCGTTCTTCTCGGTGATGAAGGAAGGGTTATTCTTCCTCGGCTCGTCGTCATCACTTTGTTTTTCGGTGGCTGCATTTCTTCAAACTTTGCTGGTGAGTTACATTCGGTTTCTTTTTTTTTTATTTCATGAATACAGCTTAAACCACACTATGATAGGGTTTGAAAATTAATACACTGCTCTTTCTCTTGCAGGTTCGGTCTCCTCGTGGTAAAGTGGAAGACTCACAGTTCCGGCTATTAGCTTCATCCTGGTAAGCCTGGCCTCAACCATGGCATTCCTCCTTTCTGGTTTTTAAGGCTATTAGAGAATGGCTGCGAATCTGGTGGTTACTGGGGTCCCATTCTGTCATATCTAGCTGTAGGTTAAAATAGTTTTTAATAAATTTAACCCCTGCGATATGCATAGGGGTTACGGCTTCGGTCGATATTGTAAATATTCGCTTTTAATTTGTATCTAGGATTTTCTGTAAAGAAATACTGTATAAAAGAAAAAGAAAAGGTAAAAGCTGTAAGCCTGCCTGTAGATGAAGTTACGGCTTCAATATTTTGTTTCTCTTGCTGTGCTCTAATTTTGTTCAGGGTTTTTACCCCGAGTTTTATAATACGACTTATTAAAAGCGTTCCTATATATTGAGTTTGTTTAATACATGCATTTTTTAATCTATGCTCTATACATGAAAATAATAATAAAATAAGGGTTTATAATAGCTTAGACTGTGGATTTAAACTGCGGCCATAAGTAATAATATTGTTTAAACTCACAGTATTTATTTTGATTGGGTAAAACTGGATTTACAGGGTTTCAACCCTAATTTTACAGTAATGATTAAGTTCAGTTTAAGAAAGAATATAAACTCTGTCGGTTTCTGTGAGTTAAAAAGATAAATGGATTGTAAAATAAAGATTAAGCTCATTGTTTGAGCAGTATACTAGTTTTATTGTTACCTTTGCTTCTTAAGATAACAGCTTGGCTTTTTAAAAGAAAAACAGAGTTATTATGCTGTTGATATACTCCTTATAAAGTTACTGTAGGGTTATGTTTTTGATTTACTATTTATATAAAATAATATACAGGGTTTATACCCTTAATCAAAGTTATAGTTGTTAGTACTACCTTCTTGCATAATTCTTGGTTATATTATAATACTGTTTTCTAACTCGTTATATAAGACTTCGATAGTCAAAGTATTCTCTAGCATATTGTAAATGAGATTTATTGTTAAGTTTTCCATACTGAATTATACCTTGACTTCTGTTTATTAGAAGGTTGTAATAAGCAAGGTGCATACTTTTCAATTTAAATAAACCTGTTGTATTCTTATTATACTTTATAACTGTTTTCAAGTATTAATAAATCATTTTATAATACATAGAGTGTAATTAGTTTATTCATAACTTTATTTAATTATACGTTGAGTATAAATAATCTAAGTTTGTATTTGTAATGATAAGATATTACTTTTAAGTATTACTTTTATACTGCAAGTATTATAAATACATTATTAGTACTGCAACAATGATGTTACTTCTACTGTTTTATGATTATTATTATTGTTATTATCCAATGTATGGTTTATTTATTAAATTATAAAACCTGTGTAGAATCTCATAATATTCTTATAATACTTAATCTTTGTTTTAAGTTTTTATATAAAAATCTTATGTATATAGTCACATTCCTTAACCATATAAGAAAACATAAAAACAGTTTTATAATCTGTTTAAGCTTTAGCAGTCAATACAAGAAGATTCAGTAATTATTTGACTGCATTATTAACCTATATGCGGACTAACACTACTAGGTTTTAACTGAAAAGAAATCAAACCAATAGGTAAAATACATCCTACTGTTAGTATTGTCTCTTTCCACATTAGAAGGTTAAATTCTTGCAACCTAGAAGATAAAAGTTATAGGCTTTAACAGCAGCATTACTTAGTCTATCTTCTCTTTATTGTAACTAGTATTTACAGGAAGTAAAGATACAGTATCAGGAAATAGTTTTTAAAGACTGTAAGCAAAGCAACTTAGGAAATTGTGAAATACTTGTAGTTAATGAAAGTATTTCGATAGAAAACTCGGTTCAGAAGGATTCTTCTTCACAATACCGAGATACTGTGCTGGAGTACGGTCTGGTGATACCAGATGTGGAAAAACACAGTGATTATTAACAGATTAAACTACTGAAATTCTGAGATACTAACTTTACTGAAATTAAGTAACTCTTCAGACATATAAAATAAACATAACATGCATCCATTCATACTCAGTAAACATAAAGAAATAAATGACAAAACCTGTTTAACTGTGGACAACAACAGCAATGGGAGGCTGTTCCTCCCTACCAACTCCTGAAGAGCGCTCAGAAAGCAGCTTCTTAGGACCCCCGAGCTTGCTCTGGTTTCCCTGGCTGGAACTAGGTGCAGCAATGTCAGATACCAGTCCTCAAACTCAGTATGAATCCTGAACTTATCAGCAAGTTCTCCCAGCTAAAAGCTGTAAATAAAATCATGTTACTGCAGCAATCCACTCAGAACACTTCCTTTCTATTTTTCCCTCTTTCCTCAATGAAATTCCTGAATAACATTCACCTGAATGAATTCTCTCTGGAATAAAATCTGAGCAACCTCATCTCTCTTCATTGAGTATTTTTAAAAGATTTCCTAGGTCATTGTTGGGTTAACTGTCATTTAATGAGCCACCTGCTCTGATTCCACTTTCTTGGGGAATCATGACCCCAAATATAGGGAAGTTTCCACATGCAAATTAGGAAGTGTTTGAGGATGCTGCCACTTGTCCTTTTTCCTTTCCACCTAGTTCCATCCACCAGTTTGACTAGTAACCTCTTTTAACAGCTCTCCCATGCTGTTGTCTCGATAATTTATTTATTAATAATAAAATATTCTGAATTACACTCCATTACTGTTGACTCTGTTGAGTCATCAACCCCTACTTAGGATTAAGTTTAACATAATGTCTCAGAAATATAATAAAACAATTTACATAATTTTACAAAATTGGGGTATGTGACATTATCATATGTGCCAAGTGGGAGAAATGTAAGCCTAATTTTATTTTAATTAGTTTTAATGGCCCACATGAAGAGACACATGTGATAGGAAGTTATGGTTTTCAAAAATTCCACATCCCTTGTTATTGATCAATTAGAGGAGTGGTTTCCAAGACTCCTACTTTGATGGGAAAGTGGAGTATAACTATTTTGGGAAACCGGTCCTCTCTCCACCTATAAAAGATATTTCAAAATACCCATCAAGTAACTCTGAAAAATAACGTATCTATAAATGGGTAAGAGAGAGAAAAAATTTTCTACCCTAAAGTCAGAAGGAGCGATTGATTGTGTTAAGATTTCTAATCAAGATTTCTGCACTAACGGATCTGGTACCTGGGTAAGTGATTAATGATTGTTTAAATTCCGCTTTATGTTATACATGTGAAGATCATGATAGCTCTAGGTATTGGAATTATAGTAGATGTTAATTACACAAATCTATTTTAAGTTAACAACATCCACCAAGAACATGCCTTGAGTCGATCCATAATAAAGTGCTCCATACTTCGCATATTCGCTCCTCCTTGAAATGAAGGAGAAGGACGAGGAGTTCTTCCATGTCCGTGTGAAGAAAAAATATGCGGAACAATTCATGGGACCTTCATCACTGTCTTTGCACAAAAAAAACCATGGATTTTTATTTGGAGGTGCCTCAGCCCATCTATTAGTTATGAATTTAGACGATGAGAAGAGAATGTTCCACTCCTTACAAACACTGCGAGATCTACACAGGATTTCCACTAGCAGTAATGCCAATATCTCTTGGCTGATATCCTCAGGAAATTCATTCTACCCTGTCGATGATGATGAGTATTCTTCCACCTTCATCATCTTCATAGCTCCAAGAAAATGTTAAAGAAAATAAGACAAGCAGAAAAAGGAAAGAAATACAATGGACATATTGATTGCCTTCTTATTATTAATCAACAATATATATAGGACTACATATCATAACAATATTATGGGTGAATATTATAGGTCGAAAAATAATATGGTTTCCTCAACTAACTAACTAACGAACCAATATTAACCACACAAATTCTCATCAAAATATTTTTGTTTGGGTCCAAATAAATTTTTAAAACTTTTGAAATTTATTTTTTTAATTTTTATGTTTTTACAACACCCTTCGTGGGAAACACCACTCCTTATGATGGTTGGAATTTTTGGGTTTATCTTCCCAATTAAGTCACCCGTCACACGATTGAAGCCACACCAACCCTTATGATGGTTGAAATGTTTGCGTGTCTCCTCCCAATTAAGCCACCCCTGAGGGGA
>LPNX010371884.1:203027-296764 GCA_001517045.1 Pseudotsuga menziesii | reverse complement strand
TATAATAATTGCACTGAGAGAAGCTAGGTGTTTTCCAACCCATTATGGGGAGCTCTTGTCAAGTTACGCTACAGGACATAAATAAAAACATATTAAAAATAAAAAATGAAAAATATAAATTACATATACTTAAATAAAATATAAATAAAATAAACTAGCATGGATCCATTTTAAACCCAAATCAGAGATGGATCCAAATGGTAAACAAATGTACACCTTAAGAAATTGGAATGATCTCGGTGCTTGATAGTTGTACTAGCAACCCATGCTCAACCATTGACTTGTTTTCTCTTCTTCTAGGGAGGTTTCTCTTCGAAATTTCATAGAGGAGGTGCAAGTGAGAAAGTTGTACCTCAAGGTACTACAAGTCGTTCTCATGTTCATCCATCTAAGGTATTTGTTGTAATGATGACTTGCATGATCTTGTTGGTTGTATCTATTAAAGAAGTAATAAATAACTCTGATATTATAAAGTTGATCTATCTCACGTGCATCATGAAGTAAAACTTTCTTATTACCATTCTTTATATTAGAGAAGTGTAAATCTTATTATCCTACATAAATTATGGAATATTATTTTTTCATACCTCTAGAAATTAAAAGAGGTAAGGGAGACTCTTTTGGGGTATGGTGGAAAGATGCATTATTGTGATATGAACTGATGATGAAGTGTAATATGATGCTTATGCAAGGATTCAATGTGTTGTAAAATACTAATTTATGTAGAATAAAGAAGACCATAATGTCCCATGGATGTTTCCCCAATTGGGGTTTTACCCCTCTCACTATTTGTGACGACCATCACACACATCACCACTAATGCGTAGTGCATCAATTTCGGTCTTTTTTTATGTGTGGATACCTATATGCATTAGGTGGTCTTCCATTTTCATACGAAACTTTTATTATTATTATTATTATTAATTGCATGCATAGATTGATGGTAGGGTCAACTTCCTTTTTTGTTCAAATATTCATTTTTATTTTTTTATAGAATTCCAACCATGAAGCCTTCATTTGGCCACCACTCTCCTAGTTCGATGACTGAGGTGCATGTGTACATGTGATGATGGATGACACCAAATATGGGGAATACTGATTTCCCTAGGTAGAATCACATCATGGGTACTTGAGATGTTAGACATTGGAGAATACCATTAATTGGACCTTCTACCATATTCATAATTGCGGTTGGACTAAAGTGCATGTCACACCATCTTTTTCACCGAATCTAAGCCACCAAACGAGAGAGTCAATATTAGAGTTATTTTTAAATTAATCTAGTTTCATTTTATTGTCTTAATGCAAATGCAATATGTTATAAAATTCTCATTAAGTTGTTTTATTAAATTTCTTAATTAAACTATCTATTGGTGCCCCAGGTTTAGATCATAACTAAACACTTAATAAGATGGCTAGAAGCACATGTGCACAAATAGAAAGCAATTAAACTCTTTGGTGAATTCAACTAGAAATGTGCACCAACAACACTTTTGCATATTTTGGTATCTGAGCCTATATAAGGACTATTGTGTAAAGGTTTGAGGTTGGTAGTTTCTAACAAGTCATTCTAGTCTATTATGATCGTTTTCATTGTCTTGGGATATGAACTATTGGATTGTTTAGTTCTATTTTTTGTAATAAACCATATTTTCCATGCTCCTATATGTCATAATGTATAAAGAAGTATTGAGTAGTTGAGATGATTTTTGTAGTCAAGCATTTTGTAGCCAATATTTTTCCAGTAATATAATGAAATTGTTTGTCTGGATCCATTTTTATGAAGCTCTTTATGAATGAATTTCTCAATGGATATTGAGAGTTACAATGGTGCATATTAACTTAATAATTATTCGGTTGAATGGTTAGATAATAATTTTTTAGTACGGTTAGTGAGAAAGAACACACTCCTTCCTACGCATATTTGCTTCAAGATTATGTGTAGTTTTTTGTGTGCATCTCAAGAGAGACCTTACTTTGCTTGCAAATTGTTGAAATTGTCAACTCTTGTAAGGTCTTGTTCGTCATCTATTCCAAACCCTCGGTCTTGAAATGACCATCAAACAATGGTTCCATTATCGAGGCCTAGCAATGATTATGAAGGGAGGATGAAGTTATGAGGTGGAAGGATACCAAAGCTGAGATTGAATAATGGATATAAATAAAGGATGATGCATTCACGCTAAAAGAGACTAGAGGACATAAGATGTATCCCAAAATAAATATCAACAAAGAACAACATTTGGAATTGAAGAACATTAGGATAAATGAGGACATATTGATATTTTGTTATTGTATTCGTAACTTCAGAAGAGATTCTATTGTATATTATCATTTTCTATTATTGTACCCCATCAGAGATGTTTTCCCTCCCTTCAGGATGTCATTATTGTGTATGGAGATTCAATTAAACCATCTGTTATAAGTCAGGGCAATAGTCCCCAAGATAAATAAAATAAAATGTATTATTGACTCTTCCTAGGTAGGTAATCCCCAAAGAGGTTACCTAAATGACCTAGTTAGTTAAGTTACAAAACATAAGAATATAAATAGGGAGGTTCCATCCCCATTTGGACACACACACATACTCTCATGCGTGCATTAGGAGAGAGAGGACAAGTTCCCTAAATGAAGAAAGACAGAGAGTTGTAGAAGACTTCTTATTCTTGGGATTTTCCAAATTGTGATATTGTATTAGTGACATAACTATTCTGAGGAAGTTTGCAGGATTTTCTCCTTTATTGTTTCCCCAAGGAAAACATTTATGGCTTGTGTATCTTCTCTATATTATGTGTTGAAGAGTTCTGTATATGACTCTTTTTGGTCTCCTATTTCTACCTCATTTATGAACTTTTTGACTTGTTCCTATACCATCACTAGATCTCTTGACCACATTTAGCAAGGTTTTGGCTTTGGTAAGGATTGATTATGTTTTCCTTCATATTTGTAATTTAGTGATGAATTGGATAGATTTATGTTTTCATAATTTTCTACTAAAGAAGTGGTGTTTCAGGTTCACTGTTGTTCTAATTTCAGCTTTCATAATGGATTAATCATGGAAGGCTACAAAGACTTGCAGATAAGCCTCAAATTTATACATATTATGCAAGAAAAAGAAAAATGTATAGTTTGATCGAGGGATCCATGATTCTCTAGCAAGCTTGGGGATTGCGGAACTAGTCAATGACTTGTAATTTGATCATCCATGTAACAAATGTGTTTATTGTTTTGATACATTTTTAGAACCACCTCCACTCCTCACACTACCATCCAAGGATTGGCTCACGAGATCTTTTGAAAATTAAGACGATGAGACTTATTTGGAAATAGGTTGTAATTGTACACTTCTTCATAATTTTCTTTATGGGTGTTGATGCATAAAAACTTGGAATGCTCTCTGAGTGGGCTTAGCCATGATTTTACATAGACATATTGAACATTGCTGTAATCATAATCTATTATATAAATTTGCTATTTTTTTGATTTGGGATGTGTTAATCAATTTGGTGTGAGTGATTGGCATGTTCAGCCGTTGTCTCAGAAGGTAGGGCCCCCTTCTGTGATAGGTGTTGTTGTAGTTAGTATTTTCCTTCATCCATGCATTCTAATATTTGATTTATTGTTTCGCATTTAGAATTTGTTATGCTGATCATATTTCGGTGTGAATGCTTAAATTGTGATACGATCGAGTAGTGCAAACACTTTTATTATTATTGAATGCATAGGGACACGTGGATGGTGAATTTTGGATAAAGGAAATAACTTTGTGGTTAAATAGTCGCATTAAATAGTTCTTGGAATTTTGTTGTTAGCAATAGAAGCATGTTGCTAAAACTCAATCAGTCCTTCACGATTCTATTACTATGGCTTTTGTTTTATTGAATTTGTTTCTTACAAGAATTTCCGAGTTGATTAATTTAGATCATGTTACTAAATTTATTCCCGTGGCATAGTGAGGTAATTAGCTGTAATCAATAGACAATGCTTCGAGTTGGAGTGATTGTAATGTTTTTCATGTAGCAATGTTTTTGATAGAAATACCATTCACCATGTAGTTTCATTTTAAATATAGTTTTACAAGTTTCTTGACTTCCTTTGTATCAAAAATAATTCAGATTATAGTGTCTGAGATAAACATTGTTAGGTAGCTCTAAAGCCTCTAAAACCCCGGGTTGACAATTTGTGTACAACTTTCCATTGCATTTTTATTAAAAGGTGAAAGAAAAAGCTCGTCAATTTTGCACCATTGTTGGGGAGCTTCCAGGGACATTGCAATTTTCATTGATTGTTTTGATTATGTGGGTGTGATTTATCCATTTTTCCTTCAAGTTTGTTGTGTATGATATTTTCTGAAAATAGTCTTGCATGATTTCTGAGGAGGGATGAGTAAGAAGAACAAACAATTCCACTGGAATATTTCTCGACACAGGTCTCTATGATTCTAAATCATGCCAATTATTCATGAGTAGAATAAGAGATAGTACATGTAGGATTGTATATGCATATGATACCCCCCAAGTACAGGCCATGCAAGAATTGTAGGAAGATCAATAAGAGGAGGGCGTACTCAAAGGAGGAAACCTTCTACCAACATTCCGAAGCAAGGGAGGCTGAAGCATTCCAACACTCCCACTGATCGAACAATTGTAACAATGCATGTTGATGAAAACCTATCAGTTACATAATTTGTTCAGGGAGAACAATTTGTTTACGAAGAAGAGATTCCTAATAATTTAAGTGGTGATAGCTAGTTGAGCGAGGAACAATAGTATACCAAATCTCCATTAACACCTAGATAGGCTACATTGGAATACTTTTGGGTAAATATGGATGGCAGGGGAGAGCACATTCCAAATAGAGAATACAAAACCGAGGAGAGACAAATGGATAGGAATCGAGTAGAAGAACCTATGACATATAGTTCCTAATCATAAATTCAGTGACTAGACTTACAAACCCAGTGAAGAACATCCCACATTCAGCATTGCTGATTTTTTATGGTATGTCAAGTGAGGACCCAAAGAAATTTCTATTTTAATTTTATGTCATTTACATAAGTTATGATTACGTTACGGATCAACAAAAAATGAAAATTTTTCCATCCACTTTGAAGAATCAACCACTTAGGTGGTTCATGGGGCTAGGAGGGGATAACATTAGAATATGGGCCTAGATGAAAAAATTATTCCTAGATAAATACCAAGAATATTACAAACATAAATATCGGAAGGAATCCATCTTTAAAATGACCTAGCAAGACGACAAAAACTTAGAGTACTATGTGGAGATATTTCAATCAAAACTGCAAAGATTAAGACAAAATGCATTAAATGATGATACATTGAAAATTCTTCTCTTACGAGGAACCAGAGATGATTGCATTGAGTTTCTATATTTAATGGGTGTAGGGGATGTATCCCTAGTATGCAAAAATATGTCACCTTTACAGAAGATATTCAGGGAATGCCTCTAGGTTAGGAAAAGGGATCAAAGATGTAGTGAACAAAACGACCAAGACTTCAAGGGAAGGAGTTTTGAGGTTAGATGTTAGCAATATCCTGGAGGATTTTAAAAATGATATCCTTAGCTCTTTGATTTATAAGTTGGATGCACTTTAGGAAAAGAAAGGGAAAGAAGAAGAAGATCGAGCTTTATCCATTTCTCCCTATATGAAGAAAAAGGAACCCTCTCAAGGGCTATACATTAGACAAAGTGGAAATATTCCTTTTATGTGACTAGGAGAATCCTAGAAAAAGAATGCCCCTCACTTTGAGGACTTATGGCTATATGTGTGGAAGCAGGGACATATGCAAAACTTGTTTGCTTTATTTCTCAAAAGCGCCCATGGCGACCTTGACCTTGAGGTACAATGCTAGATACTATGCAATAATTTAATCCTTATCGGAATGATTCTCAAATACACCAACCACAAGTCTCATAAGGTCCAAAATTCCCAAAAAACTCCCAACCCTGGCATCCACCTATGCCACAACAAACGTGGGAACCTCCATACGCACAAAAAAACCCTAGCAACTAAACTGGATAAATATAGGATTTTGGAATCAAGAAAAAATCCAATCACAACCTCCTCAAATGTAAAACCCCCAATTCCAATTTGCACCGATACAACCATTAATGCAACCTCCTCCACAACCTCATTTAACACTGCCATTGAACAATCTAACTCCTACACCACTCCTTCCTGCACAAACCACTCCTAACTCTAATAATATAGCTAGAAAACCTATAATGGCTTCTGATTTATCTAATTATCCATCCTATTCCATTTCCATAGTAGACTTCCATGACATCTAATTACGGTCTAAAGAAATATCAGTAAAACTACCTCTCCCTGAATTACAGAGGAAGAAAATGAAGAGACACTAGATACCTCACCAATTCTGTATGAAGAAGCACCAAAGATCTTACTTTTTCAATATGAATATGATAACCCACCCATCCCACCTAGGAAACCACAAGAAATAGAGAAAAAACGAACTCCATCATACCCTCAATGCGTAATTGTTGACAAACTAATGCCATAGTCCGAATTCGATCTCCTAGGAGAATTTTGAAATGTCAATGTGAATATTCCACTAATCCAAGCTATTAGAGACATTCCCATTTATTCCAAATCTGTTAGAGAGTTATGTTTGAAGAAACCGGGATGAAAGAGGAAGGATCCCCCAATAGTCTGCGTGATAGGAGACTTGATAGAATTGGTGATGGGGAACACCCTTGGTGCTAAGTATTCTGACTCTAGAAGTCACATTGTCAAGGTACAAATTAATGGAATTTCTCTCTCCAACACACTTATATATTTAGGAACAACCATTAATATCATGACTAAACACAGAATGGAGAGCCTAGGCCTCACTGATATTCGACAAAATACTATTGTTTTGCAGTTTGTTGATCAATCTCTCATAAGACCAGTAAGCATTATAGAAGATGTTTTCATTTTAGTGGATTAATGGGAATACCCGATGGACTTTATGGTTCTACACAAAAAATTAAACTTGGGTGGCTATCCCTTAATTCATGTTCGACCATGGCTGGATACAATAGATTCCTTTATTTGTTGTTGATCAAGAAACATACACCTATCTCATGGTATTGTTGTCAAGGAACTCACATGGTATCCTCCTATGAAGCCAAGGAAACAAAAATAATTTAATTCCAAACCAGTTAACCCCACACTTTTTCATATGGTCAACATATCCCTCAAACCTTGGGAGAGCCTATTTAAAGATTTTAAAGCAATAAGGGTTGCTTTTCTTCAATGATGAAGGAGAAGCATGCAATCTATGCTTACTGCCTTCCAAATCCAAATGTTGATGTCTAGAAATTTGGTCAACACAAGTGGAGATGACTTGTTCTTGAAGTTCAACAAGATATTGAGTCTTGATGTAAGATTTAAGCCTATGTTCCTAAAGAGTAAAAACAAGGCGATGAGATTGAGGTTCACTTCGAATCCAAAAATTAGAGTTAGCCTCTTTCTGGGAAATTGTCTAGAAGGAACTATCGCACTACACATGATTGTTGACAAAAGAAGAAAAATCCCTCAGTTGGACATATCCTAAGTAACCAAAAGGGTTTGAATGAAGGTGCATAGGGCAAGCCATTTTATGTAAATAAATTTCACATAGCAGGTTTTTCTCAGTGAAGCTGCTTTCCATAAACATCTCCAAAAATTGGGCAAAGGATTCCAATTCATAAGGTCTCTCTTCCTTTAATGCTTTTACTTTAAACAAAGTTAATTGTTCATACAAAAATACAGGATAAGAAGGAGATGGAGATCAGGAGCTCATCAATTCCTGAGGGAGAGTGTACAATTGATTGTTGATGTATTTCTAACTTCGGAATGTATTCACTTGTATACATTATGTATTGTTCCTCGATGTTTCTATCGATAAGTATCTATAATGTAATTGAGTCATGTCATACCCCTATTTTCCTATCGAGAGATTCAATAATGTTAACAAGTCATGTAAATTCATTGAGGTTAACCCTCCATTGTAGGTCAGGGGAATAGTCTCCACAATTGAGTTAAAGATAAACCTCATTGTTCATCAGAGGGTAAAGTCCCCACAGTTGTGGGGCACTAGGGTTATTAGACTCTCCTAAAGAAGTCCGCCTTGGTAAGTAATTGTTAAGTGAGGATGACATGTTCCAGTGGAAATAAAGTGAACAAAAGAATATAAATAGAAGTGAGGCTCTCCTCATTTCTACACGACACACACTCACTCAACTGGGGCGCATGAGTGAGAGAGGAAAATCTCTCTCAAGTGAGAGAGAGAGAACAATTGTTAGAGATCATCTTTGTTGTCTTTGGGTTTTACAATTGCCATTGGTGCTCATTCTATCTCCTAGGAAGTTGCGGGGTTTTCTCCTTTATGGTTTCCCCGAGGAAACTTCTTTGTGTCTCTTGTCTCTTGTGATTATTGCTTAAATGATAAAAATCTAACATGGTATCAAAGCTAATATGAGAAGAAGACACTGTGCATCTATGAAATCTAGGGATTCTTACCTTTTTTTAGGGTCTCTTTCCACAATCCACCAGCAAAAGGAGGCTAGGATAACTCTCCATTGAGGGGCACATCTTTCTGTTGAAGCAGAATTTGATTCTGGGAATTTTCAGTTTTTGCTGCGGGAAATTAGGGCTTTTTATAGAAGAGGAATTTTTGAGTGAGCCTAGAATAGGATTTCTCTCCTCATCAAAATATAATTTTAGAGACCAAGTTCAATATTTTTGGTTGTGTAAAACTCCAAGAAAGTCAAACTCTAGTTTGACCCTGAGCCTAAAAAACCTTAAAATACTAAAACGGGTGGTTTTGGTACATTCGCTATATCTCAGGATTGAAGAAGTATTAGGGAAGGAAATTTTCACAGGATGAAGATAAAATCATGATGTACCCTCTGTAAATATTTTAGCCTCATATTCTCTATATTCTGGGAGATATGTTTCCTCCAAATCATGGTTCTAGCCTCTTTCAGGATTCATCCCTAAATAGGACATCTAGGGAGAATTGCTATATCTAGGGATACAAATATCCAAATTAAATTTCTCAAGAGTATATAGATAGGACATGGAATTTAATTTCTGTGGTAAAATTTTCAGAGCCTGATGATGAAACAGGGACACGTGACAGTCCGTACAAGTTTGCTATGATGAACAGTCCTGAAATAAGTTACCCTGGGAGAACTCTCATGAGTCCCAATTGGTGACACCAGTTCTGGTGAAACCTATGGTGTTGGAAGGAATCCAAATGAGGTTACCACAAAACAAAATTTTAGACACAGAGGAGCATTACTTTCGTAGATACTGCAGAAACAGTATCAGGCATTTATGCAGAAGAAATCGGTAAACTAGGGCTTCCTGTTCTAGGAGCTTCCCTCCACCATTTTCAGAAAAGGAGTACATTGGATAGATCAACTTGAAGAGTTATATCTTTATATATGATCAGATCTTAAATATTCCAAGTTTTGAAAATTAGGGTTTCTCTGACAAACCCTAGATCAGCCAGCTCCGAAACAAGGACAAACACCTCAAATTGGTAAGATCTAATCTTTTTCTATTTACATTTGAGGTTCTCATTTCAAAATGACTAATCACACTAGCTTGATGACAAGCTTGGTGAAACTATCAACTTCCAACCATGGAAGTGTTAGATCTCACTGTTTCTTGAAGAAAATGAAATTGGACAAGAAGATGGTGAAGAAGAAAGAAGGAGTCTACCCACGAAACAAATAAAGATAAGTATTCAATTGTCATTTCATGATATTGTTTTGTTATGCATTTGTTTATATTCAGTTGATGTGCTATGCATGATAGAATGTTTGCATTAATGAAAATATACTACTAAAATGCATGTGATGGGTATGTAGCTCATGGCGCTATACAACTCTCCATTGCTACTTATCTAGAATGAAGCCTCTTTGCCGACATATTGGATTAGTGCACAATATCAATGATGTCTTGGTAGAGATGGAAGGCATCTAGAAAATTTTCATGACATATGGATGAATGTTGTACTGGATAAAATAGTTGCATGATTATATCTTTATGCATAAGAATTTACTATTATGAATATGCATTATGAAATGTTTCTAATCATACAACTAGTGCATTTGACTTGTAGAAAACATCGCGTACAATTGCCTACAAGAAAAGAAAGATGAGACTTGTTGCGAAGAACAAGTGATGATAGTTCAAGAAAGAATTCAAGATGAAGAATAATATGATGATACTTTCAAAGAAAGAAGAAATCTTAGACACAATGCAGTTATACGACACTATTGAGCGACATCATTGATACAGAGCCTTACAGCTATGAAGAAGTAGCCAAGAAGAAAGGGAAGGAGAGTACCAGTTCAAGAAGAATGATGTCTAGGATGCAGTATCAAGACCTGAAGGGAAGTCCGTAATGTCTTCCATATGGATATACACAATCCAACATGCAATATATGGAAACATCATGGGATACAAGGAAAGATTCATAGCACGAGGCTTCTAACAGAAAGAGGGCATAGACTACGAAGAGACATTTGCAACCACTGGAAGATAAGACACATCACAGGCAGATTCATGTGTGTAAATGAGAGAATACCTTGTATGAACTTAGAAGGAACCCATGGGATAACACAAACATGAGGATCTTTAAGATCACTTAGAGTGAAGAGGATCTTAACCTTTGCTACAATGTTGAATATGAAAGCGTATAGAGGATGACAAGCTCACAAATGGGTGCAGGAAGAACTTTTGAAAAGGTTTAGGATAGAGGATATTGGTATCTAGTGACCCTACATGGATACATAGAATATTAGTAGCAAAGGAAACTACTTGTCACTCCAATAAAGGATGTTTCAGTGCATAGAGTATGAAAGGCAGAGGGAGAATGATGCTTCACTTCAGAGGGAGTGACTGCAGAAGATCTTGAGCTTTGACATGGTACAACAGATGGACATGTTACTGATGACTCTAGGATTTACTAAGAGTAAAGCGGATTCCAACCTTTACTTCAAGGTTGAAGGTGGAAGACCAGTGATTCTCCTATTGAATGTCGATGACTTGTTCCTGACAGAAAATAGGAACTTGTTAAAGTTGCAAGAAGGAGATTTGCTGTCGAGTTCGAGATGAAGGACTTGGATATGATGCACTAATTTCTAGGCATGGAGGTCTAGAAGAATGTAGATGGAATCTCCTTGGGAAAAGGGAAGTATGCAATAGATATCCTGAAGAGGTTAAGGATGATGGAATACAAGTCCATGACCACACCTGTGGCATCGAACCTGAAGCTATTGCATGATGCTTCATCAAAGATGATTGATTCCATGATGTATCGTCAGATGATTTGTTCCTTGATATACCTAATGAATACGAGACCAGATATTTTCTTTGTTGTGAACACATTGAGACATGTTCACCTGATGGTTGCAAAGCATGCATTGAGGTACGTGAATGGTATAGTTGATTATGGGCTCAAGTATGAGGCTAATCAGAACATTAACCTAGAAGGTTATGAGGATTTGGATTGGGAAGGAAATGCCATTGACATGAAGGGGAATTTTGGGTGCTACTTATGTATGAGATCAAGTGTGATTTCTTGGTGTAGCAAGAAGCAGTCTCGCGTGGCACTGAGAACAGCCGAGGGAAAATATGTTGCCACTTGCTCAGATATTTGGGAGGTACTATGTTTCTTTTGAAAAACTAATATTTGATTTGATTGATATGACTTGAATTTGTGTATGATGCAAAGAGGAGCAGTGAAGCTCCAGTATGTGATCCAGATCAAGATCTCTTGAAAGAGCAAGTTCTAGTATAGCCGGTGAGATAGGTTGTCTGAGCATAAAATCCTGGCGAATCTCATAGGTGGCTTAGACGTAAACGGTCCTGTAAGTTGTCCTCGGATGTAATTGGTCTTGGAAAAGCTCATAAGTTATCCTTGGACATAAGCATCCCTAATATGATTCTATGCTAGAAATGGCTAGAGTGAAGTTTGAGGACTTCAAGGAGAAGCTTGGTGTTCACCAGATTGAGGTTCCTTCCAAGAGGAAGTGATGAGTCCTCGAGCCTTTCTGACATGGTGATAGTCAGGGCCTCCCATGGTCATATATAAGTGTTGTGCCCTTCTAACATGGTGAGATAATTGGTTCCTTCCATGGTCATATGTAAGTGAAAATACATTCTGATGTGATTGTGGGATGTGTTCCCACATGATCAGTGCATCGACATTCTGATGTGATTGTGGGATGTGTTCCCACATGATCAGTGTAGAGACATTCTGATGTGATTTTGGGATGTGTTCCCATATGATCAGTGCAGATCCATTCTAATGTGATTGCGAGATGTGTTCCCACATGGTCAGATATAAGTGCGCAGCATCAACTATATGGTGCTCATCAGCGAATTCAAATGTATGTGCAAATTTCTTAGCAATCCCTTCCTATTCTTGGGTTTCTTGTCGCAATTCCATAGATGCATACCAAGTTATAGGTGTCATTTCCAATGTATGTATGAAATGATGTACCCACTCCTGCCTCTGGTATTCTACAAATGTGATGCAACAATGATTAAAATGTTCCACAGGGTTTGCCAACCTGGAATACTTATGGTTTACCAGGGTGACCTCTTCTTTGAATCTCACTTCCATCAATCTTCTGCACTATGGCCAGTTTGTTATAGACTTCTTATGTGCACCACACCATATAGCGGGCATAGGTTTTAAGGCATGATCAAGCGTGGACAAGCGTTACGATTCCATTACAAGTCCTTCAAACTCGTTTAAGAAGGTTGCAAGGTTATGCAACCCGTCATAGGTGGGTAGCTCACGCAGCTCATTCTCCACCTATCACACGTACCTGGTAACTCTCGTGCATCTCCTCATAGATAATTCATCTAGTATGTTCTGCCAATTGTCCAAAGCTTCCCTCGAGTCGGATGTGCATGAACTAGCACTCTTCCAGATTAGGTTCCCATCTGCTGTCAGATTGATGTAGTCCTCTTGTAGTGCAGTAGCATTATAGATTTGGTCGAGGTAGTTAGCCTGGCCATCATTATATATGGGCTCGATGTATCTCTATCCTTCTAACAGGTCAATGGGTGACACCAATATCATCTCATTTTCCTCAAACGGGAGGATGCATTTCTTGAAGTTTGTAATGGTTTGGTTGTCAATAGCCCAATCTATCCCCAAAAATGAAGGATATGGGTTTGTGTCATCAATAATACTAATGAGCTCAAAGTATGAAAATGTGTGCAAACCTTCAACATCGAGGGGGACTTGACTCAAGCGTCCAGTGGGTAGGACCTTCACCTGATTTGCAAGTCACGGCTAGATAGGAGACCAGTCTAGGTGTGGCTTGCCCATACATTCCCAAGTTTGTCTTGTTAAGATATTGACATCAGACCCCAGGTATACACTAATGTAATCCATCTCCTAGTCACCTATCTGCATGGTCATTCTTAACTCACTACCAATTTTGAACTTGTTTCTCACTTAATTAACCTTCTTTTCAGGCTGTGAATCTATGGGAATATCTTCTATCATTTCCTATAGTTTTGTAATAACATCTTTATATTATATTAGCATTAAGAAACTTAACAGAAAGGATCTGATCTTACTAACCTTTTGTGGAGTGTTTTTCTAAAATATGCACTGAAATCGTTAAGGCATCTCCTTGAATCCTTCTGATGTCGATGGTTCTACTGAATCCACAAACTCGGTAAAACCTCCAAGAATGTTACCTTTTGTTTATGGGCATCAAATGATGCCTTCTTCTGTGTCACAGGCCGTACCTACGGTTGCAGTTGTTCTTGTGCTTTATCGTAATCAACTCCCGTCGCAGCTCCTCCTCGTGTTACGACAACAAAATTCAGATCATGTGGTTCAACCACAATCATATGAACATTCATGTTAGGATTTGGGTTTTCATTCTATGCAGAGTTAGGTCCTATGATGGTCCTTGCTTGCCATTTTGAGATCAACTGAGGACATTGCTCTGCATTATGGTCCTGTCCCTTATAATATGAACATATATTCACAAGTTCTAAGTAATCTCTGGTGTAGTGACCCATTTGTCCATAGTTATAGCATATAACTTGGCCTCTTCCTCTACCAAATCCTCCTCCCCCACCTCTTCCTTTGAAGTTTCCACCACCCCTTCCTTGCGGGTGTGGTTGCTGCGGTGGGTACTGGTTCTACTAGTAGTGTGGCTGGTAGTGATTTTTTTATGTGTATGATTGCTAAGGCATGTACTGAGGTTGATACTAATTTTGGTATTGATTGGTTGGGAACTGCGCATGTTGATACGATGCTTACACCAGTTCATCCTGAGACATCCCGTCATTTTTCATTAAATAGGTGTCGAAAGTATTTTCTTTCAAGAGCTTGTATGCTCTGTAATATTTTTCTTCATGTCCTACTGACTTACAAAACTAACAAAAAATATTTGTTGGGGTACTCACAATATTCTGTAGCTATAGGCACCCATCGTCACGATGCCCTCTAGACTAGCATATCCAACACCATGGTAGTCCTTGGCCATTTAATGAGTTTGGTGCACCTGATGCAATATAGTTCATGAAGGCCGAATAGTTATCCTTAGTGTTCCCATCTGTTTTTCACTTCGTGCACCAAAAATATTCTTGTGCTTCCTTTCCCTTCCTAAAGTCCTTTGGCCATATTGTTATATTAGCCAACTGTGACTGAATCTATACCATTCCTATGGCATCATCACCAATGGGAGAGGCTTCTAGCTTCATCGCCAACTCTAGTGCTTATGTCTATGACTCAATCTTTTGTTGCATTAATGGTCCTTGGATGTGTGGTAATAACGTGGCAATAAACCACTCTTTATGTTGTACATCATACATTTGGAATCTTACCTTGGCCATCAAAGTTTTAAACCATTGGTCAAAGTCCCATATTGATTCTCCCAATGCTTTCTTTATCTCCTTAATCTCAGTAATGCACTGTGATTCATATTTAGGTTTTCTGAACTCCGAGATCATTGCATCTTTGATCTCGTCAAGGGTCTTTTGTGGTGTTCTATTCAGTGTGGCACAAAACTTCATAAACCAATATACCACATGACCCCTTAGAGTTTTGATCAGTTGTGCCTTCTTTATGTCTGTATTATGGACTAACCGAACCATACAAACAACTTCACAGAGGAACCAATGTTGCTTTGGATCTTCTGAACCATTTCCATTGAATGTGGGTAACCGAATGTCTTCCCCAGCCATTCACTTGGCATCGGGGTTCTCTAGAAATGGATTCAAAGGAGGTGAACCCTCTTTCCTGCTAGTCGCAGTACTAGCACTATCAGTATTATCGGTTGTTTCTAGGGATGAGAATATTGATCTCATCGACGATGATACTCCTTGTGTGATGTAGCTTCATCCTGATCATGGTGTCTTGTATATTCTTCTAATTCATTTACTCCTTTTGATATCATGCTATAGTCCTCCTCTTCATCACAAGACCCTTCATCTTCATGCGACCAACTTTCGTGTTCACTCTCCTCGAATAGACTAGGATTCTATAGCCCTCTTTTGATCTTTCTTCATTTCCCTGATCTGAATCTCCTTCCACTCCTCAGGAATCCAACTTCTAATTCAGGTTTTGTGATTCCTAGGAACATTTCAACTCATCCTTTCTCATTTTCTTAAGAGTTCATTTGCAACATAGCCTCCTTCATGGGCATGTGACTCAACTACTCAACCGCAAGATACCCTTCTCATAGATGAGCATTTTAATCCATGTACTAATAGATAACAAATATCTTCTATGAGGTCCTTTGAAAAAATTTCTTTTAGCTTCACTATATGAGGTTATAGTATCTATTGCAAATTTAGTGATGTATCCTTGCAAGATACTGTCAACACAGAAATCAAAATCTCTAGGGATAGATTTACTTACATTGGTTATCTCGCGGACCAACTGATCATTCCATTCGACGGGTTCTCTCCTTAGGAACATCATTTGTCGGGTCACCAATATCTAAAACGATTCACACAATATAACAAGGAACTATGCAAAGAATATATCATGGATATCAAAGTATATGTACTTATCCACCCCGTTTTCTGCACTCCATCATGATCCTGTGCTCTCATCTTGCATGAATGCTAGAGTTTTAGATTCCATCCAATATTCTATCTCTTTCTTCTTCGTTTGCCACAACATTTCCCTCGGTTCAATCAATTAAGGGTCCCATCAATGGAACCATTTGTTGGCCTCTTTCTCCTTCTTGTCTCAACCCGCAGTTCAATAATACCACAATACCAACAATAAACCACAAGACATCGACCTGATAGAGTAACTCTATCAGCAACACCTGCAAGGCGGCTGTAGTCTCATCCGAGATATCTAATGGGTAACTTCCAGAACCATGTTTCCGCAGTTGGCCAAGGATGATAGTCCCTTGGTGTGCAGCTGAGGCGCTTAACGAAGGCACTTGGATGGCTGGATGACCCCTGCGTAACTGAGCATAACTATATGTCAGCATGCATGACACACCCTATTCTTAATCCTTAACAAATGGTACAACTCATGCAACGCAATTGAGTTCTTGAGCTTGACTGACAAAGTCACAACAAATTGTAATTTTAGTTTCCAAAATGAAATTGTGAATATTTTTTCAAGGAAAAAGAAAATAAAGTCAAAGGACCATGAAAATCATAATCTTTTATCTTTGTGATTAGACCATGAGTTTTAGCATCATAAAATTATCAATTCCTATGGAATTCAATCAATCTATTTAAATACCACACTAGATGGACACTTGTTAGAATTCAATCTTTTGTAGTGGAACGACATGAGATAAACCATAATTTTCATAAAGAAGTAAAAACCACAAATAATTGAGTGCGATTAAAAAAATTGATGTTCATGTACACAGGGTACTCCCAAAAGACCGAACACCTTCAACAACCGCTTCACACAAATAGATCACATATCAACACACCGATGTTTGTCAGGTGGTTAAATCCCTTGAGAGGGAAAGAGTCCACAGCCCCAGCAAAATAGCTACTTGGAGCAATTTATTATGCAAAAGAAAGAAAGTTACATATGAGCTTCTCATAATCGATCAACTAGCCAAGGACCCTCTATGCTCTTTAAATAGAGATCATAGACCAATCGGGTGTTAAGCCATGGATCAATGGTAGGTATGATCTAAGAGAAGTTGAACCATCGAATCACTCTATGTCTAGAACATATCGTGACCATCGGATTAGAATATTTACAAATGCATACTAATGCATACTAAAGAAACACACTTTTAACTAACGGATATATTACACAAGTTAATCTTAACTAACTCCTTAGTGTTTAAATATCATAACATCCCCCCTTAAGAACTACTTGGGATAGGATTGAAGGATTTAAAAAAGTGACACTATTAGGAGAAGGAAGGAGGCATTAGAGCCTATCCCCCATTAAGGACACATTCCTGAACTCCTAACATAGACTGAAGTTTAGAAAACTTCGCTTCTGTAAGAGACTTGGTGAAGATGTCTACAACTTGATCATCTGTAGGGAAATAGAGCACTTCAATAACACAATCATGAACAAGATTTCTAATGAAGTGCATGTGTAGCTCAATGTGTTTGCTGCACTGATGTAGAACTAGATCTTTGGCAAGCTTGATGGAACTTTGATTGTCGTACCAAAGTGGAGTAGGCTGCTACTGCTCGAATCCAAACTCTGAAAGGATCTATCGAAGCCATAAATATTCCTGATTGGCATTAACTATGGCTTGATATTATGCTTCTGCTGAAGAAAGAGCAAAAGCTTGTTGTTTCTTACAAGAACAAGTGACAGTTCCAGATCCCAAACTGAAAACATAACCTGCAGTAGACTTTCGATCATCAGGATCACCGGCCCAATCTGAATCAGTGAAACCAACCAACAAACGTTTCCCCCCTGTACTGTAATTAATCCCAAACTGAATTGTACCTCAAATATATCGAAGTATTCTTTTCATTGCTTTCCTATGAATTTCATGAGGAGTTTGCATATAATGGGAAACACAACCAACGACAAAGGAAAGGTCAGGATAGGAATGAGTCAAGTATAAAAGACTACCAACAAGTTGACGATACAAGGTGGCATCTACTTCAGGGGAAGTACAAGTGGTAGAAAGTTTGACTCCAGACTGGAAGGGAGAAGGGGTTGGTTTACAATCTTCCATGTGGAAGCGATGAAGAAGGTCACAAGCATACTTAGACTAGGAAAGAAATATTCCTTCTTTGGTTTGCAATACTTGGAGACCAAGAAAATAATGTAAATGTCCTAAGTCTGACATTTCAAAATTTTGCTTGAGACTAGATTTCACATGGCTTATAAGTTTAGGGTCACTACCAGTAAGGATAAGATCATCAACATAAAGAAAAAGTATGATGAGATGGTTTCCTACTTTCTTGGTATAGACATTGCGGTCAGAATGGCATCTAGAAAAACCATGTCAAAGAGAAAGTTATCCATTTTGGCATACCAAGCTCTAGGAGCTTGCTTAAGGCCATATAAGGATTTCTTAAGGAGACAAACAAGGCTAGATTTATTCTGAACATATCCAGGAGGTTGTTCCATGTAAATTTCCTCATGTAAATCACCATGTAAGAAGGCAGACTTGACATCCATTTGATGGACTTCCCACTTATGTAAGGATGCAAGGGAAAGAACAAGGTGGATGGAGTTCATTTTTGCTACAGGGGAAAAGGTTTCATTGTAGTCAATCCCTTCAACTTGGGAAAAACCTTTGGCAACTAACCTTGCCTTAAGTCTTTCAACACTTCCATCTGATGCATACTTAGTTCTGTAAACCCATTTACATTTGACAAGTTTTCTTCCTTTTGGAAGAGGAACAAGATCCCAAGTATCATTCGCCATTAAGGAATGATATTCTTCATCCATAGTTACATCACAATATGGATTTCCTGAAGCTTCTGCAAAAGTTTCTGGAACATGATTCTTGGAAACTTGAGCCAAAAGAGAAGAGGCTCACTGAAGCTAAGAACGTGTTCGATGTTGATCTCTAGGATCACCGACAAGGTCACCAGTTGCTTCACATGTTGAACGGACCCATCGAGGAAGTATTGGTGCTGGTGCATTTGGAGGAACATGAGCAAGCGTAGGTGGAATTTCATCCTCACTGTCATCATTAGAAACTGGAGTTGGAAACCTATCAAGGAATCTAGAAGAAGAAGAAGAAGAAGGCACAATCGTCGAATCAGGCTCGCAGGCCAAAGATGGCACATTCGCCAAGTTAGGCTCGTAGGCCAAGAGATTTTCATCAAATTTAACATCTCTTATAATTATTATATCATGAGAATGTGGCTAAAGAAGTCTATAACCTTTTACATCTTCAAAATATCCAACAAATATGCACTTTTCACTTTTTGGCAGCAATGCTTTCCATTTTTCATCCGAAATGTGAGCCCATGCTTCACAACCAAACACATGAAAGTGACTTACATCTAGTTTAATTTTACTCCATGTTTCTTCCAGTGTTATACCCTGTAAAAATTTAGTGGGTGTGTGATTAACTATGTAATTTGTACAATTTATGGCCTCATCCCATTATTGAAGACTTAGTCCCTTAGATTGGATCATACAATTAGCCATTTCTTTTAAAGTGCAGTTCTTTCGTTCAACTACACCATTTTGTTGTGGTGTATATGGAACAGTGTGCTATTGTTGAACAGTGTGCTATTGTTGGATTCCTTGTTTAGTGCAAAAAGTAGTGAACTTGTTGTTAACATATTCTCCTCCATTGTCAGATCTTAACTTAATAATTTGATGGCCAGATTGTTTTTCAACAAGGGCCTTCTAGGCCAATAACATGTTAAATAATTCACTCTTACGTTTTAGGAAGTGAACCCAAGTGCATCTGGAGTAGTCATCAATGAAATTTAAGAAATATTTGAAACCAGAAAAGGAAGCACATGGAAGAGGGCCACACAAGTCACTATGCACAAGCTCCAAGGGAACCGAGGCGTGCCAAGAGGCACGTTTGTCAAAAATATCTCGATGATGTTTTATGAGTACACAATCGGAACAAACACCATCCTTGCAAGATACCAGTGGAAGACCAGTCACCATATTGTCTTTACATAGTTGTAGCAATGAGCGATAATTTAAGTGACCAAATCGCTCATGCCAAAGTTTGATCAAGTTATCACTATGAGCAACAAAAAATGAAGGAAAAGGTGATGACCCAAAGTTGTTAAATTTGTACAACCTGGTAATATCATCAACAGTTCCAGTAGCAAGGATATTTTGAGGATTTTTAAAATCCCTTATTACAACTTGGTGAGGTGTAAACGTCATGGTTTTACCTTCACATGAATGAGTAATTTGATAAACTGATAACAAATTGTACGAAATTTTTGGAACACATAATACATCACTGAAATGACCATTTTCTACTGGAGTTGTTCCATATCCTACAACACTTAGATATCTATCATCACCAACAAATATTTTTTTGGTGTTAAATTCATGCATAGTAGAAAAGATGGCTTTATCCTTAGCCATATGATAATATGCTCCAGAATCAATGAGCCTTTCATGCCGTTACACCAAAACCTGCAGATATTGGTGAACATTTGAAACCCATCACAAGGCCCTATCACCAGGAGTGTTGGTTAAACCACTTGTTTTATATTTCCAGAGGTGTGGCGGTTATACCATGTGGAGGTACCCGATACTCCAACACCCTACCTCCAGCGTAGCTCGAGGGAATTGAACCTGAGACCTCAGCTCTTACACCATGTTTGGGTGCACAAGGTACTCCCAAAATACCAAACACCTTTAGCAACTGCTTCACACAAATAGATCACAGATCAACACATCGATATTTGTCACATGGTTAAAACCCTCGAGAGGGAAACACTCCATGGCCCCAGCCAAATAGCTACTTGGATCAATTTATTATACAAAAGAAAGAAAGTTACATATGAGATTCTCATAATCGATCAACTAGACAAGGACCCTCTATGGTCTTTAAATAGAGATCATAGCCCAATTGGGTGTTAAGCCACATATCAATGGTAGGTATGATCTAAGAGAAGTTGAACCGTCGGATCACTCTATGTCTAGAACATATCGTGACCATCAGATTAGAATATTTACAAATGCATACTAAAGAAACACACTTTTACCTAATGGATATATTACACAAGTTGATCTTAACTAACTCCTAAGTGTCTAAATATCCTAACAATTGAGTCATCAAGGTCATCCTAAAATTTCACCCATACTAAGAATAAAATGGACAAAATCCTGCTAGTATCCTACTTTTGAATGTCAAATCATGTTCTCCATAGCTAAATTCAGTGCTAATGTTATACGAACGGGTCACCAATCCCCATATGGATTGCAAGTCACTAAACAATACTCAGGGTTTTGCTGACCTACCAAAGGCATGGTGATCAATGCTAATAGGTTCATTCTATAGATATGCTCAGATCTATGGTACTTGATTGAACATGCATGGAAAGTACTGTAACAATTATGGCCTCTTGATCTGAATGGCCTTTCAAGTGCAAGTGTTGGGGTGAAGAAAAAGAACATGTGGCTAACCTTTTTATTGTCAACCTACTTCCAAAAGAAAAACATCAAGCAGGGTAACTAGCTGCAAGTATTTGCAAGCATCTTACAAAACTAAAAAAAAAACCCTCAAACCTGTTGACATGGATTCAATTGACATGCTATTGGAGGTGGGATCAATGGTATATTTACTCGCCATGGCCATGAACTAGGCCAAGCATAGAACCACTTCTGGGCATTTTAAATAATTTAAAATGTTAATTAGGCTGAAAATTACCTATCAATTGAGTAAGACAATTTTTGCACAAGTACATATCTTGAACTATGTGAAATCAAGATAGCTGCATGATATAAATTAAAGTAAGTTGAAATAAGTCTCATAAAGGACCTTGAAAGGTACTTTTAACGAAAAATCAAAATGTGCATGATATAGTAAAAAGTCAGTTAACTTTAATTGAAAACCATAACAAAGCTTAGTCAAAATTGCCAGTTTCTAGTACATAACTTATATTAATTTATGGATCAATTTGAAATGGCCATGAGGTTGTTTAATACCATGGATAAATAGGAAATTGACTTGAATTTGAGCCAAGTTATTGAATCAATAGCTATTTCACAAGTTAACTTTTGAGTAAACCATGCCAATTGCCATAATATCCATGGTTGCACGAAAAATTATCTTGAAATGAAACAAAATTCTCATATCCAAAATTATTCATTGCAGTAGATCCTTATGCATTAACCACAACTTGGGTACCATGTTGTGTAAGCGATTCCTTAAAAAAATACAAGATGTGTTACGTAACCACTAAGTGATTCCCAAACATCTATATGATTTAACAAAACTACTAGAAGACACGTTACAACTTATTAAACAAGACATAATTGACTTCAAGTTTAAACCATTATGCAATTCCCAAACATTATAGGATTTGATAGTACAACTAGCATAGAAGTTTCAACTCATTAAACAAGACGGAACTAACTTTCTTGGGAATAAAATTTCATTTTGATAATTCATGAATCATACCGTCCAAAGATGATAAACAAAATTCCAGAAAAAGAAAATGAAAAAATTCAATACCCACCTGACCACAATAGTTCCGGATGTTCACATCAACGCCATATTCAAGCAAGAGAGAGACAATATGCAGGAATAAACCTTGTTAAAATATATAATCATTTAATCATCACTTATCATAACTTGACAATGCCAAAAATAAAGAGATAATTTTCCTATACCTCATTCTATCCTTGAGCTGCTGAATAATGCATAGGAGAATTTCGAACATTGAAAAGTTGAATACTTTGCAAGACGAGGGTTGCATTCCAATAAATACTTAGTCTCTTTTAAATATCCATCTCTAGCAGCGGAAACCAAATGTTCTCCAGAAGCATAACATCCAAAAAAATTTCCCATGAAATTCAATATCCTCATTTTGTTTGGCAAGGCTTCAAATGAGTTACCGAATTGGATGGCTCCCAAAACACCAATATACACAACGATGAGTACAATAATCATGACAGTCTCCCCTAATGAATGATACTCATTGTTTCATTACCCCCCTCCTTTTGGAAATTGTTTTTCTAATGAAAGAATCAAACTTTTGCAACAAAAACAGAGAGAAGTAAAACTATCACTACAATTATGCATCTTTGCCTATTGTAATCAAACATGGAACAAAAAAATACACATTGTACATATTAGGGCTATGTCATGTAGATTTTATAAAGAGGAATATTTCAATAATACTAGCCAAACTATTATTAAGATGAATACTAGAACATAGAAATTCAAAGAAGTTTCTCTTTTGGGGAATTCCAGAGTATTTCCATAAAACTTCTGGAAGTGGAAATCCTGAGGCATGCTTATACTTAATAATTATTTTTCATGTTCTATTAATCTAGGTATGAGAAGGAGATGAGAAATATTCACTTTTTATTATTGAAACTTGCCTTAACATAAGATATTGCAGAAGAGGGCCCTAAACCTGCTTTAAACTTACAAGTTCAATTGTTGGAAATAGTTATGTATGTGATAGATTGATTAAGGGAAGTAAGTCCCTAACTTCTTTATCTTGGAAGTGGGTTGGTAGAGAAGGAACAAGTTCAAGTAGGAATACAAAAGTGACAAAGAAGTCATGTTTGGTGTTTTTTATAGAAGGAAGAATGGAATATGCTCTGCCCCTTCTAGTGTCCGAGGCTCTAGATTCCCAGAAGAGAACAAGAGAGAGGAGTGCAAGAGACATTCCGGGAAACCAAAAGATCTTACAAAAATATGGAGTGGATATTATGGGAATTCAAAGAGGTTACCAGCTTCATCATTCAGAGCACACCAAGAGACAAGTGGGATTCTAGAATCTAGAATTACGAAGAAGAGAGCTCAACCCCCAGATTATGTGATGGTGAATAGGTTGGAAGTATCTAACCAATGTCAATCCAATGGAAGAGATTCTAAATATTCCTAGTTGAACTATAATGGAATTTTAAGGAATCATGGCCTCTAACATTGGCAAACAAGAGGGTAATGCAGAGGAAAACACTGCTGAGAAGGAAGCCCCAGAGACAGCAGCTAAGGGATTGGATGTTGGAACCCCTTCAAATCCCATCAACCTAGACACTAAAGGCCAGGAATAACTCTCAGGATTCTTCTATTTTCTTTTGTTTCTATAAAGAATGCTTCTTCATCTCTGTTTTTTAAGATTGCATGGCAGTTAGTGTGACAATTACTTCTACTGTTATGTATGTGTTTGCTAAGTCTCTTAGTTTTTCATACTTCAATGCCCTCTTGGCCCAATTTTGTTTTAGAAAAGTCGTATGTTTTCTATAGACCTAAGTATTGGTTAAGACAATTAAACCCTTCTCTTTTTTGGTTGGATCACAGAATGGTGAGCCTAGTTCTATTGGATCTTACCGTCTCCTTACTTATATTATTTTATTGTATATCAATAGAATAGTGTAACACCCCGGTTTTGACCCCGTTGCATTTAAATAAATGATGTAAGTAATCATGGTGTGGAGCTAGAAAAAATACCCACCATTGATTTAGTGTTATGTTTCAGCAATTGAAATTAGTCCGATGGTATTTTTTATGCTAACTAAACATTAGAAAGCTAGACATCATGTTAAATTGTAATTTTAATTAAAAACACAAAGCCGGCTATGTCAACGCAACTAAATGAGATGGGGGCATGGTTTTTCCTAAGGATGAGGGAGTGGGGGAATTGGAAGTGGGGAAATTTGAATTGGGCAGAGCACCAATTCTGGAAAAAAAATGTTTTTCGAATTGCTTGGGCAAGAAAACACCAAAAACAACCACCTTTCCCTCATGTGGCAGCATTTCAGCTTCCCTCACAAATTGGAATGAACAAAACATTTTTTGGAAAACCAATTGGGGAATTTCATGCAAGAGCCAGCAAGAAGAAAGCATTCGGAGTTTAAAATTTTCTGAAATTTCCCCCTATCTGATGATATGATTCCTTCATGTTTTGGATTTTGTGTTATAATTTTTCCCCTATTCAGCAATTGTGTTATCTCTCACGTTTTCTCCTGTCTGCTATTTGTTTAACTGAATACGATTTCCCTGAATCTGATTTGGTGTCTTTGTTTTGAAATACCAGCAATTTGTTCGTTTTGGTATTTTTGCAGCAGTCGGTCTGCAATCGGCAATGTTCAGAAATTCGTAATTTTTTTGTGTGTATGTAATCCCTGGCTTCTGCTATATTTTGATAAATCCAAGGATTGAGATCCATGTGTGTGCATCCACGTTTGGTATTTGAATTGATTGAAGGAATGGAAACAGAGTTTAGAATTGCTTGATAAACCTAGTGTGTGAAAGAACCTCACAAACCAACCTAGAAGGCTGGTTTTCTTCTTTACATGCCATTAATAGCACTGGAAGGGAAGGCATGGACTGTGGGAGTGTGTAGCATAGAAGGGAATGCTTCCTTGTGTTGGGTGTGTAATTGTTTAGAAATCAGGCTAGATCTAGTGTGGGTGTTCATATCTCTGAGGTTGAGCTCACTAGCTTAGCATTCAATCTTTCCACCTCCTTGACAGCCTGATAAGCCCAAATGGAAGGATTTTTTTGGCTTGTGGCCTAATAAACCCATATGTTGTCTTGGGTGTGTCTCATATGAATTTGGCTAAGTGTAAACCATTTCTTGTCTAAGTCTGATAAACCCAACTATGTTGGCTTGACTGAATTTTAATTATATCCTTGGCTATGGGTGAAGTCTGCTAGTGTTCCTTATTCCTTGGGGAAGATCATGCCCAGCTTGAGAGTGGCAGTGTTGTTGAGATATTAAAAAGTACACTGGCCTATGGTTAGGTGGAACGTTGCAGCGACATAGTTTCTTGTGGGATGAGCTTCTTTCAAAGATAAGTATTCTTGTGTATTATATTTCTGCAACTGTATTGTTATGAATTTATATGAACATGTTAAATGCTTGAATGTTATGATTTTTCTTTTGCTGTATGGTGATAATGTGTATATGTGTATCTTTAAGCTCATGCATTTTCATATTATTTTCATGGGGCTTAGATTTTCCTGGGTTGATAGATGTTAGTCACGTCCTCTCCGTCGAGTAATGGTTGGGGACGTGACAAATAGCGTCTAACTTACCAAGAGTATATAATTGGATCAAAGATATACATAAACCTTTCAATCGCTTAGAAAGAAATCATAAGGAAATCCATAATATGCAAACATACCAAGTGATAATTACCTCCCCTGCACTCCAAATATTGTGTCAAGCAATATCCTAAGATTTTAATACTAAATGTTAGCCCTTGATGTTTTTGTCAGTGTAAATCCTTAAAAGATACTATAGAATATATAAACCTGATCTTCAGAAAATATCAAGAAATTATTAACAAAAAAGACTAGATGGAAAAATGTATAACATTAAAAATCAGAATTATCCCAAGAAAAAGAACAATGACCTTACAAAAATGGTCTATAAGTCATTCTTAAAAATACCTTGCAATACAGCCAGATGGCCCAGATCAAAACTATATCTACTTTTTCCAAGCATCATCAAAACGATCTATCGAATGTGCATATATCTTGGATAATATTATCAAGAAATATAAGGAAGAATGAAATGGGCAAGGAATGTTGGGCATAAGATACAAATTCTTAAGTGTAGGAATGGAAAATCCTGTGACAATATTGAATATTGTGACCTATGATTCTAGCTATATTGAAAGCACTCGACCACTAAGGCCAATACCATATCTATCACTGTTTCTACTTTCTATTCTCCACCTAGAGTCCTTGTGGTTATACTGGCCATAAGGTAGGACATGGTAAGATCAAAGCCTTTCTTCTGCAATGGGCATGGCCACCTATTAATGAATTCCTCAACTGCTGAAAATGAAGGTCGTTTATTATACCATAGGGAAAACTACCACATTCATAGAGATCCAAGATCCACTTTCCATTAAAAAATATACTACACTTTTTTAAGAGTAGCACACTTCCACTAAATGTTGATTCTAAATTATCTATGGAGAGTTTTCTAAATCGTTTTCCTAGTAATTTAATACAAATGGTATTGATCATGGAATTCTCAACAAGACACACTTTTGTATCATATACTACTAAAGGGATTTTGAAACATCATAAACTTTTTACTATTTCTTATTCATTGCATTTACCTATGAAACTATTTGCAAAATCACCACTACCACTCCGCACTACAATTTTACAATATAGGACATACGCATTCTATTTGTTCAATCAAACAATGTAATATAGTCGATATTCAAAACTTCGGCAATGTTCAATTATGTCATTCATTCCATTTACCTATGAAACAATTTACACAATCACCATTGCCACTCCGCACTACAATTTTACAATATAGGACATACGCATTCTATTTGTTCAATCAAACAATGTAATATAGTCGATATTCAAAATTTCGACAATATTCAATTATGTCATTCATTGCATTTACCTATGAAACAATTTGCACAATCACCACTCCCACTCCGCACTACAATTTTACAATATAGGACGTATGCATTCTATTTGTTCAATCAAACAATGTAATATAGTCGATATTCAAAACTTTCATTCATTGCATTTACCTATGAAACAATTTGCACAATCACCACTGCCACTCCGCACTACAATTTTACAATATAGGACATACGCATTCTATTTGTTCAATCAAACAATGTAATATAGTCGATATTCAAAACTTTGACAATATTCAATCATGTCATTCATTGCATTTACCTATGAAACAATTTGCACAATCACCACTGCCACTCCGCACTACAGTTTTACAATATAGGACTTACGCATTCCATTTGTTCAATCAAACAATGTAATATAGTCGATATTCAAAACTTTGACAATATTCAATTATGTCATTCATTGCATTTACCTATGAAACAATTCGCACAATCACCACTGCCACTCCGCACTACAGTTTTACAATATAGGACTTACACATTTTATTTGTTCAATCAAACAATGTAACATAGTCGATATTCAAAACTTTGACAATATTCAATTATGTCATTCATTGCATTTACCTATGAAACAATTTGCACAATCACCACTGCCACTCCGCACTACAATTTTACAATATAGGACATACTGTCACGTCCCCATCCCTCAACCGGCGAAGAGGACGCGACCAACACATCAACACAACCGGGCAAAATGCCCAATGAACATAGACAGAAATCAAATGGAATCAATGTTGGAATTAAGCATACACAGATGCATTTATCTTCATTCATACAGCGGAAGCAAACACACACATTCCAGCAATCTCCATGTTCCTTATAATTCATTTAATGACATCAATATACAATTGCAGAGATGAAATATAAACAGCAGGCTTATCTTTTGGTGAAGAATTCAACCGCAACCAGCTACGTCGCTGCAACGTTCCACCCAACCATAGGCCAGCGTGCTCATCAATCTCTCAGCAGCGCTGCCACCCCCGACCTGGGCATGATTCCTTTAGGATAAGGGTCAATTGCAGGCTTGCACATAGCCAAGGGGACACAAAATAGCCAAACCAACACCGCTGGGTTTCACAGGCTTTCAACAGACAAGCCAAGCCAGCACAGTCCAAGGTTCAACCACTGCATACCAGTAGCCAAACAACTTCATTCACTGCTCTGTGATGAAGGCATAAACAACAGGGGACAGCCCCAAACCATGGAGGAGCACAGCTCAAGTCCAAGGGACTACCCAGAGTTGGTTTTGGCCCTAACGTGGCCAAAACAGCTCAACCACAATATCAAACAACAGCAACAACCCAATTTCAAAGTAAAAACAATGGCAACTACGCACAGTCCCCAAAACACAGAAACTCAGCCCACGAATTGGAAATCAATGGTGACCCAAAACGAATTTGAGCACCCCATCCCACAAAACGTGGGTGAAATCAACAGCAACCCAATACGTGGGTTAAAACCACGGTCAGCAAAACGTGGGGAAACAACAGCCCCAAACAAAACCGTCAGCACGGCTCTCACATGGATAGAACACCCCAACCAGTCTGTGCGTGAGTGCAATCTTGCACTGAACAGCAAAAACACAAGGAAAACATACCCGACCTCTGCGTGCAATTACCAGCCTGCGCGTGAGGGGAAAACGGCCTCCTCTATGCACGTGAATCCACAAGCCATCGGGAGGATGAACAGACCATCAACCTCTGCGTGAGGATGAACAGACCAGCCGTGGGAGAGACCTGTGCGTGAGGGTGAGCAACAGACCAAAATCGCGTGAGAGTGTAAACTGACCAGGGAAGAGTGCGTGAGGGAGAAGAATGGGCAGATATGGGTGGAGTGAGCAAGTGGGTAAGGCTGACAGCCTGCCACAACCACCACCACTTCAGCAATAACTCCTCAACCACCAGCTGAAGCATTAAAGAGGTTGACAAATAACAAAGGTGGCAAAACAACAAGGCAATAAAACATGGGTTTTTCCCCATAACCAAGGTTTGACATCCCCCACCCCTTATCCTTTGGAACCATGCCCTTTTCATTCAACGTTGCACTGCCGTAGCTGGTTGTGGTTTATTTTAATTGATGTGCGGATTTACATGATGCCGAATTAAAATGTGCCGGATAGCACGACATACCACCGGCAATTATCTCCCATTGTCGGAACATACACAACAAAATCAATGGTGGGGCTTTTGCCTTGAGCTCCTCACCATGATTAATTACAATATACACATCATGCAAACGGGGTCGAAACCGGGGACATGACACATACACATTCTATTTGTTCAATCAAACAATGTAATATAGTCGATATTCAAAACTTTGACAATATTCAATTATGTCATTCATTGCATTTACCTATGAAACAATTTGCACAATCACCACTACCACTCCGCACTACAATTTTACAATATAGGACATATGCATTCTATTTGTTCAATCAAACAATGTAATATAGTCCATATACAAATCACTAGTAAATTCTACCACAATAAACGCTTCCAAAGTATGTAGGAATTTTGATTATAAAAGAACTGAACTAATCAGCTCTATATATAATGTAAAATCCAGGAACTTACCAAATACAAAACATGTTGGCAAGAGGTTCTTGAAATGGATTTGCAGAATAGGAAAACTACACGAATTGTATCAGACAATAACCAATAGGCATATATATGCAACATAAGTAGCTTTTTTTTACATAAAAGCTTGACATTAAAAATGGAGTCAAAAAATAATAAACATTACCAAAATTTTAAAATCTTAAACTAGGTACCAATGGCACAATTTCCTCACTTATTAAATAGTAGTCACCTCTATATCCATTTCATTTCAAAGAAGATTTACTAAAGTATCACAAGTGAGGTCCTGAAGAATTAAGTAGACGCTTGAAATGATGGAAATTGTGTTTGACCTCCAATGCACAAAGGATAAAAAAATCTCAGGTGCGGAAGAATTAAGTAGAAGCTTGAAATGATGGAAATCGTGTTTGACCTCCAATGCATAGAGAATAAAAAAATCTCATAGGTAATCTGATACCAACTAAAGATGAATCCCCATCTCTTTGATTGCCTACAGATGGTTTGAAGTCTTTATCAATAATTCTGGCTTTTCCATAACTTTCCTTCCATGATGTACTCCCTAGTTCATCGTTGATTGCCCACTCTAGTCCTTGTAAAGAACATTGAAACAGATCACTTGTTTTTAGAACATCAGTAGCCACTTCAAATAACTTAGAAAGTAAGAGAAGAAGTCTCTCTAGCAGAGAATGATAATCCTAATAAAACTCTTTTCAACTGACACACTATCTACTCTCAGTTGTCAATTATACTAAAAACACAATTAAAAGTAATTTAATCTGAGAACACCCAATTTTTTTATAACAAGTGAAGAAGCTAATCCCCTTGATTTAAAAAAAGGAAAGAGAAAAAAAATGATACTAAAAATTTCAATTTTAACCCAAAAAAAATGGAGAAACTAAGAAAATTTTCAATTTTAAATAAATTTTTTTTTTTAAAACCAAGGAAAAAGAGAAATCTGGATAATAAAAAAAGTAATTGCCCAGAAATGCACAAGATCAAGATCAGATCAGCGCTATATGCTGAATGAACCCTAACGAGGCTTTGCATACCAGGCGAAGCTTCATCCGACCTTCATATCGGGCCTAGGATTAAAAGCCATTAGACGGTGGTGATGTTGGATTCTTGGTCTTTTAGATGTCGGCGTTGCAAGCCAACTCCATGTCTCTTCGCTTAAGTTGTATACAGCTACAACTAGAGAGTGGCCGGATGTGAAGCACATGCAATCTCCCACTGCTACTGAGTGAAACGAATTAAGAAATCTATTCCTCTCTCCATAAACTTCGCGCAGTGCTGGAGGCAACCTCGCAATTTCCTTCCAAGAAGACGATGAAGGGTTTGAGTACTTGTCAAACTCCCACAAATGAGCTCAAACGGGACACCCGACAGAATCCGACCCTCTGGGCCTACTAACCCAGCGAGTAGAATCCGCGAGCCGCAAATGAGCAGTTCTGGCACTGGCAGAGTAGGCCAGTCTATGGTGTTACCATTAGCGAACTCTGGGAACGGTGTAAACATGGAAAATTCCCCTCGGCTGCTGAAACAAAAAACACCGATCCCGGCAGGGTGACCACGTTCACGTCCACGTCCTGTGAAGTAGAAGAGACCATCGCAGAAAACAATACCCCGCGATAGATCGAAATAGTCAAAATTCCCTGGAAGGTGTCCAACAACAACCCATGACTTTTCAGAGGCGTCCTAAGTTTCCGCTATCATTACGTCCCACTCACGGGACAATCCAACAAGTACGACTTTGTAGGTCTCTTGATTACCCACAATCCAGGCCACAATGTCTCTGGTCAAAATGTACCCTATGGATGACTGGCTGGGGAGTTTCAAGAATACTCTGGTGAGAGGATTGCACACATAATATCGACGGGGACCATCACTATAAACATCCACCAAGAACATGCCTTGAGCCGATCCACGATAAAATGCTCCATACTTCGCGTATTCGCTCCTCTTTGAAATGAAGGATAAGGACGAGCAGTTCTTCCATGTCTGTGTGAAGAAACAATACGCGGAAGAATTCACGGGACCTTCGTCACTTTCTCTGCACAGAAATAACCATGGCTTTTTATTTGGAGGCGCCTCAGCCCATCTATTAGTTATGAATTTAGACGATGAGAAGAGAACGTTCCACTCCTTGCAAACGCTGCGAGATCTGCACAGGCTTTCCACGGGCAGTAACGCCAATATCTCTTGGCTGATATCCTCGGGCAATTCATTCCACCCTGTCGATGATGATGAGTATTCTTCCAACTTCGTCATCTTCACAGCTCCAAGAAAATGTTAAAGAAAATAAGACAAGCAGAAAAATGACAGAAATACAATGGACATATTGATTTCCTTTAATGTTATAAGTGAATATCATAAATAGGAAAATAATATGGTTCTTTCAACCAATTAACCAATATTAAGTACATAAAATCTCATCAAAATATTTTTGTTTGGGTCTAAATAAATTTTTAAAACTTTTGAAATTTAATTTTTTTATTTTTTTGTTTTCGCAACACTTTTAATGGGCCACACCAACCTTTATGATGGTTGGAATTTTTGGGTGTCTCTTCCCCCTTCACGGGATTGAAGCCACACCAACCCTTATGATGGTTGAAATTTTAGATTTGACAATTGATTTATTTTAATTAAATAAACTTTCAAAGTATTTATATTGTTTCAATACATTAGAGTCAATAGTTTAACTTAAAAAGCGTTTTGTTTTTTTAGATATTTTTTTATAAATATAATAATTGCACCACAGAAGCTAGGTGTTTTCCAACCCATTATGGGAAGTTCTTGTCAAGTTATGCTAGCGGACATAAATAAAAAATATTAAAAATAAAAAATGAAAATAATAAATTACATATACTTAAATAAAATATAAAAAAAATAAACTAGCATGGATCCATTTTAAACCCAAATCGGAGACGGATCCAAATGGTAATCAAATGTACACCTTAAGAAATTAGAACAATCTCGGTGCTTGATAGTTGTACTAGCAACCCATGCTCAACCATTCACTTGTGTTCTCCTCTTCTAGGGAGGTTTCTCTTCGAAATTTCACAAAAGAGGAGGTGCAAGTGAGAAAGTTGTACCTCAAGGTACTACAAGTCATTCTCATGTTCATCCATCTAAGGTATTTTGTTGTAATGATGACTTGCATGATCTTGTTGGTTGTATCTATTAAAGAAGTAATAATTAACTCTAATATTATAAAGTTCATCTATCTTACATGCATCATGAAGTAAAACTTTCTTACCATTCTTTATATTAGATTTAAGTGTAAAGCTTGTTATCCTATGTAAATTATGGAATATTATTTTTTCATACCTCTAGAAATTAATAGAGGTAAGCAAGACTCTTTTGGGGTATGGTGGAAAGATGCATTATTGTGATATGAAGTGATGATGAAGTGTAATATGATACATATGCAAGGATTCCATGTGTTGTAAGATACTAATTTATGTAGAATAAAGAAGACCATAATGTTCCATGGATGTTTCCCCAATTGGGGTTTTACCCCTCTCACTATTTGTGACGACTATCACACACATCACCACTAATGGATAGTGTATCAGTTTCAGTCTTTTTTTATGTGTGGATACCTATATGCATTAGGTGGTCTTCGATTTTCATACGAAACTTTTATTATTATTATTAATTGCATGCATAGATTGATGGGAGGGTCAACTTCCTTTTTTGTTCAAATATTCATTTTTTATTTTTTTATAGAATTCCAACCATGAAGCCTTCATTTGGCCACCACTCTCCTAGTTCAATGATCGAGGTGCATGTGTACATGTGATGATGGATGACACCAAAGAGGGGGAAGACCGAGTTCCCCAGGTAGAATCACATCATGGGTACTTGAGATGTTAGACAGTGGAGAATACCATTATTTGGACCTTCTACCATATTCGTAATTGGGGTTGGACTAAAGTGCGTGTCACACCATCTTTTTCACCGAATCTACGCCACCAAACGAGACAGTCAATATTAGAGTTATATTTAAATTAATCTAGTTTCATTTTATTGTCTTAATGAAAATGCAATATGTTATAAAATTCTCATTAAGTTGTTTTATTAAATTTCTTAACTAAACTGCCTATTGGTGCCCAAGGTTTAGATCAAAACTAAACACTGAATAAGATGGCTAGAAGCACATGTGCAAAAATAGAAAGCAGTTACACTCTGTGGTGAGTTCAACGAGAAATGTGCACCAGTTTTGCATATTTTGGTATCTCATCCTATATAAGGACTATTGTGTAAAGTTTGAGTTTGGGAGTTTCTATCAAGTCATTCTAGTCTATTATGTTGGTTTTGATTGTCTTGGGATATGAACTATTGGATTGTTTAGTTGTAATTTTTTGTAGTAAACAGTATTGTCCATGCTCTTGTATGTCATAGTGTATAAAGAAGTATTGAGTAGTTGAGATGAGTTTTGTAGCCAAGTATTTTGTAGCCAATATTTTTCCAGTAATATAGTGAAATTGTTTGTTTGGATCCATTTTTATGCAGCTCTTTATGAATGAATTTCTCAATGGATATTGCGAATTACAATGGTGCATATTAACTTAATAATTATTCGGTTGAATGGTTAGATAATATTTTTTATTACAGTCAGTGAGAAAGAACACACTCCTTCCTATGCATATTTCCTTCAGGATTATGTGTAATTTCTTGTGTGCATCTCAAGAGAGACCTTACTTTGCTTGCAAATTATTGAAATTGTCGACTCTTGTAAGGTCTTTTTCGTCATCTATGCCAAACCCTTGGTCTTGAAATGACCATCAAACAATGGTTCGATTGTCGGGGCCTAGCAATGATTATGAAGGAGGATGAAGTTATGAGGTGGAAGGATTCCAAAGTTGAGATTGAATAATGGATATAAATAAAGGAGGATGAGTTCACGCTAAAACAAACTAGAGGACACAAGATGTGTCCCAAAAGAAATATCAACAAAGAAGAACATTTGGCATTGAAGAACATTAGGATAAATGAGGACATATTGTTATTTTGTTATTGTATTTGTAACTTCAAAAGAGATTCTATTGTATATTATCATTTTCTATTATTGTACCCCATCGGAGATGTTTTCCCTCCCTTCAGGATGCCATTATTGTGTATGGTGATTCAATTAAACCCTCCGTTGTAAGTCGGGGCAATAGTCCCCAAGATAAATAAAGTAAAATGTATTATTGAGTCTTCCTAGGTAGGTCGGCCCCAAAGAGGTTACCTAAATGACCTAGTTAGTAAAGTTACACAACATAAGAATATAAATAGGGAGGTTCCATCCCTATTTGGACACACACACATACTCTCATGCACGCATTAGGAGAGAGAGGACAAGTTCCCTAAATGAAGAAAGAGAGAGAGAGTTGCAGAAGACTTCTTATTCTTGGGATTTTCCAAGTCGTGATATTGTATTAGTGACATAACTATTCCGAGGAAGTTTACAGGGTTTTCTCCTTTATGGTTTCCCCAACGAAAATATTTATGGCTTGTGTATACTCTCTATCTTATGTATTGAAGAGTTGTGTATATGACTCTTTTTGTTCTCCTATTCCTACCTCATTTATGAACTTTTTGACTTGTTCCTATACCATCACTAACTCTCTTGACCACATTTAGCAAGGTTTTGGCTTTGGTAAGGATTGATTATGTTGTCATAATTTTATACTAAAGAAGAAGTGTTTTAGGTTCATCGTTGTTCTAATTTTAGGTTTCATAATGGATTAATCATGGAAGGCTACAAAGGCTTGCAGATAATCCTCAAATTTATACATATTATGCAAGCAAAAGAAACATGTATGGTTTGATCGAGGCTCCTCTCTGGTTTAATGTGATCCTGCCGATCATTTCACATCATTCTTGGTCAAGCTACTGAATGCGTTTCATGGTTCCGTATCCAATCCGGGGATTAGTGATTCTCTAGCAAGCTTAGGGATTGCGGAACAAGTCGATGACTTGTAATTTGCTTGGTCATCTAACCAATTTGTTTATTGTTCTAATACATTTTTAGAACCACTTCCACTCCTCACACTACCATCCAAGGATTGGCTCACGAGATCTTTTGAAAATTAATACGATGAGACTTGTTTGGAAACATGTTGTAACTATACACTTCTTCATAATTTTCTTTATGGGTGTTGATGTATAAAAACTTGGATTGCCCTCTGAGGGGGGTTAGCCATGATTTTACATAGACTTATTGAATGTTGTTGTAATCATAATCTATTATATAAATTTGCTATTTTCCTCATTTTGGATGTGTTAATCAATTTGGTGTGAGTGATTGGCTTGTTCAGCCCCTGTCGCAGAAGGAAAGGCCCCCTTCTGTGATAGGTTTTGTTGTAGTTAGGATTTTCCTTCGTCCATGCATTCTGATATTTGATTTATTGTTTTGCATTTAGAATTTGTTATGTCGATCATAGTTGGGTGTGAATGCTTAAATTGTGATACGATCGAGTAGTGCAAACGTTTTTATTATTATTGAATGCAAAGGGACACGTGGATCGTGAATTTTGGATAAAGGAAATAACTCCATGGTTAAATAGTCGCATTAAATATTTCTTGGAATTTTGTTGTTAGAAATAGAAGCATGCTGCTAAAACTCAATTAGTCCTTTATTATTCTATTACTGTAGCTTTTGTTTTATTGAATTTGTTTCTTACAAGAATTTCAGAGTTGATTAATTTAGATCATGTTATTAAATTTCATTATGTGGCATAGTGAGGTAATCGACTGTAATCAATAGACAACGCTTCCAGTTGGAGTGATTTTTATGTTTTTCTTGTAGCATTGTTTTTGTTAGAAATACCATTCACCACGTAGTTTCATTTTAAATCTAGTTTTACAAGTTCCTTGACTTCCTTTGTATCAGAAATAATTCAGATTACAGTGTCTGAGATAAACATTGTTAGGTAGCTCCGAAGCCTCTAAAACCCCAGGTTGACAATTTGTGTACAACTTTTCGTTGCATTTTTATTAAAAGGTGAAAGAAAAAGATCGTCATTTTGGCATTGTTGTTGGGGAGCTGCCAAGGACATTGCAATTTTATTTGATTGTTTTGATTATGTGGGTGTGATTTATCCCTTTTTCCTTCGAGTGTGTTGTGTATGATATTTTCTGAAAATAGTCTTACATGATTTCTGAGGAGGGATGAGTAAGAAGAACAAACAATTCCACTAGAATATTCCCTGACGCAGGTATCTCTAATTATGAATCATGCCAATTATTCATGTGTAGAATAAGAGATAGTACATGTAGGATTGTATATGCATATGATACCCCCTAGGTACAAACCATGCAAGAATTGCATGAAGATCAATAAGAGGAGGACGTACTCGAAGGAGGAAACCTTCTTCCAACATTTTGAAGCAAGGCAGGATGAAGCATTTCAGCACTCCCACTGATCGAACAGTTTTAACAATGCATGTTGATGAAAACCTATCAGTGACATAATTTGTTTAGGGAGAACAATTTGTTTAGGAAGAAGAGATTCCCAATCATTTAAGTGGTGACAGCTAGTTGAACGAGGTACAATAGCCTACTGAATCTCCATTGGCGCCTAGATAGGCTACATTGGAATACTTTTGGGTAAATATGGATGGTGTTAAGTCAGTAATTTGTTTCTTCAATTTTTGTTTGATTTACATTTTCTTTCAAGGCTTTCATTTACTTTATTTTGATTTTGCCCTCCTTTTGGGAAATTTTGTTTAGTGTTTATTTGAAATTTTGAGCTTGCTTTACAAATTTTGATTTTTAAACCATAGGTTTGTTTTTGTTAAATGAATTTTGAAAGTCATTTTATCAAATGGTGGATTCACAAAGCATGCTTTGACTATACCTATCACTCTAGCAACTTTAAAACTTCATGCAAAGTGTCCAAAAGCTGAAAAAGAGCGAAAAAATAGCACTAAAGGTATTCTTGTGGCGCTGGAGCGAAAAATTACAAAGGGCGCGCTACAAGAATATCGCGGCCTTCTTGTTTCATGATTTTTAAGCAAATTTTTATCACGATTTCAAATGATGAATGATTAATCCCATGCTGACAGTTGTTTTCTTTGTGTGAGCTACCGAATTGTCATGATTCCAAGTGTTACCAGGTCCTAAAGCAAATCATAGCTATTATTACTCCTAAGGCGGTTTGGTTTGATAGTTAGCAGCGAGATTCGGTTTAATATGGCATGATTTGTCATTACATGCACTGTCAAAGGTAAAGGAGGAGATCGTGGGTAACCATAACCGCTAGAAAGATGGATTATGTTGCTGCAGAATAGAGACAAGGTTATTAAGGCTGCACAGGAAATTAGGGCTCTTTAATTTTGCCTCTTTCCAGTAAAATTGAATGTTGAAGGACACTTGTACATCCAAGTTATAGGCTATAGTTACTACGGTGCCTCTTAGAAATTACTCAGGAAGAAAGATGAAACTCGACATGCAATGGTATGTGCATTCAACCAAAATCGTAGTATGGAAGCACATGCTCTGTTAAAGAAGCATGGTTTTGATGTGAGTTCTTATGGGACTGGAGCTCATGTGAAATTGCCGAGGACATCGATCAGAGAATCAAATGTATATGAATTCGACACTCCTTACAGAAGAATGTTTGATGATCTAAAGCATAAAGATCCTGAATTATATAAAAGAAATGGTCTGTTTCAAATGCTTAAACAAAATCTAAGTGTGAAAATGGCACCACAGCGTTGGCATGAAAATGCTGTTGATGGTCCATTTGATGTCGTTTTCACTTTTGAGGAGAAAGAATTTGACATGGTCATTGAATACCTTCAAAATAGGAAACCGATTTTATTGAGAAATGTACTGGTGTTTAATCTTAACGTAAAGGATAGCCACGAAGAAGCTGGCGATGGTGCACGTTTGGCACTTGATCTATGTCAAAAGCTTGAAGCATCCAATTTTTGGGAGTTGATCCAAAAACCAAACAACTTCTATTTTATGAAGACAAGAAAGATTATGGTAAAGCACATCACTCTTCAGGGAATATAATTCTTGAGCAATCAATTGTCACAGATAAGTCAGGATCGCTTCATTGATATTTGCTCTCCTGAAGTCCTCCTCTTCTTTACTGATAATTTTGACTATCAACAGCTCAGGCGTGACTTTGTCAAAGCCTTGGTCGGTGATGAGGTTATGGGTTATAAAATCTTCACTTATGAGATTCATTCAGATTATGCTGCACGAATTGACAATTTTAGAGGTTATGATGCTGTCAGCAAAGATATACTTCATCAATGGACATATCCCATGGTACCAGATATCCTATTTTCAAGAAATGATCCTCCAATAAGGCTGGACTACCAAGGAATTTACAAAAGCAGGGACATATATGATGTATCATGTGCACGATATGGTTTGCAGACATGAATGATCCAATTGGGGAAGTGCTGAAAAAGGACAGAGCTTGCAGATGGTTTAATTCTAGAGAAGACAACCTGTCCCTTAGGTGTGTTTCTCATAGTTTTTTAAGCCCGACCAGAAGCTCTGTTTTAGATAGCTTCATTAGCAGTTCGGAGTGGGAATGGGATTCTCTTTAAAGGTGGCAAAGAAATAGCTCGATCAAATACAATTCTACATAAGAATATTACTGAAACATTACCCAAATCTGTTGGATCAGAGCTGATTGGCCTCGTTAATTCTAGAGATGAAATTCCAGATCTGCTAAATCTGAATGATGTTATAGATCTCGTCATTCCAAGAGGAAGTAATAAGGTCATGCTGATAGCGTTTGTCATGTATATGTGGACAAAGCAACTGATTTGGATATGGCCAAACGAATCATTTTCGATGCCAAGAGTGACCCTCTTGCTGCTTGTAACGCTATGGAAACACTCCTTTTACATGAAAGCCATAATGAAGACTGGTGGCCTTGATGAACTTATTTTGGCATTACAAGTAGCAGGTGTTACATTGTATGGTGACCTAAATGCTACTGATATACTGAAATTACCAAAGGCCAGTAGCTTTCATCATGAATACAGTTAAATGTCATGCACTGAAGAAATAATACAGGATGTTTATGGGGCTATTGATCATATTCACAGACATGGAAGTGCTCACACAGATTGTATCATAACTGAAGATCGTGATGTTGCTGAGGCTTTCTTAAGCCAGGTAGACAGTGCTGCTGTATTTCTATGGGAAAAATTAACAAGCAGACCCAAAGACAAGAATGCTTTTACAACAACCTGATTTTCTTAAGATGTTTCAAGATGTTCAGAAAAACCCTAACAATATGAATCAGTACCTTACTGATTCACACATGATGCAGATGCTGGGTGTGTTACTAAATGTTAACTTACTACTGCCACATTAGAGGAGGATGCTTTTGAGTAGAGTAGTTCCCCTAGGCTTCATCCAAAAAGAGCACCAGAACTTCAGCCAGAGCTAGGGCTAGAACCAATGGATATTTCAGATGAGGAGAAGGACAAGAAGATTTGGAAAGCAGAGGCACAAAGAGAAAAAGAACTTGGAAATGTAGCTTATAAGAAAAAAGATTTTGAGACTGCTATCCAGCATTATATAAAGGTAATGGATTTGGATGATGAGGATATATTTTACATAACAAATAGAGCAGCTTGTTACACAAAGCCTGGAGCTTTGCCAGAAGGTCTTGAGGATGTGAATAAGTGTATTGAGTTGGATCCATCATTTACAAAAGGATATTCGAGGAAAGCTGTTGTTCAGTTCTTCATGAAAAAATATCACAAAGCCATGGAACTTATCAGGAAGGTCTCAAACATGATGAAAACAACCAGTATCTATTAGAAGCTGTTCAGATATGTATTGAGCAAATTAACAAAACCAACAGGGGGAACATAAGCCTCGAGGAAATGAAAGAGAGACAGGAAAAAGCAATGCACGATCCAGATATTCAGCATATCCTTCCAGATCCTGTCATGAGACAAATACTCATGGATTTCCAAGAAAACCCAAAGGCAGCAAAAGATCTATAAAACAGTTGTTCAATTAGTTATTAGTTATCTTTGTGAGAAGCTCATTAGTTAAGTAATTTACTATTTTTAGTAAATTTCACATTTTGTAATATTTTAAACTTTTCTTTAGCCCATCGAATCAGTTGAGGAGAGTTAGGGTTTTTGATACCTAACTATTTTTGTAAAAGTAGTATTTAGAGAGTTTTAGAAGTCATTAGGAGGGTTCGATTTTTGGGAGCTTTCAGGAGGTCTGCAAGCTCAGTTGGTTTTCAAACTTGTTTATGAGTAAGGTACATAGCTCTTGTATGCAGTGGTTGATGAAACTATGAGATATACATGACTTTTATCCTTCAGTTGTTTGAATTGGCTTCATTTTTCTTCTTGTCTAGTTGCTTAAATTGACAAATTCATTGCTGGTTAATGTGTGTTTGCTGGTAATGCCTGTTATTTATGTATGAACCTCAATGCTGTTTCTGATTGGATCTTTTTATATATATCATGCATCTTCATTGTCTATTGCTTATGATTTAGTAGTTGCTTTACTTATGAATGTATTCCCTGACTGTTCTCAAAGTTCATAACCAAAAACACATTACAGAAACCCTAAACTTTGATTTTATTGAGTTTTATATTTGAGATTGTGTTGGATTGTTTCTCTGGCCTTAGAAACAATTTCTGGCACAAACAGATGGCAAGGGAGAGCACATTCCAAATAGAGAATACAAAACCAAGGAGAGACGAATGGATAGGAATTGAGTGGAAGAACCTATACCTTATAATTCCTAATAATAAATTCAGCAACTAGACTTAGAAACTCGGTGAAGAACATCCCACATTCAACATTGCTGATTTTTTATGGTATGTCAAGTGAGTACCCAAAGACATTTCTATTTTAATTTTATGTCCTTTGCATAAGTTATGATTACGTTACAGATCAACAAAAAATGAAAATTTTTCCATCCACTTTGAAAAATCAGGCACTTAGGTGGTTCATGGGGTTGGGAGGGGATAACATTACAATATGGGCCTAGATGAAGAAAGTATTCCTGGATAAATACCAAGAATATTACAAAGATAAGGATTGAAAGGAATCCATATTTAAAATGACCTAGAAAGAGGATGAAAACTTAGAGTACTATGTGGAGATATTTCAATCCAAAGTGCAAAGATCAAGACAAAATGCACTAAATGATGATACATTGACAACTCTGCTCTTACAAGGAACCAGATATGATTGCATTGAGTTTCTAAATTTAATGGGTGCAAGGGATATATCCCTAGTATGCAAAAATATGTCACCTTTGCAGAAGATATTCAGGGAATGTCTCTAGGTTAGGAAAAGGGATCAGAGATGTAGTGAACAGAAACACCAAGACTTAAAGGGAAGGAGTTTCAAGGTTGGATGTTAGCAATATCCTGGAGGATTTTAAAAATTATATCCTTAGCTCTTTTATTTATAAGCTGGATGCACTTCACGAAAAGAAAAGGAAAAAACAGGAAGATCGAGCTTTATCCATTTTTTCCCTATATGCAGAAAAAGGAACCCTCTCAAGAGCTTTACATTAGACAAAGTGGAAATATTCCTTTTATGTGACTAGGATAATCCTACAAAAGAATGCCCCTCACTTTGAGGACTTAAGGCTATATATGCAAAAGCAGGGACAAATGCAAAACTTGTTTTCTTTATTTCTCAAAAGAGCCCATGGCGACCTCGACCTTGAGGTACAATGCTAGATACTATGCAATAATTTAATCCTCATTGGAATAATGCTCAAATACACTAACCACAAGTCTCACAAGGTCCACAGGTCCCAAAAAAGTCCCAACCTTGGCATCCACCTATGCCACAACAAACCTGGGCACCTCCATACTCACAAAAAAACGTTGGTAACCAAAATGGATAAATATAGGCTTTTGGAATCAACAACATATCCAATCATAGGCTCCTTAAATGTAAAATCCCCAATTCCAATTTGCATCGATACAACCATTAATGCAACCTCCTCCACAACCTTAGTTAACACTACCATTGAATAATCCAACTCCTACACAACTTCTTCCTGCACAAACCACTCCTAACCCTAATAATAAGGTTGGACAACCTATAATGGCTTCTAATTTATGTAATTATGCAGCCTATTCCATTTCCAGAATAGACTTCCATGACATCCAATTACGCTCTGGAAGAAATATCAATAAAACTACCTCTCCCTAAATTACAGAGGAAGAAAATGAAGAGACACTAGATACCTCACCAATTCAGTATGAAGAAGAACTAGAGATCTTACTTTTTCAATACGAAGATAATAACCCACCCATCCCACCAAGGAAACCACAAGAAACAGGGAAAAAATGAACTCCATCATACACTCAATTCTGAATTGTCAACAAACTAATGCCGCAGTCCGAATTTGATCTCCTAGGAGAATTATGAAATGTCAGTGTGAATATTACACTAATCCAAGCTATTAGAGACATTCCCATTTATTCCAAATCTATTAGAGAGTTATGTTTGAAGAAACTGCGATGAAAGAGGAAGGATCCCCCAACAGTCTGTGTGATAGGAGACTTGGTAGAATTGTTGATGGGGAACACCCTGTATTCTGACTCCGGAAGTCACGTTGTCAAGGTACAAATTAATGGCATTTCTGTCTCTAACACACTCATATATTTAGGTGCATCCATTATTATCATGACTAAACACACAATGGAGAGGTTAGGCCTCACTAATATTTGACAAAATACTATTGTTTTATATTTGGCTAATCAATCTCTCGTAAGACCAGGAAGCATTATAGAATATGTTTTCATTTTAGTGGATTAATGGGAATACCCGGTGGAATTTATGGTTCTGCACAAAAAAATAAACTTGGTTGGCTATCCCCTAATTCATGTTCGACCAAAGCTGGATACAACAGATTTGTATATTGGTTGTTGATCAAGAAACATACACCTATCTCATGGTATTGTTGTCAAAGAACTCACATGGTATCCTCCTATGAAGCCAACGAAACAACAAGAATTTAAGTCCAAACCAGTTAACCCCACACTTTTTCATACAGTCAACATATCCCTTGACCCTACGGAGAGACTGTTTAAAGTTTTTAAAGAAATAAGCATCGCTTTTCTTCAATGATGAAGGAGAAGGCTTCTATCTATGCTTACTTCCTTCCAAAGACAAATGTTGATGTCTGGAAATATGGTCAACACAAGTGGAGATGACTTGTTCTTGAAGTTCAACCAGCTATTAAGTCTTGATGGAATATTTAAGCCTATGTTCCTAAAGAGTAAAAACAATGCGAGGAGATTGAGGTTCACTCCGAATCCAAAAATTAGTGTCACGTCCCCAACCCTCCGACCGGCGAAGAGGACGCGACCCATGTCTTTAACCAACTGGGCTAAGAGCCCCATGAACATGTGAAGGCAGAAATACTAAAATGTTGAATTCTTAAACAAAATTCGAACTAAAATATGCACACATGAATATTTATCATGCATAGATGCAATTATGTATCATGCACAGCGGAATTAACATGCATTCAAACAAGCATTCATTCAACATGTTCATCACATTCATTAACAGAAAAATATGGTTGCAGAAGCAAAATAGGCAAGATCGCTTATCTTATAGAGAACTCATTCCGCAACCAGCTACGTCGCTGCAACGTTCCACCTAACCATAGGCCAGCGTGCTCCTTAATCTCTCAACAGCACTGCCACCCCCAAGCTGGGCATGATTCTCCAAGGAATAAGGGAACAATCGGGCTTACACATAGCCAAGGATACACAAAACACAGCTAAGCCAACATAGTTGGGTTTATCAGGCTATCAAGGAGTTGGGAAAGGCTAAATGCTAAGCTGGTGAGCTCATTATAGAGCTAGGAACACCTACACCAGAACTAGCCTGACTTCTAAGACACCCACACACACCCAACACAAGGAATCAGTCCCTTCTCTACTACACAGTCCCTCAGGCCCTGCATTCCCTTCCAGTGCTATTCAGGGGTTGTGGAGAAGAAAGCCAGCCCTCTAGCCCTGTCTGTGTGGTTTCCAGCCACCAGCTTTATCAAGAAAACCAAGCCCCCATCCCTGCTCCCGACACAGTCCGAAGACCAACCATTGCACACATGCAATCAATCAGCCGATACAGCTTAAGATAGGGAAGACAATTCCTAATTCATTCTTGTCCCTATCATGGCCAAAATGACTCTCAAGCGAATTTACAGTAGTCCCCAAAATGTAAATAAATACCACGGCAAACACAGCCAACAATGTGGGAAAATTAGCGACCCAAAATGTATCAGTGAGCACAGCTCACAACAAACATGGGGAACACAGCCTGTTCTAGGCAACGAAATCACCAAGAAACATATGGAGACCACGCAGAGGAAGAGAAAATACAGACCTCCAAGATGTGCATGAAATGGGAAGACTCCTGTGCGTGAGGACAGCAAAAATACAATGGTTCATGCGTGAAGATTAAAAGCTCCGAGCTTGTGCGTGGATGAACAGAATACAGAGAGGACGCGAATTGGAAGTGCATGAGTGTTCGGCACAGGCGTGGAGAGAATCGTATGTCTGTGGGAGTGAAAATAGGTAAATCCTATGCGTGGAGGTGAACAGACAATCGTGAGGCCTACGTAGTGGAGAGTGCGTGAAGGTTTTTCTTTCCATTATGAAGTCAACCGTGGTGGAGTGTGCGTGTGGGTGAGGACTGACAGTCCTGCCACCCCACTCCCAAAGACCATAACTACCTCAACCACCACTAGCCATTCTTAATGAAAGTGGTTGGAATAAAACAAAGAAAGGTGACACATGGGTATTTTCCCTCATTGGCCCCAAGGTTTGGAAATCCCCCCCCACCCTTATCCTTGTGAAAATCATGCCCCTTTCTCATTTTAGTTACCGCGATCGTAGCTGGTCGAGTTCGTTTTAATTAAAGATGAATATTTACATGATGATAAACTTAATATATGTCACGTGCCCCGATATANACCAATCAATGGTGGGGCCTTGGCCTTTAGCTCCACACCATGATCATTACAATATATACATCATGTACATTTAATGCAACGGGGTCAAAACCGAGGTGTTACAATTAGAGTTAGCCTCATTCTAGGAAATTGTCTGGAAGGAACTACCGCGCTGCACATGATTGCTAAGAAAAGAAGAAAAAGCCCTCAGTTGGACATATCCTAAGTAACGAGAAGGGTTTGAATGAAGGTACATAGGAAAGCCATTTTATGTAAATAAAGTTTGCATAGCAGTTTCTTCCTAGTGAAGCTGCTTTCCATAAAAATCTCCAAAAATTGGGTAGAGGATGTCGATTCATAAGGTCTCCCTTCCTTTAATGATTTTAATTTAAACAAAGTTAATTATTCATACAAAAATACAGGATAAGAGGGAGATGGAGATCTAGAGCTCAGCAATTCTTGGGGGAGAGTGTACAATTGATTGTTGATGTATTTGTAACTTCGGAATGTATTCACTTGTATATATTATGTGTTGTGCCCCGATGTTTCTATCGAGAAGTATCTGTAATGTAATTGAGTCATGTCATACCCCGATTTTCCTATCAGGAGATTCAATAATGTAAACAAGTCATGTAAATTCATTGAGGTTAACCCTCTATTGTGAGTTGGGGAAATAGTCCCCACAATTGAGTTAAGGTTAACCCTCCTTATTGATCAGAGGGTAAAGTCCCCACAATTGTGGGGCACTAGGGTTATTAGACTCTCCTAGAGAAGTCCTCCCTGGTAAGTAATTGTTAAGTGAGGCTGACATGCTGGAGTGGAAATAAAGTGAACGAAAGAATATAAATAGAAGTGAGGCTCTCCTCATTTCTACATGACAAACACTCACTCAACAGGGGTGCATGAGTGAGAGAGGAGAATCTCTCTCAAGTGAGAGAGAGAGAACACTTGTTGGAGATCATCTTTGTTATCTTTGGGTTTTATTGCTACCATTGGTGCTCATTCTATCTCTCAGGAAGTTGCAGGGTTTTCTCCTTTATGGTTTCCCTGAGGAAAATTCTTTTTGTCTCTTGTCTCTTGTGATTATTGTTGTGCATGTTATTCTCTGAGATAAGATCCTAAGATCATATTGCTTAAATGATAAAAATCTAACATGGTATCAAAGCTAACTTGAGAAGAATACACTGTGCAGCTGTGGAAGCTAGAGATTCTTACATTTTGGGTCTCTCACCACAATCCATCAGCAAAAGGAGGCTATGCTATATTTGCATTGAAGGGTGCATCTTTCTGTAGAAGCAGAATTTGATTCCGGGCATTTTCAGTTTTTGCTGTGGGAAATTAGGTATTTTTACAGAAGAGGAATTTTTGAGTGAGCCTGGCATAGGATTTCTCTCCTCATCAAAATCAAATTTTAGAGACCAAGGTTGATATTTTTGGTTGTGTAAAACTCCAGGAAAGTCAAACCCTAGTTTGACCCCGAGCCTGAAAAACCTTAAAATACTAAAACAGGTAGTTTTGGTACATTCGCTATATCTCGGGATTGAAGAAGGCCCCAGGGCCGCAATTTTCATAGGACGAAGTTAAAGCGCTGATGTACCCTTTGTAAACATTTTAGCCTCATATTCACTATATCCTGGGAGATATTTTTCCTCCAAATCAAGGTTCTAGCCTCCTCAAGGATTCATTCCTAAACAGGATAGCTAGGGAGAATTGTTATATATCGGGCAGGTCTAAACTAATGTAATCCGTGTTGTAGTCACCTATCTGTGTGGTCATTCTTAACTCACTGCTAGTTTTGAACTTCTTTCTCACTTGATTAACCTTCTTTTAGGCCTAGGATCTATGGGAATCTCTTCTATCATTTCCTGCAGTTCTATAATAGCATATTTATATTATATTAGCATTAAGCATATTGACAGAAAGGATCTAAGCTTACTAACCTTTTGTGGAGCATTTTTTCCAAAAAATGCACTAAAATCGTTAAGGCATCTCCTTGACTCCTTCTAACATCAATGGTTCTACTGAATCCACAAACTTAGGTCATACCTCCAAGAATGTTTCCTTTTGTTTCTAGGCATCAAATGATGCCTTCTTTTGTGTCACAGGTCATACCTACGGTTGCAGTTGTTCTTGTGCTTTATCCTGATCATCTCCTGTCGCAGATACTCCTCGTGTTACGACAACAACATTAATTTCCCATGGTTCAACTGCAATCATATGACCATTCATGTTAGGATTTGGGTTTTGATTCTACCCAAGGTTAGGTCCTGCGATGGTCCTTGCTTTCCATTTTGCGATCAATTGAGGACATTGCTACACATTATGGTCCTCTCCCTTACATTATGAAAATGTCTTCACAAGTTCTAAGTAATCTCTGGCATAGTGACCCATTTTTCCATAGTTATAGCACATAACTTGGCCTCTTCCTCTACCAAATACTCCTCCCCCACCTCTTCCTCTGAATTTTCCAACACCCCTTGCCTGCGGGTGTGGATGCTGTAGTGGGTACTGGTTCTGCTGGTAGTATGGCTGGTAGCAAGTTTTTTGCATGTACGACTGTTGAGGCACGTACTGAGGTTAATGATAAGTTTGGTATTGATTGGGTGGGAAATGTGCAGGATGATACAATGCTTGTGCCAGTTCAACCTAAGCAATCCCCTCATTTTTCATTAAGTAGGTGACGAAAGTATTTTCTTTCAAGAGCTTGTATGCTCTGTAATATTTTTCTTCATGTCCTACTGACTTACAAAACTTACCAAATTTTTTTTGCTGGGGTACTCACAATATTCTGTAGTTATAGGAACTCATTGTCGTGATTCCCTCTATACTAGTATATCTAACACCATGGTAGTCCTTGGCCATTTAATGGGTTTGGTGCACCTGCTGTAATATAGTTTGCGAAGGCTAGACAGTTATCCTTAGTGTTCCCATCTATTCTGCACTTCGTGCACCAAAAATATTCTTGTGCTTCCTTTTCTTCTTGATGTCATGTAGTTGTATCATTAGATTAGCCAACTATGATTGAATCTATACCATTCATGTGGCATCATCGCCAATGGGAGAGGCTTCTAGATTCATCGCCAACTCTAGTGCTTATGTTCATGACTGAATATTCTGTTGCATTAATGGTCCTCGGATGTGTGGTAATAATGCGATAATAAACCACTCTTTATGTTCTACATCCGACATTTGGAAGCTTACTTTGGACATAAAAGTTTTAAACCGTTGGTCAAAGTCCCATACTGATTCTCCCAGTGCTTTCTTTATCTCCTTGATCTCATTAATGCACTGTGGTTCATATTTAGGTTTTCTGAACTCAGAGACCATTATAGCTATGATATTGTCAAGGGTATTTTGCGATGTTCTAGTTGGTGTGACACATAAATTCATAAACCAATCTAGCACATGACCCCTTAGAGTTATGATCATTTGTGCCTTCTTTATGTCTACATTATGGCCTAATTGAACCATCCAAACAAATTCATAGAGGAACCAATGTTGGTTTGGATATTCTGTGCCATTTCCATTGAATGTGAGTAACTGAATGTCTGCCCCAGCCATTGATTTGGGATCGGGGTGCTTTAGAAAAGGATTCAAAGGAGGTGAACCCTCTTTCTTGCTAGTCACGCTACTAGCACTATTGGTATTATCGGTCCTTTCTGGGGATGAGAATATTGATCTCGTCGACGGTGATACTCCTAGTGTGATGTAGTTGCATCCTCATCTTGGTGTCTCTATAGATTCTTCTGATTCCTTTGCTCCTTCTAATATTGGTCTATAGTCCTCCTCTTCATCACAAGACCCTTCATCTTCATGTGACCGACGTTCGTGTTCACTCTCCTCAAATAGACTAGGATTTCGTCGCCCTCTTTCGATCTTTCTTCTTTTCCTTGATCTGAATCTCCTTCCACCCCTTAGGAATCCAACTTCTAATTCATGTTTTGTGCTTTCTTGGAACATTTCAACTCATCCTCGGCCATTTTCTTAAGAGTTCATCTGCAACATAGCCTCCATCATGGGAATGCGACTCAACTACTCAACTGCAAGATACCCTTCTCGTAGATGAGAATTTTAATCCATGTACTAATAGATAGCAAATATCTTCTACAGGGTCCTTGGAAAAAATTCTTTTAGTCTCTCTATATGAGGTTATAGTATCTACTGCAAACTTAGTAATGTATCCTTGCAAGATAGTGTCAACTCGAAAATCAAAATCTCTAGAGATAGAGTTACTTACATTGGTTATCTCGCAGACCAATTGATCATTCTGTTGGCACTAGGATTTGAGCCCCTAAGGTCGAGCGAGGGGAGGCCACTCATGGGAAACAACAGAACCACTTTAGACTGTGGCTTTGGCCCTACACAGCCAGAGAGGGATCTCTCATCTATCATCAGAGTATACTCCCATAAGATTTTCAATCTCGTGTGTCACCAGAGTCTACTCCCCATAGGATTTTCAATCAGCATGATCAAGTGGCTAGGATCCTGAATGGGATAGACCACGTCGAGGGGGGATGGATGGTGGGATTATCGGAGGATAAGATACCATGGGAAAATTGAGTCGAAACCTCCGTAAGAAACGATTACAAAGGGAAAGAATGGTGTGGGTTTGCAAAAAAAGGAAAGATAGTCTCTGATCTCCCATTCAGGAGATATTTAGCAGGCGATTAGAGGACAAGAGGGGACAGGCCATCGCGTGGAGCACCGAAAAGATGAATTTCACGCAAATTTAGAAGAACCATTGGTAAATTCCTGGAACAATAGTAGGATTGTAGCCAGTATGAATTCCTAGCCATTATACACTAAGGTGAAGACATGAAAGCATTCAACAAACTGGAATGGAAACAGGAAACACATTTACACGTAAAGAAAAGCACATATTGGGAAAAGCAATGACACATGAATCTCTGCCATGAGAAAACAATTCTTCCTCTGCAATTTATGCATACATAGGTATCAAATATTACAAATGGGGAGCCTCATCCTGGGAATTTTTCCCAATCCAATTCACTAACTCCTTTCTCCCTCAAGCGGGAGAATTTTTATACAAAACCTATTGCTAAAACTACCAAATTAAAAGTTGTTACAAGTCACCATCAAGCATTAATAGTGCAAGGAGTGGACTACCACCACATTTTATAAATATAAACATACATCATGGAGATGCGGCACATGATAATGCAAGCTAATAGTGCAAAGCCTCCCACCATTCCACTTCGTGAAAATGATTCCCATGTGGCATGCTAACGGTCTATTGCCCACACAGGCTACTTGGGACCCATTTTGGGTCTCCTTGTCTAGTAGGAGGATGTCTATCAAATACTGACAAGAAGGCCTGAATCCTTTTCCCTACTATTCTCCTAAGCTCATCCTCTATCGGGTAACATTGTTATAGGAGGAGGCCGAAGAAAAGGTGGCCAAACACTTGGTGATGATAAATGACTTAAGAAGCTTATCATCCTTGTACTATCTTCTTCCTCCTATGAGGAGGATCTTTCCGTGAGCCATGTAGTCAGGTGTGTGTTTTACCTTCTCCTCATCCATGAACAAGCAGCCAAGTGGAGATCCTAAGAATGGTGTTGAAGGCTCCAGACCCCTTTGATCCCAGTACGAGCATTCGCTTCAACAGTACTGCCACCACTGTGACCTAGGAATTCAGAGGTCGTGACTGCAGCTAGGAGTGTCGAAGGGATGCCGCTTGGATGTCAAAACCCATGCACCGCACATCCGGAGACCGGGTAGTGTAGAAGAGGGTGAACCTCCCTTGGTGTTTAACATCTGTGCCCCGGTGGTTGGTGACTTTCTGGTATAGATAACTAGAACACAGACTCATGTTTTCCTACCAAGAGTACTCCTTGCCAAACTAACTTCTCGAACCACACAGTCATGGTTGTCTATGAATAAATTCGACACCTCTCAGCATTCAACCCTATAACTCTTATCATCTATACAATTCCATGTATCGAGGATCTTCGAAGAATAGCGTTATATAGTTCGAGCAGGATGGCGTGGGAAGGGATACCCCATTTAAGTAGCTACGATGGTGGCAGTGTGACACTAGGGAGGGGTATCTTCCCTCTTGATGTTCAATCATATTATCCGGTATGGCTCAAATTCGAAACATTTCCGCATGGCTGCCAAGCTGGTTCCAAGGGCTGCAGATTTGACAATCCCTTGCCCTTTCAATTACCTTGATGGTGGCGTCAAGCTGTTCTGGTTCGTCATATCACTTGGTATTGTGTAAATGCTATGTGTGTTGCCTCAGTGAATCAAACCTCTATATTTCTCATGGTTCCTTCCATAATAGACCACGTGCCACACTTGCAAACCGAGGAAATCAGTGTCGCTGGACAAGACTTCCACCTCAGGCATATCCCGAATGGCGTCAGAGGAATCGACCAATCTGCAATGGGGCAGATTATACACATGAACTCCTCCTCCGCTGTCATCTCCATACTGGATGGGCCCCACCATCTTTCACAATGAGGAAACTTGATATCTTTCCGTACTATTTCGCATTGGGAAATGAACCAGAGCCGTGAATTCTTCTCCTTCTTCATCGCGACCGTTGATCTTCGCGACCTATATGCCCTTTCATGATTTGATATTGTAGTTCTATCTGCATAAGTATGGATCACAAAATTACTTTAGGCTATAGATCTTCCCCAGACCTCATCTCAGCCTTCGAAAGCTTTCACTCTTTAACACATTTCGCAATCCGGGAAGGAAGCTTTGATCGTGCATGTTTTCCCGTGTGAAGCGGTTTGGATCCGTTGATCCACCTCTGATCAATCCCAGCCTTTGATTATGAAAATTTCCCAATGCTAACAGTGTGCCTACTGCTTTCCTCATTGAAGGGCACTCAAATGATATTCTAGGGACTGGGACCCTTACCAAACCTCCGTCAAGCCCTTAGATCAACTATTAAAAATGGAGTGTTAACAACTGCCTCCATGAGGGATGTTATCCTCCCAGTGAGGTAGAAAAGAACCCCCATAGAACAAGTGCCAGAACCATTGGGCTGTCTTCAGTCTTTCTTGGACATCTTCATTCTGCTCCATGCTACTGCTTCAGCGAACTTGTGCCACTCTTGAAAATCATGCTGGTGACTATAAACCTGTGCGGGTAACTGAAAATGAAAAAAAACTAAAAATAGTAATGAAGGAAACGCTCAATAACAACTGAGCTTATTTTCTCCTACCTACTCTACCTAACTTTGTACACAAGTCCTATTAAGTGAAATCAGACTTCTAGTGAAGCCAATCAAGAAACTTTCTTAATATTCTTGTTCGTGTATGGTGCTTGATGGATAGAAATGAAACACATAATGGGAGAAGGAAAAGATGAACAAACTGATCTTCAAGGCAAAGATGTGACCAATCCTTGCCTTTACCTAGACCCTCCATGTATTTGGCCACAAGGTCATAGAAATCAGGACAACCTTCAACACAATCTGTCACCTACTCATGGGAAAGCTGTCTGGAGCTTCCTGCTTCTAGGGAGTCGTCAGGATGACACTTGGAAGATTGTAGATGAGTACCCACAGAATCTCTCTCTAATGGAATACCCCTCTCTCCGCCCAAAATTTCTATATCAGGGACTTTATTAGCTTCGGGAGGGAGGTCCTCAGCTTCTCAGGTGGGACCGATTAGGCATATTCATCCAATGAGAGGTGGCATTTTTGAAGGTGGGGTATCGAAAAAAGTGTTTACCTGTAAGCTGTTGTATCCATCTTCATTTCTATATAAGTTTCTGTCCTGCAACACCTCCATTTCCTTTTACTTTTGCTTGGAGGCCTGAATCATGTGTCGTATTAACTCAAAGGAGGCATAACACAAGGGTGGGCTATCACCTCCAGTGCCCTCATTATCTTTTCCCATTTCGACCTTCTGATTTTGCATTGCATCTTGATTCTTTTCATCAAAAGGCTTTGTTTCAATAGCTAGCATGTCAGGCATGTTCTGTAGGTACTCTTGTTCATATTCATCATACATAGGTGTGCCAAACGCCTTCTTGAAATCGTCCCTATTTGACCAGGGGCAGGACAGGTCACCATCTTCAGAGAATAATCCTACAAGACTGCCTATTCCAGCCATAGGCTGATCATCTTCTGCATTTCATGAGAGATCTTTGATGGGCCAGAGACTTTCTTCTTTTGCTTGTAGGGCCCAACCAATTTGTATGTATCTTTCATCTCGCCACCACTATCCTGATTTGATAATTTCTTGGACATCTTAAGGTTTTCCTTGACCTCCAAGCAATTAGTGAACATCTGCTATAGGGTGGTTGATTTTCTCTCCAAAAGAAGCAAGGACATGTCAGGAGGAAAGGCGGCTGCATAATAGATCTTAGCAGCATTCTCAAGAGGTTGGACTTCCTTAGGCATGTTATAATAAACGCTTGTGAATCTTCTGTTAAAAGTAGATATGGCCTCACCCTCATGCCTCCTCGGGGAATGAAACTCTAAAAGTATTTGCTCGAGTGGCCTTCTCCTACCCCAAAATCTCAAGAATGTGCAAGAAAGCTCTTCCCAAGTGTTGATGGACTTAGGTTGCAAGTGTTTAAACCAGACTTTGGCATCTCCTTGCAAGGATAGAGAGAACGTCCACATGTAGACATCATCATGTTCTATCTCGAAAAGGTCAGATAAATGCTCAAAGGCTTGTACATGTTTCTCAGCAGTCAAGTTTTCTGATTCTCCGTTGAACTTGGGGAGGTACTTGTAGTATTTTGTGGGAAAATCATGGAGGATAGGAGGTAATTGTAGTGGTTTATATCGACTTGGATAAATGGGGGAGATAGGGTCAGGCACGATAGCTAAGCCATCGTCTAAGGTTTCATGAATTTCACAGGGGTGTCTTTTGACATCGGGTGCCCTGGATAAAACTCTAGGCCATAATCAGATGTACAAGATGACGCAATGCTTTCGGTTTGTAAAGAAGGATAAATAGGAATATATTCATGGCTTTGCTCAGAATGAGCTGAGCTATAGAATCCTGTTTTGATAAGTCTAGGAAAAGATAAGAGCAAACTTACAATATAGGATAAAGCATCTTGAAAGAAATGCGGACTCAAGTGCTTGGACCTTCTACCATGCATTTCTAAGCTTTAGGAGGGGTCCATTTTTCCAGGCAGGGTCTATCAGCTTTCCTTGGTCATTTGATTTCTGGGTCACACGACCAACAGAGTCATTAAAGTCTGAATCCTTCAAGAGTGGAGTCGCCAGGTGAAAGGTGCTCAACCTTCTTGATGTCTGGTCATTGTTCACCATCAATAACCAGATCTAAAACCATGTCATTTTTCCCAGGGATGATTCTTCAATTCGGTCCCTGGAAACGGTGCCAGTTTGTTGGCACTAGGATTTGAGCCCCCAAGGTTCAGCAAGGGGAGGCTGCTCCCGGGAAACAACATAACCACTTTAGACCGTGCCTCTGGCCTTGAATAGTCAGATAGGGATCTCTCATCTGTCACTAAAGTATACTCCCATAATATTTTCAATCTCGTGTGTCACCAGAGTCTACTCCGCATAGGATTTTCAATCAGCATGATCAGGGGGATAGGATCCTAAATGGGAGAGAGTACATCGAGGTAGGATGTATGGTGGGATTATCAGGGGATAAGGGACCATGGAAAAATGGAGTCGAAGCCTGTGTAATAAATTATTACAAAGGGAAAGAATGGGATGGGTTTGCAAACAGAGGCAAGATAGTCATTGATCTCCCAATCAGGAGATATTTAGCGGGCGATTAGAGGAAAAGAGGGGATATCCCATCACATGTAGCACCATCGAGATGAATTCCATGGAACTTTAGAAGAACCATTGGTAAATTCCTGGAAAAACAACAGGAGCATAGCAAGTATGAATTCCTAGCCATTATACACTAAGTTGCAGAAATGAAAGCATTCAACAAACTGGAATGGAAGTAGGAAACACATTTACACATAAAGAAAAGCACATATTGGGAAAAGCAACGACACATGAACCTCTACCATGAGAAAATAGTTCTTCCTTTATAATTTATTCATACACAAGTATCAAATATTACAAATGGGGAGCCTCAGCCCGGGAATGTGTCATAATCCAATTCACTAACTCCTTTCTCCCTCTAGTTGGAGCGTTTTTATACAATCCTATTGCTTAGACTACTGAATTAAAAGCTGTTACAAGCCACCATCAGGCATTAATAGTGCAAGGAGTGGACTACTGCCATGTTTTATAAATATAAACAGACATCATGGAGATGCAGCGCCTGATAATGCAGGATGACAGCATAGAGCCTCCCTCCATTCCGCTTCGTGAAAATGATTCTCATGTGGTATGCTGACGGTCTATTGCCCACACAGGCTGCTCGGGACTCATTTTGGGTCTCCTTGTCTAGTAGGAGGATGTCGATCAAAGGCTGACAAGAAGGCTCGAATCCTTTTCCCTACCATTCTCCTGACCTCATCCTCTGTCGGGTAACACTGTTATAGGAGGAGGGTGGAGAAAAGGTGACCAAATGCTTGGTGATGATAAGCGACTTAAGAATCTTATCATCCTTTTACTATCTTCTTCCTCCTATGAGGAGGATCTTTCCATGAGCCATGTAGCCAGGTGTGTGTTTTACCTTCTCCTCATCCATAACCAAGCAACCAAGTGGAGATCCCAGGAATGGTGTTGAAGGCTCCAGACCCATCTGATCCTAGTACAAGCATTCGCTCCAACATTACTACCACCACTGTGAGCTGGGAATTTGAATGTCATGATTGTAGCTGGGAGTGTCAGAGGGATGTCGCTAGGATGTCAAAACCCATGCACCGCACATCTAGAGACCGGGTAGTGTAGAAGTGGGTGAACCTCCCTTGGTGTTTAACATCTATGCCCCAGTGGTTGGTGACTTTCTGGTATAGATAACCAGAACACAGACTCATGTTTTCCTACCAAGAGTACTCCTTCCCGAACTAACTTCTTGAACCACACAGTCATGGTTGTCTATGAATAACTTCGACACCTCTTGGAATCCAACCCTATAACTCTTATCATCTACACAATTCCATGTCTTGAGGATCTTCGAAGAATGGGATTATATAGTGTGATCAGGACGGATCGGGAAGGGCTACCCCATTTAAGTAGCTGCGATGGTGGCATGTGTGATTCCAGGGTGGTGATATTCCCTCTTGATGTTCAATCATATTATCTGGTATGGCTCAGATTCCAAACCATTTCCGCATGGCTTCCAAGCTGGTTCTAAGGGCCGCGGATTTGACCATCGCTTGCCCTTTCAATTAACTTGATGGTGGCATCTGGTTGTTCTAGTCCATTATATCGCTTGGCCTCGTGTAAATTCTAGGTCTTTCACCTCAATGAATCAAACCTCTATATTTTTCACGGTTCCTTCCGAAATAGACCACGTGCCACACTTGCGAACCAAGGAAATTAGTGCCGCTGGACAAGACTTCCACCTCAGGCATATCCCAAATAGCATTGGAGGAATCGACCAATCTGCAATGGGGCATATTACACGTGTGAATGCCTCCTCCACTGTCATCTCCATACTAGATGGGAAACCTGTACCTTGGGAGTCTTCTCAACCATCCGATCAAAGGAATATTCTATGTCTATCGTCCACGTTTCGTTCATCCTACCATCAAATTTTTTCTTTGAACACCACAGGCAGTTGTGCATCGTGACACGTTCTTAATCATTGACCAAGACCGACCCTTATGTAGCCATCGATCCGAGTGGGCCCCACCATATTTCGCAATGAGGAACCTTGATATCTATCCGTACTATTTTGCATTACGAAATTAACCAGAGCCATGGATTCTTCTCCTTCATCGTGGCCATTGATATTCACGACCTTTATGCCCTTTCGCGATTTGAGATTGTATTTCTAACCACATAAGTATGGATCATGAAATTAATTTAGGCTGTAGATATACCCTAGACCTCATCTCAGCCATCGAAAGCTTCCGTTCTTTAACACATTTCACAATCCGAAAAGGAATCTTTGATCGTGCATGTTTTCCCACGTGAAGCACTTTGGAGCCATTGATACACCTCCAATCAATCGCAGCCTTTGATTATGAACCTTTCCCAATGCTAACAGTGTGCCTGCCACTTTCCTTGTTGAAGGGAATTCACATGAGATTCGAGGGACTGGGACCCTTACCGAACCTCCATCAATCCCTTAGATCAACTGTTAAATATAGAGTGTTAACACATTCCATTTGACGGGTTCTCTCCTTAGGAACGTTGGTTGTCTAGTCACCAATCTTGAAAACCATTCGTACAATATAACAGGAAAATATACAAAGAAGATCTCATGGATATCAGAGTATATGTACTTATCCACCCAATTTTCTGCACTCCATCATGATCCTATGCTTTCCTCTTGCGTGAATGCTAGCGTTTTGGAGTCCATCCAATCCTCTATCTCTTTCTTCTTCGGGTGCCACTACATTTACCTCAGCTCAATCAATTAAGGGTCCCATCAAGGCATCTAGAAAGTTTCCATGTGATATGGATGAATCTTGTATTGGCTAAAATAGTTGCATGATCATATATTTATGCATAAGAAGTTTTCATTATGAATATGCCTTCTGAAATGTTTCTAACCATATAACCGGTGCATATGACTTGCAGGAAAGATTGTGTACAATCACCTACAAGCAAAGAAAGTTGAGACTTGTTCTGAAGAACAAGTGACAATAGTTTGAGAAATAATCCAAGATGAAGAATAATATGATGAATGCAACGACATCATTGATGAAGAAGTAGCCAAGAAGAAAGGGAAGGCTAGTTCAAGAAGAATGATGTTTGGGATGCAATATCGAGACCTGGAGGGCAGTTCGCTGTTCCATCATGTAGTAGATGCAAACATCGTGGGATACAAGGAAAGATTCATAGCACGAGGCTTCTCACAAAAAGAAGGCATAGACTACGAAGAGACATTTGCAGCCATTGGAAGTTAAGACACATGACAGACAAACTCATGTGTGCAAATGAAAGAAGGCCTTGTACAATCTCAGAAGGTACCCATGGGATAACACAGACATGAGGAGCTTGAATATAACCTATAGTGGTGAAGATATTAACCTTTGCTACAAGGTTGAAGATGAAATCCTGTAGAGGATGACAAGCTCACAGATGGGTGCAAGAAGAATGTTTTCAAGATAAAGAATCTTGGTATCCAGTGACCCTAGATGGATACATAGAATATTAGTAGCAGAGGAAGCTACTTGTCACTCTAGTACATAATGTTTCAGTGCATAAAGTACAAAAGACAGAGGGAGAATGATGCTCCGCTTTAGAGGGAGTAATTACAGAAGATACCGAGGTTGGACATTGTACGACAGGATGGATAGCTTATTGATGACTCTAGGCTTTACTGAGAGTAAAGCAGATTCCAACCTTTTCTTCAAGGTTGAAGTTTGAAGACCAGTGATGCTCCTGTTATATGTCGATGAATTTTTCCCGACAGAAAAGAGGAACTCATTAAATTTGTAAGGAGGATACTTGTTGCCAAGTTCGAGATGAACGACTTGGATATGATGCACTACTTTCTATGTATGGTGGTGTGACAGAATGTGGATGGAATCTCCTTAGGACAAGGGAAGTATGTAGTAGATATCCTGAAGAGTTTTAGGATGATGGACTACAAGGACATGACCACACATATGGCATCGTACTTGAAGCTATTGAGTGTTGCTTCATCAGAGATGGTTGATTCCATGATGTATCATCAAATGATTTGTTCCTTGATGTACCTGACAAACATGAGACCATATATTTTCTTTGCGGTGAACAACTTGAGCTAGTTTCTGAAAAATACTAAACATGTTCACCTAATTGCTGTAAAGCATATTTTGAGGTACCTGAAGGGTACGATTGATTATGGGCTCAAGTATGATGTGAATAAAAAGTTTAACCTGGAGGGTTCTGTTGATTCAGATTGGACAAGAAGTGCTGCAGATAGAAAGAGCACCTCAGGGTTTACATGAAGCAATCCTACGGAGCACTGAGTATAGCCAAACCAGAGTACATCGTAGCTTGTTGGGCTAGTTGTGAGGTAGTATGGCACAGGAAGCTACTGTCTGAGTTATTTGATCACCTATTTGATGCTACCTATATCTTCTATGAAAACCAGAGTTGTGTGAAGTTGTCTCAGAACCTAATCTTCCACGATAGATCAAATCACATTGAGATTAAATATCATTATATCAAGGATATGGTGTAGAGAGGAGCATTGCAGCTCCAATATGTTGTGACAGATGAGTAGATAGCAGATGGGTTGACCAAACCACTAGATAGGATGAAGTTTGAGTACTTTAGAGAGAGTCTTTGTGTTCTTCAGATAGAAGATACTTTGAGGAAGAAGTGATGGGACACATTTGCAGGAACCATTCCAAGCATGGTAGGAGGATCCTTCCCATGGCTATGGATGTAAGTGCTGTGTGATGAGCATCGATATGATGCTTCAATTTCTGCTATGACGATGATTAGGAGTATCATATGATGATGATATGCATCAGGGTGATGCTGTGATGAGTATCGGGATGATACTCTATGGATAGATTGTACAGATAAGCATGTAAAAGATCCTAAGAGATTCGATAGTCTGTGTTCGGATGCTCTTTTGAGTTTTTTCTATAGGTTGGCCATGGACAAGTTGTGTAGGTAGCATAGAAAAGATCATGGGAGATCCTATATTCTATGCTAGGATGCTATTTAAAGGTTTTGCTACAGGTAGCATAGAAAAAATCCAGGGAGATCCTATTGTCTGTGCTAGGATTCTCTTTCGAGGTTTTACTATAGGTATCATAGAAAAGATCCTAGGAGATCCTATAGTCTATGCTAGGATTCTATTTTGAGGTTTTGCTACTAGAGGCATGTAATCAGCCCTGGAGATCCAATAGGTTGAGCTATGTGCTCATAAAAGTACTAGGATTCTCTTTAGAGTTATTGGAGGTCGCAAGACACACTTTTAAGTTTTATGCCTGACAACATAGAAAAGGTCATGGGAAATCCTATAGTCTGTGCTAGGATTCTCTTTCGTGGTTTTTTGGTTATAGTCACATAGAAGATATCCTAGGAGATCCTATAGTTCGTGCTAGGATGCTCTTTGGAGGTTTTGTCACATTCACATGTAAAAGAGCCTTGGAGATCCTATAGTCTGTGCTAGGATTCTCTTTCAAGGTTTTGTTGACACACGTAATCAGCCCTGAGGATTCCACAGTATGGCCAAAGATGATGAAGACCTACAGAATCCATTCTCTGGGAGAATGGAGGCACCTATCCAGTTACCGAGAAATTGATTCAGTCTAGGACTAAAGCTCAGCTTAGTGCTAAGAGTCCATTCTCTGGGAGAATGAAGGCACATGCTCAGTTACCATGAATTTGTTTAAGTCTAGGACTAACAATCAACCTAGAGCTGAGAGCCATTTTTTGACAACGAAAGATGTAAGTGTTGGGCAGGCCATTGTGACATGGTTCTTGGATGTGTTTATTTCATGGTCAGATATTTACATTTGAGGTTCTCATTTCAAAATGACTAATCACACCAGCTTGATGACAATCTTGGTGAAAATTTCAACTTCCAACCATGGAAGTATTAGATCTCACTGGTTAGTGAAGAAAATGAAATTGGACACCTACATAAGTCGAAAGGTTCCAATTCCAAAGGGAGATGAGGATGAAAGCCTTACACAAGAAGAACTTGGTCAAGGCCAAGAAAACCATTTCTGATTCAATTAAGGATCACCTTATACCACAAGTGTCTTTCCTAAAGACACCTAAATAGATGTTTTTGTTCCTTGACCAAGCTATTTGAAGGGAAGAACATAAATCGAAATATCACTTCGAGAAACTAGTTGAAGAATGTGGATATTTAGAATGCAGAGACCATACAGTCATAATTTACAAGGGTCTCTCAAATCAAAGAACAAATTGAAGCAGTGGATGAAGAACTAGAGAATGAAGACATTTTGATAACCACCTTGAATAGCCTCCTAGGATCATGGGATTCATTCATTCAAGGAATGTGTGCCAGAAGGAAATGATTACTTTTAGGAGATTCTGGGAAGAGCACACACTAGAAGAAGCTCAAGTCATAATAAGAGAAAAGAAGATGGGAGCAACTAAAGATCAATATTTCACAATTCAAAGAAGATACCTCAAGAGATGAGGATTATGAAGAACTCAATTCTTCAATAAACTATTATCCATCTTAAGCATTTGGATAAGAAAAGATGTTGTTATGAATGAAGAATATGGTGATGCAGAAAGAAGGAGTCTACCCACAAAACAAATAAAGATAAGTATTCAATTGTCATTTCATGATATTGTTTTGTTATGCATTTGTTTATATTCAGCTGATGTGTTATGCATGATAGAATGTTTTCATTAATGACAATATACTACTAATATGCATGTGATGGGTAATTAGCTCATGGTTCTATAGAAATCTCCATTGCTACTTATCTAGAATGAAACCTCTTTGATGATATATTGGATTAGTGCACAATATCAATGATGTCTTGGTAGAGATGGAAGGCATCTAGAAAGTTTTAGTGAGATATGGATGAATGTTCTATTGTCTAAAATAGTTGCATGATTATATATTTATGCATAAGAATTTACCATTATGAATATGCATTATGAAATGTTTCTAATCATACAACTGGTGCATTTGACTTGTAGAAAAGATCGTGTACAATCTCCTACAAGAAAAGAAGGATGAGACTTGTTGAGAAGAACAAATGACGACAGTTCAAGAAAGAATCAAAGGTGAAGAATAATATGACAATACTTTCAAAGAAAGAATAAATATTAGACACATTGCAGTTATGCGACACTGTTGAGCGACATCATTGATACAAAGCCTTCTAGCTATGAAGAAGTAGCCAAGAAGAAAGGGAACAAGAGTACCCATTCAAGAAGAGTGATGTCTGGGATGTAGTATCAAGACCTGAACGGAAGTCTGTAATGTCTTCCATATGGATCTACATGATCCAACCTGCAGTATATGGAAACATCATGGGATACAAGGAAAGATTTGTAGTATGAGGCTTCTCACAGAAAGAAGGCATAGAGTACAAAGAGACATTTGTAGCCAGACACATGATAGTTAGAGCCATGTGTGCAAATGAGAGAATACCTTGTATGAGCTTAGAAGGCACCCATGGGATATCACACACATGAGGATCTTTAAGATCACCTAGAGTGATGACGATCTTAACCTTTGCTACAATGTTAAAGATGGAAGGCTATAGAGGATGACAAACTCATAGATGGGTGCAAGAAGAACTTTTGAAAAGGTTCAAGATAGAGGATCTTGGTATCTAGTGACCCTAGATGGATACATAGAATATTAGTAGCAGAGGAAGCTACTTGTCACTCTAGTATTGAATGCTTCAGTTCATAGAGTACAAAAGAAAGAGGGAGAATGATGCTTCACTTCAGAGGGAGTAACTGTAGAAGATCCTAAGGTTAGACATGATACAACAGGATAGACATATTACTGATGAATCTAGGATTTACTGAGAGTAAAGTGGATTCCAACCTTTAATTTAAGGTTGAAGGTGGAATACCAGTGAAGCTCCTATTGAATGTCTATGACTTGTTCTAGAGAAAAAAGAGGAACTCATTAAAGTTGCAAGAAGGAGACATGCTTCCAAGTTCGAGATAAAAGAATGGGATATGATGCACTACTTTCTAGGCATGGAGGTGTGGCAGAATGCAGATGGAATATCCCTGGGACAAGGGAAGTATGCAATAGATATCCTAAAGAGGTTTAGGATGATGGACTACAAGGCCATGACCACACCTATGTCATCTAACCTGAAGCTATTGTGTGATGCTTCATCAGAGATGATTGATGCCACGATGTATCAACAGATGATTTGTTCCTTGATATACCTGACGAATACAAGACCATATATTTGCTTTGTTGTGAACACATTGAGACATATTCACCTAATGGTTCCAAAGCATGCATTGAGGTACATGAAGGGTACAATTGATTATGGACTCAAGTATGAGGCCAATCAAAATATTAACTTGGAAGGTTATGAGGATTCAGATTGGGAAGGAACTGTCATTGATAGGAAGAGCACTTTGGGGTGCTACTTTAGTATGAGATCAGGTGGGATTTCTTGGTGTAGCAAGAAGTAGTCTTGCGTGGAACTGAGTACAGCTGAGGAAAAATATGTTGCCACTTGCTCGGATATTTGGGAGGTAGTATCTTTCTTTTGAAAAAATACTATTTGATTTGATTGATCTGACTTGAATTTGTGTATGATACAAAGAGGAGCAGTGAAGCTCTAGTATGTGATCTAGATCAATATCTCTCGAAAGAGGGAGTTATAGCATAGTCGGTGAGATAGGTTGTCTGAGCATAAAATCCTCGTGAAGCTCATAGGTGGCTTAGATGTAAGCAGTCCTATAGGTTTTCCTCAGATGTAATTAGTCCTGGAAAAGCTCACAAGTTATCCTCGAACGTAATCATCCCTGATATGATTCTATGCTAGAAATGGCCAGAGTGAAGTTCGAGTACTTTAGGCAGAAACTTGGTGTTCACCAGATCGAGGTTCCTTCCAAGAGGAAGTGATGAGTCTGTGAGGCTTTCTCACATGGTGGTAGGTGGGGCCTTCCATGGTTAGATATAAGTGTTGTGCCTTTCTGACATCGTGAGAGGATCGATCTCTTCCATGGTCAGATGTAAGTGCAGATACATTCTGATGTGATTGTGGGATTTTTTCCTACATGATCAGTGCAGATACATTCTGATGTGATTGTGGGATGTGTTCCCACATGATCAATGCATATACATTCCGATGTGATGGTGGGATGTGTTCCCATATGATTAGTGTAGATCCATTCTGATGTGATTGCAGGATGTGTTCCCACATGATCAGATATAAGTGTGCAGCATCAATTGTACGGTGCTCATCAGTAAATTCAAATGTATGTGCAAATTGCTTAGCGATCCCTTCCTAGTCTTGGGTTTCTTCTCACAATTCCATGGATGTATACCAGGTTCTAGGTGTCATTTCCAATGTATGTATGAAATGATGTACCCACTCTTGCCTCAGGTATTCTGCAAATGCGATGTGACAATGATTAAAATGTTCCACAGGTTTTGCTAACCCCGAATACTTATGGTTTACTAGGGTGACCTCTTCTTCGAATCTGACTTGCATAAATCTTATGCACTATGGTCAATTTGTTATAGACTTCTTATGCACACCCCACCATCTAGCGAGCGTAGATTTTATGAAATGATCCAGTGTGGACAAGTGATAAGATTCCATTGCAAGTCCTTCAAACTCGTTTAAGAAGGTCACAAGGTTAGGTAAACCCTCATAGGTGGGTAACTCACGCAGCTCATTCTCCACCCATCGCACGTACCCAGTAACTCTCGTGCATCTCATCATAGATACTTCATGTAGTATGTTCTTCCAATTCTCCAAAGCTTCCCTCAAGTCGGATGTGCAGGAACTAGCACTCTTCCACATTAGGTTCCCATCTACTGTCGGATTGATGTAGTCCTCTTGTAGTGCAGTAAAATTGTAGATTTGGTCGAGGTAGTCAGCCTGGCCATCATTATATATCGGTTGGATGTATCTCTGTCCTTCTAACGGGTCAAAAGGACCTTGCAAGGTACTTTTAATGAAAAATCAAAATGTGCATGATATAGTAAAAAATCAGTTAACTTTAACTGAAAACCATAACAGAGCTCAGTCAAAACTGCCAGTTTCTAGTACATAATTTATATTAATTTATGGATCAATCTGAAATGGCCCTGAGGTTGTTTAATACCATGGATAATAGGAAATTGACTTGAATTTGAGCCAAGTTATTGAATCAGTATCTATTTCACAAGTTAACTTTTGAGTACACCATGCCAATTGCCATAATATCCATGGTTGAATGAAAAATTATCTTGAAATGAAACAAAATTCTCATATCCAAAATTATGCATTGCAGTAGATCCTTATACATTAACCACAACTCGGGTACCATGTTGTGTAAGCAATTCCTTAAAAAAATACAGGATGTGTTATGTAACCACTAAGCGATTCCCAAACATCTATATGATTTAACAAAACTACTAGAAGACACGTTACAACTTATTAAACAAGACATAATTGACTTCAAGTTTAAACCATTATGCGATTCCCAAACATTATAGGATTTGATGGTACAACTAGCAGAGAAGTTTCAACTCATTAAACAAGACAAAACTGACTTGCTTGGGAATTCATTTTGATAATTCGTGAATCATACCATCCAAAGATGATAAAAAAAAGTCCAAAAAAGAAAAGGAAAAAATTCAATACCCACCTGACCACAATAGTTCCGGATGTTCACATCAACCCCATATTCAAGCAAGAGAGACAATATGTAGGAATAAATCTTGTTAAAATATATAATCATTTAATCATCACTTATCATAGCTTGATAATGCCAGAAATAAAGAGAGAATTTCCTATACCTCATTCTGTTCTTGAGCTGCTGAATAATGCAGAGGAGAATTTTGAACACTAAAAAGTTGAATACTTTGCAAGACGAGGGTTGCATTCCAATAGATACCTAGTCTCTTTTAAATATCCATCTCTAGCAGTAGAAACCAAATGTTCTCCAGAAGCATAACATCCAAAGGAATTTCCCATGAAATTCAATATCCTCATTTTGTTTGGCAAGGCTTCAAATGAGTTACCGAACTGGATGGCTCCCAAAACTCCAATATACACAACGATGAGTACAATAATCATGACAGTCTCCACTAATGAATGATACTCATTGCGTCATTACCCCCCTCCTTTTGGAAATTGTTTTTCTAATGAAAGAATCAAACTTTTGGAACAAAAATAGAGAGAAGTAAAACAATCACTACAATTATGCATCTTTGCCTATTGTAATCAAACATGGAACACAAAAATACACATCGTACATATTATGGCTATGTCATGTAGATTTTATAAAGAGGAATATTTCAATAATACTAGCGAAATGATTATTAAGATGAATACCAGAACACAAAAATTCAAAGAAGTTTCTGTTTTGGGGAATTCCAGAGTATTTCCATAAAATTTCTGGAAGTAGAAATCCTAATGCATGCTTATACTTAATAATTATTTTTCTTGTTCTATCAATCTAGGTATGAGAAGGAGATGAGAAATATTCACTTATTATTACTAAAACTCACCTTAACATAAGATATTGCAGAAGAGGGCCCTGAACCTGCTTTAAACTTACAAGTTCAATTGCTGGAAATAGTTTTGTATGTCATGGATCCATTAAGGGAAGTAAGCCCCTAACTTCTTTATCTTGGAAGTGGGTTGGTATAGAAGGAACAAGTTCAAGTAGGCATACAAAAGTGACAAAGTAGTCATGTTCGGTGTTTTTGATAGAAGGAAGAATGGAATATGCTTTTCTCCTTCTAGTGTTTGAGGCTCCAAATTCCCATAAAATAACAAGAGAGAGGAGTGCAAGAGACATTCTAGGCAACCAAAATCTCTTACAAAAATATGGAGTGGATATTATGGGCATTCAAAGAGGTTACCGGCTTCATCATTCAGAGCACACCAGGAGACAGGTGGGATTCTAGAATCTAGAATTAGGAAGAAGAGAGCTCAACCCCCATATTATGTGATGGTGAATAGGTTGGAAGTATCTAACCAATGTCAATCCAATGGAAGAGATTCTAAATATTCCTAGTTGAACTATAATGGAATTTTAAGGAATCATTGCTTCTAACATCGACAAGCAAGAAGCTAATCCTGTTCTAAAAAAATTGTAACATATGGAAAGACAATACCATGCCTTTACACTACAATTATCACCTCAGATGTGGAGGATAATGCAGAGGAAAACACTGCTGAGAAGGAAGCCCTGGAGACTGCAGCTAAGGGAATGGATGCTGGAACCCCTTCAAATCCCATCAACCTAGACACTGAAGGCCAGGAATAACTCTCAAGCTTCTTCTATTTTCTTTTGTTTCTATAAAGAATACTGCTTCATCTCTGTGTTTTAAGATTACATGGCAGTTAGTGTGAGAATTACTTCTACTATTATGTATGTGTTTGCTAAGTCTCTTAGTTTTTCATACTTCAATGCTCTCTTGGCGCAATTTTGTTTCAGAAAAGTCGTATGTTTTCTACAGACCTAAGTATTGGTTAAGACAATTAAACCCTTCTCTTTTTTGGTTCGATCACATAATGGTGAGCCTAGTTATATTGGATCTTATCATCTCCTTACTTATATTATTTTACTGAATATCAATAGAATAGTGTAACACCCCAGTTTTGACCCCATTGCATTTAAATAAATGATGTAAATAATCATGGTGTGGAACTAGAAAAAATACCCACCATCGATTTAGTGTTATGTTTCGGCAATTGAAATTAGTCTGATGGTATTTTTTATGCTAGCTAAACATTAAAAAGCTAGACATCATGTTAAATTGCAATTTTAATTAAAAACCCAAAGCCGACTATGTCAATGCAACTAAATGAAATGGGGGCATGGTTTTTCCTAAGGATGAGGGAGTGGAGGAATTGGAAGAGTGGGGAAATTCGAATTGGGCAGAGCACCAATTCTGGAAAAATAGTTTTTTGAATTTCTTGGGCAAGAAAACACCAAAAACAACCACCTTTCCCTCATGTGGCAGCATTTCAGCTTCCCTCACGAATTGGAATGAACAAAACGTTTTTTGGAAAACCAATTGGGGAATTTCACGCGAGAGCCAGCAAGAAGAAAGGATTTGGAGTCTAAACTTTTCTGAAATCCCCCCCTATCCGACAATCTGAATCCTTCACGTTTTGGTTTTTGTGTTATAATTTTTCCCCTGTTCAACAATTTTGTTATCTCTCACATTTTCTCCTGTTTGCTATTTGTTTTCCTGAATACAAGTTCCCTGAATCCGATTTGGTGTCTTTTTTTTGAAATACCAGCAATCTGTTTGTTTTGGTATTTTTGCAGCAGTCGGTCTGGCATTGGCAATGTTCAGAAATTCGTACATTTTTTTGTGTGTGTGTAATCCCTGGCTTCTGCTACGTTTTGATAAATCCAAGTATTGAGATCCATGTGTGTGCATCCACGTTTGGTATTTGAATTGATTGAAGGAATGGAAACAGAGTTTAGAATTGCTTGATAAAAATAGTGTGTGAAAGAACCTTAGAGACCAACCTAGAAGGTTGGTTTTCTTCTTTACATGCCATGAAAAACACTGGAAGGGAAGGCATGGCCTGAGGGAGTGTGTAGCATAGAAGGGAATGCTTCCTTGTGTTGGGTGTATAATTGTTTAGAAATCAGGCTAGATCCAGTGTGGGTGTTCATAGCTCTGAGGTTGAGCTCACTAGCTTAGCATTTAGTCTTTCCACCTCCTTGACAGCCTGATAAACCCAACTAAAAGGATTTTTTGCCTTGTGGCCTAATAAACCCATATGTTGGCTTGGTTTTGTCTCATGTGAATTTGGCTAAGTATAAACCATTTCCTATGTAAGTCTGATAAACCCAACTGTGTTGGCTTGACTGAATTTTAATTATATCCTTAGCTATGGGTGAAGTCTGCTAGTGTTCCTTATTCCTTGGGGAAGATCATGCCCAACTTGAGGGTGGCAGTGTTGCTGAGATATTAAAGGGCACACTGGCCTATGGTTAGGTGGAACATTGTAGCGACATGGTTTCTTGTGGGATGAGCTTCTTTCAAAGATAAGTATTCTTGTGTATTATATTTTCCGCAACTGTATTGTTATGAATTTATATGAACATGTTAAATGCTTGAATGTTATGATTTTTCTTTCGCTGTATGGTGGTAATGTGCATCTGTGTACCTTTAAGCTCATGCATTTTCATATTGTTTTCATGGGGCTTAGATTTTCCCGGGTTGATAGATGTTAGTCGCGTCCTCTCCGTTGAGTAAGGGTTGGGGACATGACAAATAGTGTCTAACTTACCAAGAGTATATAATTGGATCAAAGATATATATAAACCTTTCAATCGCTTAGACATAAATCATAAGGAAATCCATAATATGCAAACATACAAAATATGTTGGAAAGAGGTTCTTGAAATGGATTTGCAGAATAGGAAAATTACACGAATTGTATCAGACAATAACCAATAGAATATAGTTGTTACAAGTTAGTTTCTATATATTTCAATGAAGTAAGAGCGAAAGGCTCAATTATGTCATTCATTGCATTTACCTATGAAACAATTTGCACAATCACCACTGCCACTCCGCACTACAATTTTACAATATAGGACATATGCATTCTATTTGTTCAATCAAACAATGTAATATAGTCGATATTCAAAACTTTGACAATATTCAATTATGTCATTCATTGCATTTACCTATGAAACAATTTGCACAATCACCACTGCCACTCCCCACTACAATTTACAATATAGGACATTTGCATTCTATTTGTTCAATCAAACAATGTAATATAGTCCATATACAAATCACTAGTAAATTCTACCACAATAAACGCTTCCAGAGTATGTAGGAATTTTGATTATAAAAAAACTGAACTGATCAACTCTATATATAATGTAAAATCGAGGAACTTACCAAATACAAAACATGTTGGCAAGAGGTTCTTGAAATGGATTTGCAGAAGAGGAAAATTACATGAATTGTATCAGACAATAACCAATAGAATATAGTTGTTACAAGTTAGTTTCTATATATGTCAATGAAGTAATAGCGAAAGGCTCAACGCACTTATATGCAACATAAGTAGCATTTTTTTACATAAATGCTTGACATTAAAAATGGAGTCAAAAAATAATAAAAAATACCAAAATTTTAAAATCTTAAACTAGGTACCAATGGCACAGTTTCCTCACTTTTTTTAAAATGTGGTTCACCATTTGTTAGAGGGATACTCCACGGAAAATTCCAATACCTCATATTCAAACTGAATCAAGGTATGGTCAGCTCATCAATCACAACATTTATTACAAAGAGCTCCACAAGAGCAACATGTCACTTACAAGAGTAGAACCTGGGTGGGGAGGGTAACATTCATTCCTCCCATTATTAAACAGTAGTCACCTCTATATCCATTTAATTTCAAAGAAGATTTACCAAAGTCTTACAAGTGAGGTCTGGAAGAATTAAGTAGAAGCTTGAAATGATGGAAATCGTGTTTGACCTCTAATGCACACAGGATAAAAAAATCTCAGGTCCAGAAGAATTAAGTAGAAGCTTGAAATGATGGAAATCGTGTTTGACCTCCAATGCATAGAGGATAAAAAAATCTCATAGGTACATCTGATACCAACTAAGGATGAATCCCCATCTCTTTGATTGCCTACAGATGGTTTGAAGTCTTTATATGCATCCAACTCTGCATCAATAATTCTGGCTTTTCCATAACTTTCCTTCCATGATGTACTCCCCAATTCATCGTTGATTGCCCACTCTAATCCTTGTAAAGAACATTGAAACAGATCACATGTTTTTATAACATTAGTAGCCACTTCAAATAACTTAGAAAGTAAGAGAAGAAGTCTCTCTAGCAGAGGAATGATAATCCTAATAAAACTCTTTTCAATTGACACACTATCTACTCAGTTGTCAATTATACTAAAAACACAATTAATAAAACTCTTTTCACTTGACACACTATCTGCTCAGCTGTCAATTATACTAAAAACACAATTAAAAGTAATTTAATCTGAGAACATCTTTTTTTTATAACAACTGAAGAAGCTAACCGCCCTTGAGTTAAAAAAAAGGAAAGAGAAAAAAAATTATACTAAAATTGAACCCAAAAAAATGGAGAAACTAAGAAAATTTTCAATTTTAACTCAAAAAAATTGGAAAAACTAAGAAAAAAGAGAAATCTGGATAATAAAAAAGGTAATTGCCCAGAAATGCACAAGATCAGATCAGAGCTATATGCTGCATGAACCCTAACGACGCTTTGCATACCGTAATTAGGATTTAAGGGCCTGGCGAAGCTTCATCCGACCTTCATATCGGGCCTAGGATTAAAAGCCATTAGACGATGGTGATGTTGGATTCTTGGTCGTTTAGATGTGGGCGTTGCAAGCCAACTCCATGTCTCTTCACTTAAGTTGTATACAGCTACAACTAGAGAGAGGCCGCATGTGAAGCACATACAATCTCCCACTGCTACTGAGTGAAACGAATTAAGAAATCTGTTCCTCTCTATATAAACTTCGCACAGTGCTGGAGGCAACCTCGCAATCTCCTTCCAAGAAGAAGATGAAGGGTTTGAGTCCTTGTCAAACTCGCACAAAATGAGCTCAAGCGGGACACCCAATAGAATCCCAGCCGCAGATGAACGGTGTAAACATGGGCCTACTAACCCAGCGAGTAGAATCCGCGAGCCGCAAATGAGCAGTTCTGGCACTGGCAGAGTAGGCCAGTCTATGGTGTTACCATTAGCGAACTCTGGGAACGGTGTAAACATGGAAATTTCCCCTCGGCTGCTGAAACAAAAAACACCCATCCCGGCGGGGTGACGTCCACGTCCTGTAAAGTAGAAGAGGCCATCGCAGAAAACAATACCCCGCGATAGATCGAAATAGTCAAAATTCCCTGGAAGGTGTCCAACAACAACCCATGACTTTTCAGAGGCGTCGTAAGTTTTCGCTATTATTACATCCCACTCACGGGACAATCCAACAACTACGACTTTGTAGGTCTCTTGATTACCCACATTCCAGGCCACAATGTCTCTGGTCAAAATGTACCCTATGGATGACTGGCTGGGGAGTTTCAAGAATACTCTGGTGAGAGGATTGCACACATAGTATCGACGGGGACCATCAGTATAAACATCCACCAAGAAGATGCCTTGAGCCGATCCACGATAAAATGCTTCATACTTCGCGTATTCGCTCCTCTTTGAAATGAAGGATAAGGACGAGCAGTTCTTCCATGTCCGTGTGAAGAAACAATACGCGGAAGAATTCACGGGACCTTCGTCACTTTCTCTGCACAGAAATAACCATGGCTTTTTATTTGGAGGCGCCTCAGCCCATCTATTAGTTATGAATTTAGACGATGAGAAGAGAACGTTCCACTCCTTGCAAACGCTGCGAGATCTGCACAGGCTTTCCACGGGCAGTAACGCCAATATCTCTTGGCTGATATCTTCGGGCAATTCATTCCATGATGATGATGATGATGATGATGATGATGATGATGATGATGATGATGATGATGATGATTTATTTTAATTAAATAAACTTTCAAAGTATTTATATTGTTTCAATACATTAGAGTCAATAGTTTAACTTAAAATGTGTTTTGTTTTTTTTATTTTTTTTAAATATAATAATTGCACGAGAGAAGCTAGGTGTTTTCCAACCCATTATGGGAAGGTCTTGTCAAGTTATGCTAGCGGACATAAATAAAAAATATTAAAAATAAAAAATGAAAATAATAAATTACATATACTTAAATAAAATATGAAAGAAATAAACTAGCATGGATCCATTTTAAACCCAAATCGGAGATGGATCCAAATGGTAAAAAAATGTACACCTTAAGAAATTGGAACGATCTCGGTGCTTGATAGTTGTACTAGCAACCCATGCTCAACTATTCACTTGTGTTCTCCTCTTCTAGGGAGGTTTCTCTTCGAAATTTCACAAAAGAGGAGGTGCAAGTGAGAAAGTTGTACCTCAAGGTACTACAAGTCATTCTCATGTTCATCCATCTAAGGTATTTGTTGTAATGATGACTTGCATGATCTTGTTGGTTGTATCTATTAAAGAAGTAATAAATAACTCTAATATTATAAAGTTTATCTATCTAAGGTGCATCATGAAGTAAAACTTTCTTACCATTCTTTATATTAGATCTAAGTGTAAAGCTTATTATCCTACGTAAATTATGGAATATTATTTTTTCATACCTCTAGAAATTAATAGAGGTAAGCAAGACTCTTTTGGGGTATGGTGGAAAGATGCATTATTGTGATATGAAGTGATGATGAAGTGTAATATGATGCTTATGCAAGGATTCCATGAGTTGTAAGATACTAATTTATGTAAAATAAAGAAGACCATAATGTCCCATGGATGTTTCCCCAATTGAGGTTTTACCCCTCTCACTATTTGTGACGACTATCACACAAATCACCACTAATGGATAGTGTATCAGTTTCGGTCTTTTTTTATGTGTGGATACCTATATGTATTAGGTGGTCTTCGATTTTCGTACGAAACTTTTATTATTATTATTAATTGCATGCATAGATTGATGGGAGGGTCAACTTCATTTTTTGTTCAAATATTCATTTTTTTATTTTTTTATAGAATTCCAACCATGAAGCCTTCATTTGGCCACCACTCTCCTAGTTCAATGATCGAGGTACATGTGTACATGTGATGATGGATGACACCAAAGAGGGGGAGGACCGAGTTCCCCAGATAGAATCACATCATGGGTACTTGAGATGTTAGACAGTGGAGAATACTATTATTTGGACCTTCTACCATATTCGTAATTGGGGTTGGACTAAAGTGTGTGTCACACCATCTTTTTCACCGAGTCTACGCCACCAAACGAGAGAGTCAATATTAGAGTTATCTTTAAATTAATCTAGTTTCATTTTATTGTCTTAATGAAAATGCAATATATTATAAAATTCTCATTAAGTTGTTTTATTAAATTTCTTAATTAAACTGTCTATTGGTGCCCAAGGTTTAGATCAAAACTAAACACTGAATAAGATGGCTAGAAGCACATGTGCGCAAATAGAAAGTAGTTACACTCTGTTGTGAGTTCAACTAGAAATATGCACCAACAATAGTTTTGTATATTTTGGTATCTCAGCCTATATAAGGACTATTGTGTAAAGGTTTGAGTTTGGGAGTTTCTATCAACTCATTCTAGTCAATTATGATGGTTTTGGTTGTCTTGGGATATGAACTATTGGATTGTTTAGTTCTGATTTTTTGCAGTAAACAATATTGCCCATGCTCATGTATGTCATAATGTATAAAGAAGTATTGAGTAGTTGAGATGAGTTTTGTAGCCAATATATTTCCGGTAATATAATGAAATTGTTTGTTTGGATCCATTTTTATGCAACTCTTTATGAATGAATTTCTCAATGGATATTGAGAATTACAATGGTGCATATTAACTTAATAATTATTCGGTTGAATGGTTAGATAATGATTTTTTATTACAGTTAGTGAGAAAGAACACACTCCTTCCTACGCATATTTCCTTCAAGATTATGTGTAATTTCTTGTGTGCATCTCAAGAGAGACCTTACTTTGCTTGCAAATTATTGAAATTGTCGACTCTTGTAAGGTCTTGTTCGTCATCTATGCCAAACCCTTGGTCTTGAAATGACCATCAAACAATGGTTCGATTGTCGGGGCCTAGCAATGATTATGAAGGAGGATGAAGTTATGAGGTGGAAGGATACCAAAGTTGAGATTGAATAATGAATATAAATAAAGAAGGATGCGTTCACGCTAAAACAGACTAGAGGACACAAGATGTGTCCCAAAAGAAATATCAACAAAGTAGAACATTTGGCATTGAAGAACATTAGGATAAATGAGGACATATCGATATTTTGTTATTGTATTTGTAACTTCAAAAGAGATTCTATTGTATATTATCATTTTCTATTATTGTACCCCATCAGAGATGTTTTCCCTCCCTTCAGGATGCCATTATTGTGTGCGACGATTCAATTAAACCCTCCGTTGTAAGTCAGGTAAATAGTCCCCAAGATAAATAAAGTAAAATGTATTATTGACTCTTCCTAGGTAGGTCGACCCCAAAGAGGTTACCTGAATGACCTAGTTAGTTAAGTTACACAACATAAAAATATAAATAGGGAGGTTCCATCCCTATTTGGAGACACACACATACTCTCATGCACGCATTAGGAGAGAGAGGAGAGTTGTAGAAGACTTCTTATTCTTGGGATTTTCCAAATCGTGATATTGTATTAATGACATAACTATTCCAAGGAAGTTTACAGGATTTTCTCCTTTATGGTTTCCCCAAGGAAAATATTTATGGCTTGTGTATATTCTCTATCTTATGTATTGAAGAGTTGTGTATATGACTCTTTTTGTTCTCCTATTTCTACCTCATTTATGAACTTTTTGACTTGTTCCTATACCATCATTAACTCCCTTGACCACATTTAGCAAGGTTTTGGCTTTGGTAAGGATTGATTATGTTTTCATAATTTTCTACTAAAGAAGTGGTGTTTTAGGTTCACCATTGTTCTAATTTCAGGTTTCATAATGGATTAATCATGGAAGGATACAAAGGCTTGCAGATAAGCCTCAAATTTATACATATTATGCAAGCAAAAGAAACATGTATAGTTTGATCGAGGCTCCTCGCCGGTTTAATGTGATCCTGCCGATCATTGCACATCATTCTTGGTCAAGCTACTGAATGCGTTTCATGGTTCCGTATCCAATACGGGGATTAGTGATTCTCTAGAAAGCTTAGGGATTACGGAACCAGTCAATGACTTGTAATTTGCTCAGTCATCTAACCAACGTGTTTATTGTTTTGATACATTTTTAGAACCACCTCCACTCCTGACACTACCATCCAAGGACTAGCTCACGAGATCCTTTGAAAATTAAGATGATGAGACTTATTTGGAAATAGGTTGTAACTGTACACTTCTTCTTAATTTTCTTTATGGGTGTTGATGTATAAAAACTTGGATTGCTCTCTGAGGGGGGTTAGCCATGATTTTACATAGACTTATTGAATGTTGCTGTAATCATAATCTATTATATAAATTTGCTATTTTCTTAATTTTGGGTTTGTTAATCAATTTGGTGTGAGTGATTGGCTTGTGCAGCCCTTGTCTCAGAAGGCAATGCCCCCTTCTGTGACAGGCGTTGTTGTAGTTAGGATTTTCCTTTGTCCATGCATTCTAATATTTGATTTATTGTTTTGCATTTAGAATCTGTTACGTCGATCATAGTTGGATGTGAATGCTTAAATTGTGATACGATCGAGTAGTGAAAACATTTTTATTATTATTGAATGCAAAGGGACACGTGGATGGTGAATTTTGGATAAAGGAAATAAATCCGTGGTTAAATAGTCGCATTAAATATTTCTTGGAATTTTGTTGTTAGCAATATAAGCATGCTGCTAAAACTCAATTAGTCCTTTACGATTCTATTACCGTATCTTTTGTTTTATTGAATTTGTTTCTTACAAGAATTTCAGAGTTGATTAATTTAGATCATGTTATTAAATTTCATTCCGTTGCATAGTGAGGTAATCGGCTGTAATCAATAGACAATGCTTCCAGTTGGAGTGATATTAATTTTTTCCTGTAGCATTGTTTTTGTTAGAAATACCATTCACCACGTAGTTTCATTTTAAATCTAGTTTTACAAGTTCCTTGACTTCCTTTGTATAAGAAATAATTCATATTACAGTGTCTGAGATAAACATTGTTAGGTAGCTCCGAAGCCTCTAAAACCCAGGGTTGACAATTTGTATACAACTTTCCATTGCATTTTTATTAAAAGGTGAAAGAAAAAGCTCGTCATTTTGGCGTTGTTGTTGGGGCGCTGCCAAGGACATTGCAATTTTCGTTGATTGTTTTGATTATGTGGGTGTGATTTATCCATTTTTCCTTCGAGTGTGTTGTGTATGATATTTTCTGAAAATAGTCTTGCATGATTTCTGAGGAGGGACGAGTAAGAAGAACAAACAATTCCACTGGAATATTTCCTGACGCAGGTCTCTCTGATTCTGAATCATGCCAATTATTCATGCGTAGAATAAGAGATAGTACATGTAGGATTGTATATGCATATGATACCCCCCAGCAAGGATAATTTTAGGGGCGAATTTTAGCCCAATGGGCTATTTTTCCATGTTTTTCTCCCAAAAAAGATTCGCCATTTTGCAATTTTTGAAGGCATGTTTCGCCCAATTTTGATGGGGTAAACAATTTTCACCCTAAAAATCGCCAAATTATTATATAAATGATATAAAATCCCTGGAAATTAAAATATTTTTTGAAAAAGATCACCAATCATTTTATTGTTGGGGTTTTAAGAATTGCTAATATTTGCCAACATTTATACACTTTTAAATAAGTATGGTTCCTTAAAATCATCCATGCCCCCCAGGTACAAACCATGCAATAATTGCATGAATATCAATAAGAGGAGGACGTACTCAAAGGAGAAAACCTTCTACCAACATTCCGAAGCAAGGGAGGTTGAAGCATTTTAGCGCTCCCACTGATCGAACGGTTTTAACAATGCATGTTGATGAAAACCTATCAGTGACATAATTTGTTTAGGGAGAAAAAATTGTTTAGGAAGAAGAGATTCCCACTCATTTTAGTGGTGACAGCTAGTTGAGCGAGGAAGAATAGTCTACTGAATCTCCATTGGCGCCTAGATAGGCTACATTGGAATACTTTTGGGTAAATATGGATGGAAAGGGAGAGCACATTCCAAATAGAGAATACAAAACCAAGGAGAGACGAATGGATAGGAATTGAGTGGAAGAACCTAAACCTTATAATTCCTAATAAGAAATTCAGCAACTAGAATTAGAAACTCGGTGAAGAACATCCCACACTCAACATTGCTGATTTTTTATGGCATGTCAAGTGAGTACCCAAAGACATTTCTATTTGAATTTTATGTCCTTTGCATAAGTTATGATTACGTTACAGATCAACAAAAAATGAAAATTTTTCCATCCACTTTGAAAAATCAGGCACTTAGGTGGTTCATGGGGATGGGAGGGGATAACATTACAATATGGGCCTAGATTAAGAAAGTATTCTTGGATAAATACCAAGAATATTACAAAGATAAGGATCGAAAGGAATCCATCTTTAAAATGACCTAGCAAGAGGATGAAAAATTAGAGTACTATGTGGAGATATTTCAATCCAAAGTGCAAAGATCAAGACAAAATGCATTAAGTGATGATACATTGACAACTCTGCTCTTACAAGGAACCAGAGACGATTGCATTGAGTTTCTAAATTTAATGGGTGCAAGGGATGTATCCCTAGTATGCAAAAATATGTCACCTTGGCAGAAGATATTTAGGGAATGCCTCTTGGTTAGGAAAAGGGATCAGAGATGTAGTGAATAGAACCACCAAGACTTAAAGGGAAGGATTTTCAAGGTTGGATGTTAGCAATATCCTGGAGGATTTTAAAAATGATATCCTTAGCTATTTTATTTATAAGTTGGATGCACTTCATGAAAAGAAAAGGAAAGAAGAGGAAGATCAAGCTTTATCCATTTTTTCCCTATATGCAGAAAAAGGAACCCTCTCAAGAGTTGTACATTAGAAAAAGTGGAAATATTCCTTTTATGTGACTAGGAGAATCCTACAAAAGAATGCCCCTCACTTCGAGGACTTAAGGCTATATATGTGGAAGCAGGGACAGATGCAAAACTTGTTTTCTTTATTTCTCAAAAGCGCCCATGGCGACCTCGACCTTGAGGTGCAATGCTAGATAATGTGCAATAATTTAATCCTTATTGGAATAATTCTCAAATACACCAACCACAAGTATCACAAGATCCACAAGTCCCAAAAAACTCCCAACCTTGGCATCCACCTATGCCACAACAAACATGGGCACCTCCATACTCCCAAAAAAACCCTGGCAACCAAAATGGATAAATATAGGATTTTGGAATCAACAACATATCCAATCACAACCTCCTCAAATGTAAAATCCCCAATTCCAATTTGTTCCGGTACAACCATTAATGCAACCTCCTCCACAACCTTAGTTAACACCGCCATTGAATAATCCAACTCCTACACCACTTCTTCCTACACAAACCACTCCTAACCCTAATAATACGGCTAGACAACCTATAATGGCTTCTAATTTATCTAATTATGCAGCCTATTCCATTTCCAAAGTAGACTTCCATGACATCCAATTACGCTCTGGAAGAAATATCAATAAAACTACCTCTCCCTGAATTACAGAGGAAGAAAATGAAGAGATACAAATACCTCACCAATTGAGTATGAAGAAGAACCAGAGATATTACTTTTTCAATATGGAGATAAAAATCCACCCATCCCACTGAGGAAACCATAAGAAATAGAGAAAAAATGAACTCCATCATACACTCAATTCTGAATTGTTGACAAACTAATGCCGCAGTCTAAATTTGATCTCCTAGGAGAATTATGAAATGTGTGTGAATATTACACTAATCCAAGCTATTAGAGACATTCCCATTTATTCCAAATCTATTAGAGAGTTATGTTTGAAGAAACTGCGATGAAAGAGGAAGGATCCCCCAACAGTCTGTGTGATAGGAGACTTGGTAGAATTGGTGATGGGGAACACCCTTGCTGCTAACTATTATGACTCTGGAAGTCACGTTGTCAAGGTAAAAATTAATGGAATTTCTCTCTCTAACACACTCATATATTTAGGAGCATCCATTATTATCATGACTAAACACACAATGGAGAGGTTAGGCCTCACTAATATTCGACAAAATACTATTGTTTTACAGTTGGCTGATCAATCTCTCATAAGACCAGGAGGCATTATAGAATATGTTTTCATGTTAGTGTATTAATGGGAATACCCAGTGGAATTTATGGTTCTGTAGAAAAAATTAAACTTGGGTGGCTATCCCCTAATTCATGTTCGACCATGGCTAGATACCAGAGATTTGTATATTGGTTGTTGATCAAGAAACATACACCTATCTCATGGTATTATTGTCAAAGAACTCACATGGTATCCTCCTATGAATCCAATGAAAGAAAAAGAATTTAAGTCCAAACCAGTTAACCCCACACTTTTTCATACAATCAACATATCCCTCGACCCTATGGAGAGCCTATTTAAAGTTTTTAAAGCAATAAGGGTCGATTTTCTTCAATGATGAAGGAGAATCCTGCCATCTATGGTTTCTTCCTTCCAAAGATAAATGTTGATGTCTGGAAATATGGTCAACATAAGTGGAGATGACTTGTTCTTGAAGTTCAACCAGCTATTGAGTCTATCGAGAAGTATCTGTAATGTAATTGAGTCATGTCATACCCTGATTTTCCTATCAGGAGATTCAATAATGTAAACAAGTCATGTAAATTCGTTGAGGTTAACCCTCTGTTGTGATTTGGGGAAATAGTACCCACAATTGAGTTAAGGTTAACACTCCTTATTGATCAGAGGGTAAAGTCCCCACAGTTGTGGGGCACTAGGGTTATTAGACTCTCCTAGAGAAGTCCACCCTGATAAGTAAATGTTAAGTGAGGCTAACATGATGGAGTAGAAATAAAGTGAACGAAATAATATAAATAGAAGTGAGGCTCTCCTCATTTCTACATGACAAACACTCACTCAACAGGGGCACATGAGTGAGAGAGGAGAAGATCTCTCAAGTGAGAGAGAGAGAGAACAATTGTTGGGGATCATCTTTATTGTCTTTGGGTTTTACTGCTGCCATTGGTGCTCATTCTATCTCTCAAGAAGTTGCGTGGTTTTCTCCTTTATTGTTTCCCCGAGGAAAATTATTTGTGTCTCTTGTCTCTTGTGATTATTGTTGTGCATGTTATTCTCTGAGATAAGATCCTAATATCATATTGCTTAAATGATAAAAATCTAACATGGTATCAAAGCTAACCTGAGAAGAAGACACTGTGCAGCTGTGGAAGCTAGCGATTCTTAATTTTTAGGTCTCTCACCACAATCCATCAGCAAAAGGAGGCTATGCTATCTCTGCATTGAAGGGCACATATTTCTATTGAAGCAGAATTTGATTCCAGGAATTTTCAGTTTTTGCTGCGGGAAATTAGGGATTTTTATAGAAGAGGAATTTTTTAGTGCACCTGGCATAGGATTTCTCTCCTCATCAAAATCGAATTTTAGAGACCAAGGTTGATATTTTTGGTTGTGTAAAACTCCAAGAAAGTCAAACCCTAGTTTGACCCCAAGCCTGAAAAACCTTAAAATACTAAAACGGGTAGTTTTGGTACATTCGCTATATCTCGGGATTGAAGAAGGCTCCGTGGCTGCAATTTTCACAGGATGAATTTAAAACCACGATGTACCCTTTGTAAACATTTTAGTATCATATTCAATATATTCTTGGATATATGTTTCCTCCAAATCAAGGTTCTAGCCTCCTCCAGGATTCATCCCTAAATAGGACAGCTAGGGAGAATTGTTATATCTCGGGCTACAAATATCCAATTTAAATTTCTCAAGATGTTACAGACAGGGAACAAAATTTAATTTGTTTGGTAAAAGTTTCATACGCTAATGATGAAACAGGGACATGTGACAATGCGTACAAGTTTGATATGATGAACAGTTCTGAAATAAGTCACCTTGGGAGAACTCTCATAAGTCCCAATTGGTGGCACCAATTCTGGTAAACCCTACAGTGTTGGAAAGGAGCTAGACAATTTTACCGCAGTACAAAATTTCAGACACAGAGGAGCATTACTTTTGTAGATACTACGAAAATAGTATCAAGCATTTATGCAGAAGAAATCAGTAAACTAGGGCTTCCTATTCTAGGAGCTTCCCTCCATCGTTTTTAGAAAAGGAGTACATTGGACAGCTCACCTTCAAGAGGTCTATCTTTATATCAAATCAAATCTTAAATATTCCAAATTTTGAAAATAGGGTTTCTCTAACAAACCCTGGATCAACCATCTCCGGAACAAGGACGGACACCTCAAATCGATAAGATCTAATCTTTTGCTATTTACATTTGAGGTTCTCATTTCAAAATGACTTATCACACCAGCTTGATGACAAGATTGGTGAAACTGTCAACTTCCAACCATGGAAGTATTGGATCTCACTGTTTCTTGAAGAAAATGAAATTGGACACCTACATAAGTGGAAAGGTTCCAATTCCAGAGGGAGATGAGGCTAAAAGCCTTACACAAGAAGAACTTGGTCAACACCAAGAAAACCATTGTTGATTCAATTAAAGATCACCTTATACCACAAGTGTCTTTCCTAAAGAAACATAAATAGATGTTTATATTCCTTGACCAATATATTTGAAGGGAAGAAAATAAATCGAAATATCACTTCGAGAAAGCAGTTGAAGAATGTGAAGATCCAGAATGCAGAGACCATACAGTCATACTTTACAAGGGTCTCTCAAATCAAAGAACAAATTGAAGCAGTGGATGAAGAACTAGAGAATGAAGACGTTGTGATAACCACCTTGAATAGCCTCCCAAGATCATGGGATTCATTCATTCAAGGAATGTGTGCCAGAAGCAAGTGATTACTTTCAGTATATTCTGGGAAGAGCACACACAAGAAGAAGCTCGACTCATAATAAGAGAAAAGAAGATGGGAGCAACTGAAGATCAAGATTTCACGATTCAAAGAAGATACGTCAAGAGATGAGGAATATGAAGAACTCAGTTCTTCAAGAAAGTCTTATCCATATTAATCATTTGGATAAGAAATGGTGCTGTTATGAATGAAGAAGATGGTGAAGCAGAAAGAGGGAGTCTACCCACAAAACAAATAAAGATAAGTATTCAATTGTCATTTCATGATATTGTTTTGTCATGCATTTGTTTATATTCAGTTGATGTGTTATGCATGATAGAATGTTTGCATTAATGACAATATAATACTAATATGCATGTGATGAGTAAGTAACTCATGGTTCTATACAACTCTGCATTGCTACTTACCTAGAATGGAACCTCTTTGTCGACATATTGGATTAGACGTGCACAATCTCAATGATGTCTTGGTAGAGATGGAAGGCATCTAGAAAGTTTCCATGAGATATGGACAAATGTTGTATTGTCTAAAATAGTTGCATGACTATATCTTTATGCATAAGAATTTACCATTATGATTATGCATTATGAAATGTTTCTAATCATACAACTGGTGCATTTTAATTGTAGAAACGATCGTGTACAATCGCCCACAAGAAAAGAAGGATGAGACTTGTTGCGAAGAACAAGTGACGACAATTTAAGAAAGAATCCAAGATGTAGAATAATATGATGATACTTTCAAAGAAATACTAAATCTTAGACTTAGTGCAGTTATGTGACACTGTTGAGCAACATCATTGATACAGAGCCTTCCAGCTATGAAGAAGTAGCCAAGAAGAAAGGGAAGGGGAGTACCAATTCAAGAAGAATGATGTCTAGGATGTAGTATCAATACCTGAAGGGAAGTCTGTAATGTATTCCATATAGATCTACATGATCCAACATGTAGTATATGGAAACATCGTGGGATACAAGGCAATATTTGTAGCACGAGGCTTCTCACAGAAAGAAGGCATAGACTATGAATATACATTTGCAACCACTAACCACTAGAAGATAAGACACATGACAGGCAGAGTCATGTGTGAAAATGAGAGAAGACCTTGTATGAGCTTAGAAGGAACCCATGGGATAACACACACATGATGATATTTAAGATCACCTAGAGTGATGACAACCTTAACCTTTGCTACAATGTTGAAGATGAAAGCCTATAGAGGATGACAATCTCACAGATGGGTGCAAGAAGAACTTTTGAAAAATTTCAAGATAGAGGACCTTGGTATCCAGTGACCCTAGATGGATACATAGAATATTAGTAGCAGAGGAAGCTACTTGTCACTCCAAATGATAATGTTTCAGTGCATAGAGTACGAAATATGGAGGGAGAATGATGCTTTGCTTCAAAGGGAGTGACTGCAGAATATCCTGAGGTTCGACATGGTTTAGCACGATGGCAATATTTCTGATGACTATAGGATTTACTGAGAGTAAAGCAGATTACAACCTTTACTTCAAGGTTGAAGGTGGAAGACCAATGATGCTCCTGTTAAATGTAGATGAGTTGTTCCTGACAGAAAATAGGAACTCGTTAAAGTTGCAAGAAGGAGACTTGCTCCCGAGTTCGAGATGAAGGACTTGGATATGATGCACTACTTTCTAGGCATGGAGGTGTGGCAGAATGCAGATGGAATCTCCCTGGGACAAGAGAAGTATGCAATAGATATCCTGAATAGGTTCAAGATGATGGAATACAAGGCCATGACCACACCTATGGCATTGAACTTGAAGCTATTGTGTGATGTTTCATCAAAGATGATTGATGCCATGATGTATCATCAAATGATTTGTTCCTTGATATACCTGATGAATACGAAACCAGATAATTTCTTTGCTGTGAAGACATTGAGACATGTTCACTTGATGGTTGCAAAGCATGCATTAAGGTACATGAAGGGTACAGTTGATTATGGGCTCAAGTATGAGGTGAATCAGAAGATTAACCTAGCAGATTATGAGGATTCAGATTGGGTAGGAAATGCCATTGACAGGAAGAGCACTTTGGGGTGCTACTTCAGTATGAGATCAGATGTGATTTCTTGGTGTAGAAAGAAGCAATCCTGCGTGGCACTGAGTACAGCTGAAGCAAAATATGTTTCCCCTTTCTCGGATATTTGGGAGGTAGTATGTTTCTTTTGAAAAAATACTATTAGATTTGATTGATATGACTTGAATTTGTGTATGTTGGAGAGAGGAGCAGTGAAGCTCTAGTATGTGATCCATATCAAGATCTCTCAAAAGAGGGTGTTCTAGCATTGCTGGTGAGATCGGTTGTCTGAGTATAAAATCCTCGTGAAGCTCGTAGGTGGCTTAGACGTAAACGGCCTTATAGGTTGTTCTTGAATGTGATCAGTCCTGGCGAAACTAACATGTTATCCTTGGACGTAATCATCCCTGATATGATTCTATGCTAGAAATGGCCAGAGTGAAGTTTGAGTACTTCAGGGAGAAGCTTGGTGTTCACCAGATCGAGCTTCCTTCGAAGAGGAAGTGATGAGTCCATGAGCCTTTCTGACATGGTGGTAGGCGGGGCCTCCCATGGTTAGATATAAGTGTTGTGTCATTCTGACATGGTGAGAGGATTGGTTCCCTCCATGGTTAGATGTAAGTGCAGATACATTCTGATGTGATTGTGGGATGTGTTCCCACATGATCTGTGCAGAGACATTTTGATGTGATTGTGGGATGTGTTCCCACATGATCAGTGCAGAGACATTCTGATGTGATTGTGGGATGTGTTCCCATATGATTAGTGCAGAGCCATTCTGATGTGATTGCAGGATGTGTTCCCACATGATCAGCTATAAGTGCGCAGCATCAACTGTATGATGCTCATCAGCAAATTCAAATGTCTGTGAAAATTGCTTAGCGATCCCTTCCTATTCTTGGGTTTCTTATCACAATTCCATAGATGTATACCAGGTTCTAGGTGTCCTTTCGAATGTATGTATGAAATGATGTACCCAATCCTTCCTCGGGTATTCTACAAATGCAATGTGGCAATGATTAAAATGTTCCACAGGGTTTGCTAACCCTGAATACTTATGGTTTACCAGGGTGACCTCTTCTCTGAATCTAACTTCCATCAATCTCTGCAATATGGCCAGTTTTTTATAGACTTCTTATATGCACCCCACCATCTAGCGGGTGTATCTTTTATGGCATGATCCAGCGTGGACAAGCGCTTGGATTCCATTACAAGTCCTTAAAACTTGTTTAAGAAGGTCACAAGGTTAGGTAAACCCTCATATGTGGGTAGCTCACGTAGCTCATTCTCCACCCATCGCACCTACCTGGTAACTCTCACACAGCTCCTCATAGATACTTCATGTAGTATGTTTCGCCAATTCTCCAAAGCTTCCCCAAAGTCAGATGTACAGGAACTAGCACTCTTCCATATTAGGTTCCCATCTGTTGTCAAATTGATGTAGTCCTCTTGTAGTGCAGTAACATTCTAGATTTGGTCGAGGTATTCATCCTGTCCATCATTATATATGGGCTCGACGTATCTTTGTCCTTATAACCGGTCAATGGGTGACACTAGTATCATCTCATTATCCTCAAATGAGAGGATGCGTTTCTTGAAGTTTGTAATGGTTTGGTTGTCAATAGCCTAATCTATCCCTAGCAATTAAGGATATGGGTTGGTGTCATCAATAATATTTATCACCTCAAAGTTCGAAAATGTGTGCAACTGTTCAACATCAAGGGGGACTCGACTCAAGCGTCCAATGAGTAGGACCTTCACCTAATTTTCAGGTCATAGCTAGATAGGAGACTAGTCAAGGTGTGGCTTTCCCATACTTTCCAAAGTTTGTCTGTTAATATATTGACATCAAACCCTAGGTCTAAACTAATGTAATCCATGTTGTAGTCACCTATCTACACAGTCATTCTTAACTCACTGCTAGTTTTGAACTTCTTTCCCACTTGATTAACCTTCTTTTCAGGCTGAGTATCTATGGGAATCTCTTCTACCATTTCCTACGGTTCTATAATAGCATCTTTATATTATATTATCATTAAGGATATTGACAGAAAGGATCTGAGCTTACTAACCTTTTGTGGAGCATTTTTTCTGAAAAATGCACTAAAATCGTTAAGGCATCTCCTTGACTCCTTCTAACATCGATGGTTCTACTAAATCCACAAACTTAGGTCATACCTCCACGAATGTTTCCTTTTGTTTCTAGGCATCGAATGATGCCTTCTTTTGTGTCACAGGTCATACCTATGGTTGCAGTTGTTCTTGTGCTTTATCCTGATCATCTCTTGTCGGAGCTACTCCTCATGTTACGACAACAACATTCATATCTCATGGTTCAACTGAAATCATATGAACATTCATGCTAGGATTTGGGTTTTGATTCTACCCAAGGTTAGGTCCTGCGATGGTCCTTGCTTGCCATTTTGCAATCAACTGAGGACGTTGCTCCACATTATGGTCCTTTCCCTTACAGTATGAACATGTCTTCACAAGTTCTAAGTAGTCTCTGGCATAGTGACCCATTTTTACATAGTTAGAGCACATAGCTTGGACTCTTCCTCTACCAAATCCTCCTCCCCCACCTCTTCCTCTGAATTTTCCACCATCCCTTCCCTGTGGGTGTGGTTGCTGCAGTGGGTACTGGTTTTGCTGGTAGTGTGGCTGGTAGCAAGTTTTTTGCGCGTACAATTGTTGATGCATGTACTGAGGTTAATGATGATTTTGGTATTGATTGGGTGGGAACTGTGCAGGATGATACGATGCTTGCACCAGTTCAGCCTAAGCCATCCCCTCATTTTTCATTAAGTAGGTGTCGAAATTCTTTTCTTCCAAGAGCTTGTATGCTCTGTAATATTTTTCTTCATGTCCTACTGACTTACAAAACTTACAAAAAAATATTTACTGGGGTACTCACAATATTCTGTAGGTATAGGCACTCATTGTCGCAATGCCCTCTAGACTAGTATATCCGACACCATGGTAGTCCTTGGCCATTTAATGGGTTTGGTGAACCTGATGCAATATTGTTTGTGAAGGCTAGACAGTTATCCTTAGTGTTCCCATCTGTTCTACACTTCGTGCACCAAAAATATTCTTGTGCTTCCTTTTCTTCCTGATTTCATGTAGTTGTATTGTTAGATTAGCCAACTGTGGTTGAATCTATACCATTCCTGTGGCATCATCGCCAATGGGAGAGGCTTCTAGCTTCATCACCAAATCTAGTGCTTATGTTTGCGACTGAATATTCTATTGCATTAATGGTCCTCGGATGTGTGGTAATAACGCGGCAATAAACCACTCTTTATGTTCTACATCTGACATTTGGAAGCTTACTTTGGCCATCAAAGTTTTAAACCATTGGTCAAAGTCCCATACTGATTCTCCCAGTGCTTGCTTTATCTCCTTGATCTCATTAATGCACTGTGATTCATATTTAGGTTTTCTGAACTTAGATACCATTGTAGCTATGATATCATCAAGGGTATTTTGTGGTGTTCTAGTCATTGCGACACATAACTTCATAAACCAATCTAGCGCATGACCCCTTAGAGTTGTGATCATTTGTGCCTTCTTTATGTCTGGATTATGGCCTAATTGAACCATCCAAACAAATTCATAGAGGAACCAATGTTGCTTTGGATCTTCGGTGCCATTTCCATTGAATGCGAGTAACTGAATGTCTTCCCCAGCCATTGATTTGGCATCGGGGTTCTTTAAAAAATGATTCAAAGGAGGTGAACCCTCTTTCCTGCTAGTCGCACTACTAGCACTATTGGTATTATTGGTCCTTTCTGTGGATGAGAATATTGATCTCATCGACAGTGATACTCCTAGTGTGATGTAGTTGCATCCTCATCTTGGTGTCTCTATAGATTCTTCTGATTCCTTTGCTCTTTCCAATATTGGGCTATAGTCCTCCTCTTCGTCACAAGACCCTGTTGGGACGCATGCTCCATAGGGGGTAACTCCGCGGTTAATTTGTAAGCGGAGCGTTGGGACAAAATAGTCTTAGGGGTGTCAGGGTAAGTCAAAACCCTCTCTTTTTGTAATAAACCCATGGGTTAAATCCAGGGTTTAGGGTTTTTGTGGGTGCCCATGGTTTAAGACCATGGTTTTTGTAAGCTGCGCAGTATAAATAAGCGCTTATGGAAAATGGATAGGTTAGGCTTTTTGATGTAAGAAAGAAAAGGTGAAGTAAGGTTGGATTTTGTAAGGAAGGAACAAGTCCCAGCTGTGTGCGTGGACGACCTCTGCAGCTGTGTGCACAGAGGGTTTTTGTAAGAAAGTAAGAAAGGTCTACAGCTGTGTGCGCAGAAGCCTGCTGCTGTGTGCGCGGCTGTCAAAGGAAGAAGGAATCTGCAGCTGAGTGCGCAGATAAACTGTGGTTTTGAGGAAAGAGGAATAAAACGCAGTTTGTGGACGTAGCCCCTACACTGGGGGTGAACCACGTTATATTTGGTGTTGTGGTTTTGTTGTGTTGTTCCTGTTTTGTTATTTTCATGCATTAAACCGAATATATCTGATAATATAAGATCTCTGTTACTACTAAGCTGCGCTGTGAATTCCCGGTAGTGGGTTATGCAAGTTTGGTTTGTTTATTATGCTGTGAAATTATATACGAATGAATGATAAGTTAATCAGAAGTTGATTAGTAATTATTTAGAAAGGCTAAGGTACAGTAACACCCCTCTCTGCATGCAGAAACCTGATTCTGCAGCACCCCATTGTTGTTTCGGGTGAGACTGCAACCTGCGCGCAGGTTGTTGCCGAAAGGGCCAACACAGTGGGTCTTTTGTTGGTGCGACGTGTAAAGCGTTAACCCGGGTCTGCCCAAGTGCCCAACAAATTGGTTCCGTTGTCGGTTGAACTCAGTAACTGCTCGCGAGGGGTTTACCTGGTACCACAAGGGCTATGTTCTGGGGGCCCTCGATGAAGGACATCAGTCATTGGTTCGCTGAGATCTGTTTGCAACGCGTTTGCTATTGATACAAGTACTTCTTTCCGTGACGCTGAACGGCAGTCTTTCGAAGATCTCCGTGGTAAGTTTTGAATTTATTAGGCTTAAAAGTTAAAAGACTATTGGTATATTGCTGTTGCATCCGATTATTAGTTTAGTCGTACTAACATATGTTTGCAAGTGCCACTCTCTCGGAGAAGCAATGCGGGTTGCTGCGAAACGGGAAAAGGTATAAGCCGAATTTTAGCCCCTCTCCCGTAAGCCAGATCACCGTGCCCACCCCTATAAATCCTGAAGAATCAGACTCCGCACACCACCCTGAGATTGAAAACCCGCCAGCTACCCCGCAACGCCGCCCCGCTACCCCTCACATTCCGCCGCAGTCTAAGAGTCAACCAGGTTCGAGTATTCCGGCCACAGGCCAGTCTGCCCGTGCAAATCCCCCCCCTTCCACCGCCAGTCCCCTTCCCCAAACCGCCCGAAATTCCATGGCCCACCTCGTTGACGATATTAAACTCCCCATTTTTAAAGGCACGGGCTCTGAAGAACCAGATCAGTTCTGGTTCCTCTGCGACGCCGTCTGGACCGCGAAAAAAATTACCGATCCCGATGTGCGCGCTGCGCAGCTGATTACATCTTTTCGGGATAGGGCTCTGACTTGGTTCATGAAATTTTCTAGCAACAAGAGCCCTACGTTAGATGAAATCAAGGCGGCCATAATCAAAGAATTTAAGAAACCTAAATCGGAGTCGCAGAGCATCACCGAACTCAAAGAGATTCAACAGCGGCGCGGCGAATCAGTCTGGGAGTTTGATCAGAGATTCAAAGTTCTACTGGACCAGGTCAGTTTTACCATTAGTCCTGCGCAGCACAAGGAATGGTTTATTGCTGCATTGTTACCGCATATCAGAACGCCACTCATGCAACAGAAGGTTGCTGACCAGCAAGAGGCCCTAGAAATCGCAATGAAACTAGAGACTGCCCCTGTTGGAGATGACTCTGGGATTGCTCAAATCCAAGCGCAGTTAGCTGCGATGGCACTGGAACTCCGCGAGATGAAAAAGGGAAAGTCTGACGGCGAAGCCGGGTGGTGTACACAATGTCGGACCGAAGGACATGATAAGGAACGGTGCCCTCTAATAGCCAAGTACCTGCAGACCGGTGCGCCGAACCCCTTTCCGCCACAAGTTCTTTATTGTGAGATTTGCAGAATGACCGGCCAACATCGACCTGAGCACTGTTATCTGCTGCAAAAGTATGCGCAGGGACCTGCGAACCCCTAATGTAAATTTTGCAAATCTATGGGTCATAAGGAAGAGGAGTGCCGCACCTATGATGCCTACAGGGTGCACACGGAAGGCCCACCTAACGACAGTTATGGCTACCAGGGGGGTACCTCTGGCCGAGGTCCCCCTGGAGGGCGTGGCGGCATGGCTGGGCGAGGACGAAACCAAATCGTGTGTTATAATTGTAACCAAGCCGGGCATTTGGCTCGCGACTGTCGGAACCCAACTACGACGTGTCGGTATTGCCGCGCCGTCGATCATGTGATCGAACAGTGCCCTCAGCTGATCGCTAAAATTCAGGCACGACAGACTACCCCTACTCAGAACCTTCAGATGATTTCTGTAGAGCCCCGCCCTGTGGCGACTATTAATGTCGTTACTCGAAGTGGACTTACGACACATATCCAGGAACCACCAAACCACCCTGTCGAAGCTCTAATTCGGAAGGCCCCTGAAAAAATTCCGGCATTTGATATCCTCAAAGAAAAAGAGACATTCATGGCGGCCAAGAAAGATTTTGCTGGCCCTGGTCTACCCAGTGTCCCTGCGCAGCTTCATTTACCGCCCTACGACGCGTCGATGGATAAAGAAAGTGTACTATCTACCTTCCTGCACAGCTGCCTTAAGATTTTAAGGAATCAATCTGCTCTGAATGAGCTGCAAAACATCCTTACTACCTGTGAATCTTTGCAAACTGGTGCCCAGGACAAAACCGTTCATCGAGTCAGCCGGACCGGCAGGGAAATGCGATTGAATGCTCAGATCGGGGCATATGAAATGACCGATGTTATCCTGGACTTGGGATCTGATGTCAATGTTCTAACCAAACAAACCTGGGAACAAATGGGGAAACCTACCCTTGCCTGGTCTCCTATTCAGTTACGGCTGGCCAACCAGCAAAAGATTGTACCCTTAGGAAGATTCCTGGATCTCCAAATAGATATTGACGGAGTTAGTACCTTCGCGGACTTCGAAGTAATTGAGATCATTGATGACAGCAACCCTTACCCGGCCCTATTAGGAATTGAATGGGCAATGGCAAATGCCGCAGTAATCAACCTCAAAAAGAGACAGATGGTCTTCGAAGGGAAAGACTTCAGGGTCATCTTGCCCCTAGATCCTTCACAAGGGGAACGGTATACTGAGCCAATCTACCATAACGATCAGGCTGCTGTGAAACCTATATCTCCTATCATGGCGCAGAACGAAGGTACCGTGGAGTCTCCAGCCACGGGATGGGAGTCTGGTAGCTCCTATATGACAGACCCTGAAGGGGAACTCAAAAATTGGTAAAACCGCCTGTCTGAGCTCCATCAGGACAGCAATGCCTGCTTGACCAAGTCTATCAGATGGGTCGACTCACAGAGCTGACATATCCCTGTGTATGATGGTTCGACAGATCCGGCATCGTTTATCGCACACATCTTGGCTCAGATGCCTGCCCTACAAATCATGGACGTCCTCGAGTCAGCATTCAGAGCTACCGCAATCAGATGGTGGTCGAGCCACAAGAAGCAGATCCCCACCTGGGACGTATGTCAGACGCTCCTTCGCCTACGGTTCTCGGATCAGTTGACCACAGTAAGAAGTAAATTTGATGGAAAAACGTGCCCCCAAGACCATCTCAGCAACTGCTACGAGGCATGGAAGTATGTCCCTCAGGATGAGTGGGTACATAGATTTGTTCACACGCTGGGACCCTTGGCAAAGCACTGGTACGAGGAGGCTGAACTTCTCCGAGATACTGTAAGTTGGGATTGTCTTGTTCATAGCTTTGTCAATACTTTTTCTATTAATGATGTCTGTCCAGCCCTAGATGCAGCTATCAGGGTCATCCACACTAAGGTATTTAATGAGCAAGAAATGACTGAAAATCATCCTGATTGGGCTGCACAAGAAGCCTTCGTAGTCGAATGTTATAATTTCACAGTCGATGAAGAAGGGGATCCGCGCAGTCTTGCTATCCCAGAATCAGAAGGATATTGCTATGTGCATGGACCGGCAGTTGCAATTCCCGAAGTGACACAACCTTTGAAGACGTGCACCGTTAACATTGGATCCGACGCTCAGCCTAAGCTCTCTACCATTGGCGACTATTGGGATGACGAGATGGTCAGCAGGGTA
>LPNX010371884.1:103957-199128 GCA_001517045.1 Pseudotsuga menziesii | reverse complement strand
CCTGATTCTGTGGCACCCCATTGCTGTTTCGGGTGAGACTGCAACCTGCGTGCAGGTTGTTGCCGAAAGGGCCAACACAGTGGGTCTTTTGTTGGTGCGACGTGTAAAGCGTTAACCTGGGTCTGCCCAAGTGCCCAACAGACCCTTCATCTTTGTGCAACCGACGTTCTTGTTCACTCTCCTCGAATAGACTAGGATTTCGTCGCCCTCTTTCGATCTTTCTTCTTTTCCCTGATCTGAATCTCCTTCCACCCCTTAGGAATCTGTTACCACCTAAGTTGTACTTAGTGGTTTTTTATCAAGTGAGCCTGGTGAACTGGACAAGGATAACTTGTTCGGACTTCAGAAGACCTATGGAAGTACTTCTCGGAAGTGCTTGTTGTACTATATCACATGTTCATACCCCATGGGGGAGTTGTAATAAATGTTCTAGCATGATAGTGTCTGTAAAAGATTTGATCTATTAGACTTCATTTGTCAATCCGATCATCCCAGGTTGTTTTTTCCCTTGGTTATTATTGGTTGTTGAATAAATGACTGATAATTTCTGAGTTTTTCACTCCATACCTCCAAAGTTGGGGTGGTCAGCTTGGCATTTAGGCCTATTGAGGTTATTAGATTCTATATGTCAATGGATAAGCATGCTAGACATCATGGTCAAGTCATATGAACATGTCTAAGTCCCCCTAGGTGTTTTTCAATTTTTCAAATTTTTAGTTTTTTCAGTGTTTTTTATTAAAAAATTAATTTTTCCAAAACTTAGGCTATTTTTTAATAGTTTAATTGGAAAATTTGATTTTGTAATAAAAGTGGGCCAAATAATCAGTTTCAGTCATGTAGGTGCTCATTTTCAAGCTAAGAGCACCATGTAAACCCATGGACCCACCGTTTCCTAGTTTTGAGTGTATTTCCATCACTCAGATCAGAAAGCCCCAAAAATCAATTATTGATTATTTTAATTAATAAATTGATGAATAATGGAGCAAATCCAAAATCATAAATCAATGGATTCTCAGCCGATTTGATTGAAATCAGTCAGATCTGAAGCAGATTGACTGGATCTGACAAATCCTTGACTGAAGGAGGTGATCAAATCAGATCCAGAGTTGATCTTCAACATCCTTTACGGGGAATTTCTCCCTCCCTCTCTCCTCAACACGTTTTGGCTCATCTAGATGAGTTTTGGTGGATGCTTCAATCAACAGGTTGAGGTGTCAGTCAGATCAGCTCTCCGACTGAAAATTGCACTCAGTGAGACTCAGATCTGGCTTAGTTAGACACACGAATTGATGGACTCTCCATCAGCATATTTGGTCTATCTCCTTGGGATTTGTGCCCCCCTAGGCTAGATCTCCTGGTTTTTGTATATATCCAAGCACAGCAGCCTCTTCCAAGCTAGTTAGAGCTGGACTGAAGGGCTTTCCATTGTAACTCTGTATTTGATCATCATTTGTGAATAAATAAGCTTTGCAGGCTATACTGTGTAGTGCATGTGTATGTGTGGATTCTCAGTGTTATGCTGCTGATGTGGTAGCTGCAATTTCTTGCCAAATTCTGTGATGCTTCTGTGTTCTGGCTTCAAGGATTCAGTTGAATCAAGTAAGGGTGTAAACTAGGCAAGTTAGATTACTTGATCTAGTTTATCCATATGATGTATGCTCAAAAATTGCATTTATATGATTAAATAAGATTATTTTTGCATAATCTTCCATTTTTGTTGCTCTATACATCTATATCCAGATCTCACGAGGTGTGTGTGCAGGCTTGTGTTATTTAGTTGCAGCTTCCTGATTGGATGAAGGTGTGGATATAGATTTATTGCATTCCTATCCAATAATCTCAAGACTCTATCCCTCAACACTCCACAAAACGGCCTCCTTTCAACTTGCTCCATTCAAGCAACGATCTGACCTTCCCTCCTCTTCTTCTCATTTCTATAAAAAAAAATCAATTTTCTTACCTGGTTACGGTGTGCAAAAGCTTTGCTATCATTTGGATCTGTTTCTTCAAAGTAAAATATACATAGATCTGATGTTTCAGAGCTCATAGTCTAGATCTCAAATTCTGAAAAATATCATTAAGTCTTCTAGATCTAACATAAGGAAATCGTCCATTTTGCATGACAAGTTAAGGAGAATCAGTAGGTTGCATGCACCCGTTTTCCATTCTGTTTTAAAAGAGATTAAATCCAGAAATCAGTGCATATTTCAATGGCTTCACAAACAACAAGCCAAGATCCCAAGGAAAGCTTGCTTTCCTTGGTTCTTTTTTCGCCTATTGAGCTAGTTTTAACTTCATTTTTTTTTGAGATAAGGTAGGCTGATCCAAAGGTACTCTTAAATTGATTTTGGGCATATGTTATTCTAACATGCTCGCTTTTTTTTAGCAGGTTTGACAGAAAATAAGGGAAGCTTCTGTTCGAAGTAGCCTCAGGAGCGTTCAAATCCCCCCAAGGGTCTCCCTTTGCACTAAAATCTTAAAATTTTTGCAAAGTTGTAAGATCTTGGTTTCAGCCTATATAAGGACCAAGAAGTTTCTGATATTTCATTTCACTGATATTGTAACCAATAATAAATAAAATTATTTTTGGAATAGGCTCTTTTGATCCCATTCCCCATCCCCCCTGGGGTGATTTGCGTCAGTGTCCTTTTCATCGCTTTTTGCTCATTTCTTTTAAAAATAGCATTGATCTAATATGCAGGGTAGTATAAATTATTTTGTTATTAATTTCATATTTCATACTTTATATTTTAAATTAATCTTGAAACTTATCCCACGACTTCCCGATTGGCCCGAAAGGGGAAAGAGATTCGTGGTAGGACTAATTAGAAAACTAGAATCATGTATCTATTTTCTTTTCAATCATTTGTTTTTAGCTATTATAAAATTAACCCCTCCTCGATTCCCCGATTGAGATCCACTTGGATCGAAAGAGGTTCCTAGAGGGTTTTCTTTTAAACAAGAACACCCAGTTTAAAACTTACTAAAATTGACAAGACTCCAGTGTGTATGCTCTGCACTTGGCTGCGGTTCATCCGATCAGTCAAGCTGTATCAAAAGCACTTGAGTGACTAGTATAATTAGGACTCACTCTCCCCAACTGACAAACCATCAGGTGAAAATCCAACACTTATATCAAACCTTTACGGTTCCAAAATACCCAAAGGAAGCGGGAACTTCTGAAAAGTGACCTCGGGGAACCGATCTCTGTCACACCCTAACGGGTGCATTATGAACAAAATCCCTAGAGACTCCATTTCAGCCCACATATTCCTTGCTGGTAGCCGTGAAGGTTTAGTTTTGGATTACTCCAAGTACTCTAGGGTATATCTGGAGTCCCCCCTTTGCCTAATTTTAATCAACTCACACTTCAAATTTAACTTAAAACATACCAAGAGGCAATCACAAAACATTCACTCCAAGCACATGCAAGTACATTGTTTCTATTTTTGACTCCATTCTAAGGCACTAGTTATTTTCTTGTTTTATATATATATATTGTGTCTCATCATTGTTCTTTCATGTGTTCATATTTTATATCTTGCCATATTTGATTATCTATAATTAAATTCCAAACTCCTAAGTAACTCAGTCAGTTTAACATCACAACACTAAGTAATCATCCTTAGTAACTTAATAGGGTCTACCCCCCTTGCCTTCGTTAGGAGTTGAGCCTAAACGGAGGAGTCAAGAACAAGGTGACAGCGTTGACTCGAGACTTTCCCCCAAGGACACACTGAGTGGCTTGAAGATTTCTGCCACGTGACCTAGGTGTGTGAAAGGCAGCAACACTTTTTGGCGCCGTTGCCGGGGATAAATCTTTTTATTCCCGAGTACGACTTAGCTTAACTTTTTTCTAAAGAACTAAAAAGATAAAAACTTTTGATTGATCTAGTCTTTAAAAAACATAAAAATTAAAACTCAATCCATCTAGCGACTCCACTGTCTAAGATCCCTTCAAGAATTTCTACCCGAAGAAACCGTCGATAATTATTCAATCCTCTCCCTGATCCCAAAAGGTTTATTAGGGAAATATTGAATAGGCAGACTTCTCATAGAAACCTTGAATATTTAGGAGACCAATCCCTCTCAGATATCCATCACATATTTGTAGAGAGTCATGTTCACTAATCTCAAGAAATGATGGAATTTTAAAAACCCCTTGACTTTTCTCAGATAGCAGGTAGTCCTCATGACATTCTGAATGATGATATCAAGAAGCTCCCCATATTTCAGGGCAATAATTCCATCACTGCCAAGTCTCACCTTTGAAAGTTTGAAAATCACCTGGCCATTTATTGCAATGATGCTACCCATGACCATGATGATGTCAAAATGACGCTCTTTGCTTTATCCTTGGAAGATGATGCTGAAGAATGGTACTTCGACCTAGATGATGATTCATATAAAACTCTTAGTGAATTCCTAGAGGGTTTTAAGAAGAAATGGGGGGAAAAGAAAGAACCAAGACATCTACTTGTTGCCCTCCATAACATAAAGAAGATGGAGAATGAAACCATTGATGAATTTAATACTAAATTCAGGAATGTGGTTGCGGACCTCCCTAGAGAAATCAAGCCAAGGGATGCCTCCATCCTCATATATTACATCGAAGCTTTCACTGGTGATTTGAGGTACCAGTTAAGGGATAAAGAGGCAACCGATCTAAAAACTGCTCAGGAATTGGCCGAGAAAATAGAAAATAATATGCAGTCTTCAGGAAAATCCAACATTCCAGGTTACACTAGGGGAAACACTTCATACAACAAAGAAAAGGGAAAATCCTTTGAATCAGAAGAAAAGAGAGCCTCTAAAGATCCCATGGAAAAGGTAACAGACATGATAAAAGAATTGGTTACTAGTCAAAACCAACTTATGACAGATCAGTTTGCACAATAGAATAATCACAATGGAAAGAAATAATGGACCTAGGAACTTTTAGCCTAGGCAGAATCAGATGTATCAAAAGAAGTTTCCTCAAAAAGAGCTTAGGATTCCAAACATGTTAGACTCAGCTAACATAGTAGAAGAAGTAATTCCATGGTGTAGACCCTGTGAACAATTCCACCAAGAAATCACTTTCTATGTTGTGAATCAAGTCATGGAACACGAACTTCCCGAGGTTAGTAATCAGGAAACAAATTCAAGCAATCCTAATCATATATACAGGGTAGGCCAGACCTACCCTTTGTCACCATCTAAAGAGTACAAGCCTGAAGATGAAACCATTGCAGAATCTTATAGTGAAACTTATGATGGAAAGTGTAATATACATGATGGGAATCCTATGTGTTCTCCATATAATGATGATATTCTAGAAGGTTTACTACCTTGTGACCTTTCCTATGAAGAAGATGAGTATGAAAATGAGGACAAGTATAGCTTGGAGCATGATACAAGTGACGAAGACTCCCTTATCCTCGACAAAGATGTTGATGAGGAGTCCTGGACATTCATGGAAAATCCAATCTATGACATGAATAAAGAGGAAAATAATGAACCAGAAACTTTTGATGGTTTTGTTGATGGCATATCTAAAGAAGAGAGCATGGACCATGTGGCCTTGGGAAACTTTGATATGAAAAAGGAGCATGCAGTTTATCCACATGATCAGTCTGAGACATATATCGATATCGGTAATGAAGACAAAGAGAACTCGATATCGGAACCTGATATTAGCAATGGGGAATCCATCACATTTAACATAGATGATGGTGATGACTATTGGGATTTTTGTGGATATATTATTAAGAAGCCTATCTATGCTATATCCAACAAGGGGAGTGTCTGTTTAGAGATTTGTGGAAGTCCAATCTACTATACTTCCATAGAGGGAAGCATGAATCTGGAGACCTTGGAAAATCCTAGTATGGAAAAGTAGCATTCAAAACTCTTATATGATCATTCAGATTCATATCATGCAGAGCCTCACAAGGATATTAGTAATGAAGACATGGAGAAGCATTTTTGTGAAAAGACAGATGTGATGCAGTTATTAGAATATCAGTCTCAACTATCATCTTCACATATAGAGTTTCCTCATGACTTAGAGCTGCTTGGGGATTATACAGTGAATTATCATCCGGTAAGCCTTGATTATCAGTATGATGGTGTGGTCAATCTGCCTCATCATTCCAATTTGTACATCAACCCTATCCAGTCATGGATAGAAGTAGCCTGCACAAGCACTTACCAGTTTGGGAGGAAGTTTGACGAAATTATTCATGCCTATGATTTCCCATCCATCCCACCCCTTCTGGATCATCACGCAGGTTTGCATTTTCTGAATAAAGTATCCTTACTTTGGCTGGTAACCAAAGACAAGGAATTTTTTTATGTTAATAAAATTCTTAGGTGGTTACATTGGATTTCTAATTACACTTAACCCTTTTTATATCATGCTTAGAGTAGGAAAATAAACTTCTTGAAAGAGAGCATTTAGTTTCTGCATTTCTATTTTATACTTAGTGATAATAAAACTTTGCTTCTTTTAGTTAGTTACATTTATTTTGTTTAAATAAATCAGCTTAATGGTTCATTTAGTTTTTTATAAAACTTATGCTACTAAGGTTTTTCTTGTCAAGTTGAGATGTTTTTACAGGGTATATCAACCAGAGATTCTGGTGTTTTCATATCCTCTCTTTGCCTCAAAGACTAGATCGAGCACACGTCCCATAGTTGGAGCCAGAATGTTACCACCTAAGTTGTACTTAGTGGTTTTTTATCAAGTGAGCCTGGTGAACCGGACAAAGATAACTTGTTCGGACTTCAGAAGACCTGTGGAAGTACTTCTCGGAAGTGCTTGTTGTACTATATCACATGTTCATACCCCATGGGGGAGTTGTAATAAATGTTCTAGCATGATAGTGTCTGTAAAAGACTCAGTCTATTAGACTTTATTTGTCAATCCGATCAGCCCAGGGTGTTTTTTCCCTTGGTTATTATTGGTTGTTGAATAAACGACTGATACTTTCTGATTTTTTCACTCCATACCTCCAAATTTGGGGTGGTTGGCTTGGCATTTAGGCCCATTGAGGTTATTAGAGTCTATGTGTCAATGTATAAGCATGCTAGACATCATGGTCAAGTCATATGAACATGTCTAAGTCCCCCTAAGTGTTTTTCAATTTTTCAATTTTTTAGTTTTTTCAGTGTTTTTTATTAAAAATTTAATTTTTCCAAAACTTAGGCTATTTTTTAATAGTTTAATTGGAAAATTTGATTTTGTAATAAAAGTGGGCCAAATAATCAGTTTCGGTCATGTAGGTGCTCATTTTCAAGCTAAGAGCACAATGTAAACCCATGGACTCACTGTTTCTTAGTTTTGAGTGATTTTCCATCACTCAGGTTAGAAAGCCCCAAAAATCAATTATTGATTATTTTAATTAATAAATTGATGAATAATGGAGCAAATCCAAAATCATAAATCAATGGATTCTCAACCGATTTGATTGAAATCAATCAGATCTGAAGCAGATTGACTGGATCTGACAAATCCTTGACTGAAGGAGGTGATCAAATCAGATCCAAAGTTGATCTTCAGCATTCTTTATGGGGAATTTCGCCCTCCCTCTCTCCTCAACATGTTTTGGCTCATCTGGATGAGTTTTGGTGGATGCTTCAATCAACAGGTTGAGGTGTCAATCAGATCAACTCTCCGATTGACAATTGCACTCAGTGAGACTTAGATCTGGCTTAGTTAGACACAAATCAGGCATTGATGGACTCTCCATCAGCATATTTGGTCTATCTCCTTAGGATTTGTGACCCCCCTTGGGCTGGATCTCCTGGTTTTTGTATATTTCCAAGCATAGCAGCCTCTTCCAAGCTAGTTAGAGCTTGACTGAAGGGCTTGCCATTGTAAGTCTATATTTGATCATCATTTGTGAATAAATAAGCTTTGCAGGCTATACTGTGTAGTGCATGTGTATGTGTGGATTCTCAGTGTTATGCTGCTGATGTGGTAGCTGCAGTTTCTTGCCAAATTTTGTGCTGCTTCTGTGTTCTGGCTTCAAGGATTCGGTTGAATCAAGTAAGGGTGTAAACTAGGCAAGTTATATTACTTGATATTGTTTATCCATATGATGTATGCTCAAAAATTTCAGTTATATGCTTAAATAATATTATTTTTGCATAATCTTTCATTTTTGTTGCTCTATACATCTATATCCAGATCTCACGAGGTGTGTGCAGGCTTGTGTTATTTAGTTGCAAGTTCCTGATTGGATAAAGGTGTGGATCTAGATTGATGCCATTCCTATCCAATAATATCAAGAATCTGTCCCTCAGCACTCCACAAAAGGGCCTCCTTTCATCTTTCTCCATTCAAGCAACAATCCGACCTTCCCTCCTCTTCTTCTCATTTCTATAAAAAAAAAAATCAATTTTCTTACCTGGTTACGGTGTGTAAAAGATTTGCTATCATTTGGATCTGTTTATTCAAATTAAAATATACATAGATATTATATTTCATAGCTCATAGTCTAGATCTCAAATTCTGAAAAATATCATTAAGTCTTCTAGATCTAGCATAAGGAAATCGTCCATTTTGCATGACAAGTTAAGGAGAATCAGTAGGTTGCATGCACCGATTTTCCTTTCTATTTTAAAAGAGATTAAATCCAGAAATCATTGCATATTTCATTGGCTTCACAAACATTAATGCAAGATCCCAAGGAAAGCTTGCTTTCCTTGGTTCCTTTTTTGCCCGTTTAGCTAGTTTTAACTTCATTTGTTTTTGAGATAAGGTAGGCTTATCCAAAGGTACTCTTAAAGTTATTTTGGGAATATATTATTATAACATGCTTGCTTTTTTTTAGCATGTCTGACAGAAAATAAAGGAATCTGCTGTCCGAAGTGGCCTCAGGAGCGTTCAAATCCCCTCAGGGGTCTCCCTTTTCACTAAAATCTTAAAATTTTTGCAAAGTTGTAAGATCTTGGTTTCAGCCTGTATAAGGAACAAGAATTTTATGATATTTCATTTCACTAATATTGTAACCAATAATAAATAAAATTATTTTTGGAATAGGCTCTTTCGAGCCCATTCCCCATCCCCCCTGGGGGGATTTGCGTCAGTGTCCTTTTGGTCGATTTTTGCTCATTTCTTTGCAAACTAGCATTGATCTAATCTGCAGGGTAGTATAAATTATTTTGTTATTAAATTTCATACTTTATATTTCAAATTAATCTTAATACTTATCCCACGACTTCCCGATTGACCCGAAAGGGGAAAGAGATTCGTGGTAGGACTAATTAGAAAAATAGAATCATGTATCTATTTTCTTTTCAATAATTTGTTTTTCAGCTATTATAAAATTAATCCCTCCTCGATTCCTCGATTGAGATCCACTTGGATCGAAAGAGGTTCCTAGAGGGTTTTCTTTTAAACAAGAACACCTAGTTTAAAACTTACTAAAATTTAAAAGACTCAAGTGTGTATGCTCTACACTTGGCTGCGGTTCGTTCGATTAGTCAAGATGTATCAAAAGCACTTGAGTGACTAGTATAATTAGGACTCACTCTCCCCAACTGACAAACCATCAGGTGAAAATCCAACACCTAGATCAAACCTTTACGGTGGAAAAATACCCAAAGGAAGCAGGAACTTTTGAAAAGTGACCTCGGGGCACTGATCTCTGTCACACCCTAATCGGTGCATTATGAACAAAATACCTAGAGACTCCATTTTAGCCCACATATTCCTTGTGGGTATCCGTGAAGGTTTAGTTTTGGACATACTCCAAGTACTCTAGGGTATATCACGAGTCCCCCCTTTGCCTAATTTTAATCAACTCACACTTCAAATTTAACTTAAAACATACCAAGAGGAAATCGCAAAACATTCACTCCAAGCACATGCAACTACATTGTTTCTATTTTTGACTCCATTCTAAGGCACTGGTTATTTTCTTGTTATATATATATATATATATATATATATATATATATATTGTGTCCCAACATTGTGCTTTCGTGTGTTTATCTTTTATATCTTGCCATCTTTGATTATCTATAATTAAATTCCAAACTCCTACGTAACTCAGTCAGTTTAACATCACAACACTAAGTAATCATCCTTAGTAACTTAATAGGGTCTACCCTCCTTGGCTTCATTAGGATTTGAGCCTAAACGGAGGATTCAAGAACAAGGTGACATCCTTGACTTGAGACTTTCCCCCAAGGACACATTGAGTGGCTTGAAGATTTCTTCCACATGACCCAGGTGTGTGAAAGGTGGCAACAAAATCCAACTTCTAATTTAGGTTTTGTGCTTTCTGGGAACATTTCAACTCATCCTCTGCCATTTTCTTAAGATTTCATCTGCAACATAGCCTCCATCACGAGAATGTGACTCAACTACTCAACTGCAAGATACCATTCTCATAGATGAGAATTTTAATCCATGTTCTAATAGATAGAAAATATCTTCTGCAGGGTCCTTGGAAAAAATTCTTTTAGCCTCTCTATATGAGGTTATAGTATCTACTACAAACTCAGTGATGTATCCTTGCAAGATAGTGTCAACCCAGAAATCAAAAGCTCTAGAGATAGCATTACTTACATTGGTTATCTTGTGGACCAACTAATCATTATGTTGGCACTAGGATTTGAGCCCCTAAAGTGAAGCAAGGGGAGGCCACTCACGGGAAACAACAGAACCACTTTAGACCACGGCTTTGGCCCTACACAGTCAAAGAGGGATCTCTCATTTGTCATAGGAGTATACTCCCATAATATTTTCAATCTCGTGTGTCACTAGAGTCTACTCCACATAGGATTTTCAATCAACATGATCAAGCGACTAGGATCCTGAATGGGACAGACCACGTCGAGGGAGGATGGATGGTGGGATTATCGGAGGATAAGGGAACATGGGAAAATGGAGTTGAAACCTATGTAAGAAATGATTACAAAGGGAAAGAATGGCGTGGGTTTGCAAACAGAGGCAAGATAATCAGTGATCTCCCAATTAGGAGATATTTAGTGGGCGATTAGAGGACAAGAGGAGACAGCCCATCGCGTGGAGCACCGACGAGATGAATTTCATGCAAATTTAGAAGAACCATTGGTAAATTCCTGGAACAATAAAAGGAGCATAGCGAGTATGAATTCCTAGCCATTATACATGAAGGTTCAGACATGAAAGCATTCAACAAACTGGGATGGAAACAGGAAACACATTTACACGTAAAGAAAAGCACATATTGGGAAAAGCAACGACACATGAATCTCTGCCATGAGAAAACAATTTTTCCTCTGCAATTTATTCATACACAGGTATCAAATATTAGAAATGAGGAGCCTCATCTTGGGAATGTTTCCCAATCCAATTCACTAACTCCTTTCTCCCTCTAGCGGGAGCATTTTTATACAAAACCTATTGCTAACACTACCAAATTAAAAGCTATTACAAGTCACCATCAGGCATTAACAGTGTAAGGAGTTGACTACTGCCATGTTTTATAAATATAAATAGACATCATGGAGATGCAGCACATGATAATGCAGGTGAACAGTTCATAGCCTCCCACCATTCAACTTCATGAAAATGATTCCCATGTGGCATGCTGACGATCTATTGCCCACACAGGCTACTTGGGACCCATTTTGGGTCTCCTTGTCCAGTAGGAGGATTTCGATCAAAGACTGACAAGAAGGCCTGAATCCTTTTCCCTACCATTCTCCTAACCTCATCCTTTGTTGGGCAACACTGTTATAGGAGGAGGCCGGAGAAAAGATGGCCAAATGCTTGGTGATGATGAATGACTTAAGAGGCTTATCATCCTTGTACTATATTCTTCATCCTATGAGGAGGATTTTTCCATGAGCCATGTAGTCAGGTGTGCGTTTTACCTTCTCCTTGTCCACAACCAAGCAGCAAAGTGGAGATCCTAGGAGTGGTGTTGAAGGCTCTAGACCCATCTGATCCCACTACAAGCATTCACTCCAACAGTACATCCACCACTGTGAGCTGGGAATTCGGACGTCATGACTGCAGGTAGGAGTGTCGAAGGGATTCTGCTTGGATGTCGAAACCCATGCACTGCACATACGGATACCGGGTAGTGTAGAAGCCGGTGAACCTACCTTGGTGTTTAACATCTGTGCCCCAGTGGTTGGTGACTTTCTGGTATAGATAACCAAAATACAGACTCATGTTTGCCTACCAAGAGTACTCCTTGCCGAACTAACTTCTTGAACCACATAGTCATGGTTTTCTATGAAGAACTTCAACACCTCTCAACATTCAACCCTATAACTCTTATCATCTACACAATTCCATGTATCGAGGATCTTCAGAGAATGGGGTTATATAGTTTGAGCAGGACAGCTCGGGAAGGGATACACCATTTAAGTAGCTGCGATGGTGGCATGTGTGACGCTAGGGTGGGGTATCTTCCCTCTTGATGTTCAATCATATTATTTGGTATGGCTCAGATTCCAAACCATTTCCGCATGGCTTCCAAGCTAGTTCCAAGGGCTGTGGATTTGACAATCCCTTGCCCTTTCAATTACCTTGATGGTGGCATCGGGTTGTTCTAGTTCTTCATATCGCTTGGCCTTGTGTAAATGCTAGGTCTGTTGCCTCAATGAATCAAACATCTATCTTTCTCATGGCTCCTTCCAAAATAGACCACGTGCCACACTTGCGAACTGAGGAAATTAGTGCCGCTGGACAAGACTTCCACCTCAGGCATATCCCAAATGGCATTGGAGGAATCGACCAATCTACAATGGGGCATATTACATGCATGAATGCCTCCTCCACTGTCATCTCCATTCTAGATGGGAAACCTATACCTTGGGAGTCTTCTCAGCCATCCGATTAAAGGAATCTTCTATTTCCATCGTCCACGTTCCATTCATCCTGCCGCCAACTTTTTCCTCTAAACACCGTGGGAAATTCTAGATCGTGACACATTCTTAATCATCGATCAAGACTGACCTTTATGCAACTGTTAATCCGAGTGGGCCCCACCATCTTTTGCAATGAGGAACCTTGATATCTATCTGTACTATTTTGCATTGCGAAATGAACCAGAGTCGTGGATTCTTCTCCTTCTTCATTGCGTCCATTGATCTTCACGACCTCTATGCCCTTTCATGATTTGAGATTGTAGCTCTATCTTCATAAGTATGGATCGCAAAATTACTTTAAGCTGTAGATCTTCCCTAGACCTCATCTCAGCCTTCGAAAGCTTTCTCTCTTTAACACATTTCGCAATCTGGGAAGGAAGCTTTGATCATGCATGTTTTCTCGTGTGAAGTGGTTTGGAGCTATTCATCCACCTCTGATCAATCCCAGCCTCTGATTATGAACCTTGACCAATGCTAATAGCATGCCTACCACTTTTCTCATTGAATGGCACTCAAATGAGATTCTAGGGACTGGGACCCTTACCAAACCTCCATCAAGCCCTTAGATCAACTGTTAAAAACAGAGTGTTAACAACTGCCTCCACAAGGGATGCTATCCTCCCAGTGAGGTAGCAAATAACCCCCATAGACCAAGTACGAGAACCATTGGGCTACCTTCAGTCTTTCTTGAACATTTCCATTCTGCTCCATGCTACTGCTTCAGCGAACTCGTGCCACTCTTACAAATCATGCTGGTGACTGTAAACCTGTGCTGGTAACTGAAAATGAAAACAAACTAAAAATAGTAACGAAGGAAATGCTCGATAACAACTGAGCTTATTTTCTCCTACCTACTTTACCTAACTTTGTACACAAGTCTGATTAAGTGAAACCAGACTTCCAGTGAAGCCAATCAAGCAACTTTCTTAATATTCTTGTTCTTGTATGGTGCTTGATGGACAGAAATGAAACATATAATGGGAGAAGGAAAATATGAACAAACTAATCTTCAAGGTAGAGATGCGACCAATTTTGGCCTTCACCTAGACCCTCCATGTATTTGGCCACAAGGTCATAGAAATCACAGCAACCTTCAGCACACTCTATCACCTACTCAGGGGAAAGTTGTCCGGAGCTTCCTGCTTCTAGGGAGTCGTCAGGCTGACACTTGGAAGATTGCAGATGAGGACCCACAAAATCTCTCTCTAATGGAATACCCCTCTCTCTGCCCAAAATTTCTATAGCAAGGACTTGATGCACTTTGGGAGGGAGGTCCTCAGCTTCTCCAGTGGGACCGAGTAGGCATATTCCTCTTGTGAGAGGTGACGTTTTTGAAGGTGGGGTATCATAAAAAGTGTTTACCTGTAAGCTGTTGTATCCATCTTCATTTCTTTATAAGTTAATGGCTTGCACCACCTCTATTTCCTTCTGCTTTTGCTTGGAGGCCTTAATCATGTGTCGTATTAACTCAAAGGAGGCATAACACAAGGGTGGGCTATCACCTCCAGTGCCCTCATCATATTTTCCCATTTAGACCTTCTGATTTTGCATTGCATCTTGATTCTTTTCATCAGAAGGATTTGTTTCAACGGCTGGCATGTCAGGAATGTTCTGTAGGTACTCTTGTTCATATTCATCATACACAGGCACGCCAAACTCCTTCTTGAAATTGTCCCTATTTGACCAGGGGCAGGGCAGGTCACCATCTTTAGAGAATAATCCTACAGGACTACCTATTCTAGCCACAGGCCGGTCATCTTTCTGCATATCATGAGAGATATTTGATGGGATAGAGACTTCCTCCTTCTTCTTGTAGGGCCCAACCAATTTGTATGTATCTTTCATCTCACCACCACTATCCTAATTTGATAATTTATTGGACATCTTAAGGTTTTCCTCAACCTCCAAACAATCAGTGAACATCTACTGTAGGGTGGTTGATTTTCTCTCCAAAAGAAGCAAGGACAGGTTAGGAGGAATGGCAGCTGCATAATAGATATTATCAGTGTTCTCAAGAGGTTGGAATTCCTTAGGCATGTTATAATAAACACTTTTGAATCTTCTATTAAAAGTAGATATGGCCTCACCCTCATACCTCCTCAGGGAATGAAACTCTGAAAGTATTTGCTCGAGTGGCCTTCTCCTACCCCAAAACCTCAATAATGTGCAAGAAAGCTCTTCCCAAGTGTTGATGGACTTAGGCTGCAAGTGTTTAAACCAAAATTTGGCATCTCCTTGCAAGGATAGAGAACGTTCACACGTAGACATCGTGATGTTCTATCTCAAAAAGGTTAGAGAAATGCTCAAAGCCTTGTACATGTTTCTCAGCAGTCAAGTTTTCAGATTCTCCGTCAAACTTGGGGAGGTACTTCTAGTATTTTGTGGGAAAATAATAGAGGATTTGAACCCCCAAGGTTGAGCGAGGGGAGGCCGCTCCCAGGAAACAAAAGAACCACTTTAGACCGCGCCTCCAACCTTGCGTAGTCAAAGAGGGATCTCTCATCTATCACAGAAGTATACTCCCATAAGATTTTCAATCTCGTGTGTCACCAAAGTATACTCCGCATAGGATTTTCAATCAGCATGATCAGGAGGATAGGATCCGAAATGGGACAGAGTACGTCGAGGTAGGATGGATGGTGAGATTATCGGTGGATAAGGGACCATGGGAAAATGGAGTCAAAACCTGTGTAAGAAATGATTACAAAGGGAAAGAATGGCATTGGTTTGCAAACAGAGGTAAGATAGTCATTGATCTCCCAATCATGAGATATTTAGCAGGCGATTAGAGGACAAGAGGGGATAGCCCATTGTATGGAGCACTAGCGAGATGAATTCCATAGAACTTTAGAAGAACTATTGGAAAATGCCTGGAAAAACAGCAGGAGAATAGTGAGTATGAATTCCTAGACATTATACACTAAGTTACAGACATGAAAGCATTCAACGAACTGGAATGGAAACAGGAAATGTTGGGGCGCGCACCCTAACGGTCCTTAAGTTGGGTAACTCCGCGGTTTTTGTGGGAGTTTGTAAGCGGAGTTACGACTCAAAATAGTCTTAGGGGTGTTGGGGTCGAGTAAAAGCCCTCTTTTTGTAATTAACCCATGGTGTAAGTCCAGGGTTTAGGGTTCGGGGTGCCCATGGTTTAAGCCCATGGTTTTGTAATAAGTGCACTGTATAAATAAGCACTCTTGTAAATGAGTCAGGTTATGATTTTGATGTAAGATGAATTGATGCAAAGCTAAGGCTAGTTTTGTAAGAAAGGTTAAGTCCTAGCTGTGTGTGTGGATGACCTCTGCAGCTATGTACGAAGAGGGTTTTTGGGTGATTAAGAAGATCTGCAGCTGTGTGCGCAGAGAACTGCAGCTAAGTGCGCAGCTTGAGGACTTGAAGGGATCTGCAGCTGAGTGCATAGATCAGAACTATGGTTTTTGTAAAGAGTTGAATAAAATGCAGTTCTGTGGACGTAGCCCCTACACTGGGGGTGAACCAAGTTATATCTTGTGTTGTGGTTCTTTGTGATTGTTTTTGTTAAGTTCTTTTATGCATTGATAAGTAAATAACTGATAAGTAAGATCATTGCTAAATACTAACTTCACTGTGAACTCCCAGTAAAGGGTTAAGCAAGTCACTGTTTGTTTATCTAACTACGAAGTTATATATGTGAATGTCGAAGCTCTGTATTGTATGATTATAATTTATTAAAGGATAAAGGTACAGTAATATCCGTCTTCTGCTTGCAGAAACCTAGTTCTACGGCACCCCATAGCTGTTTCGGGTGAGACTGCAACCTGTTCGCAAGTTGTTGCTGAAAGGGCCAACACTGTGGGTCTTTTGTTGGTGCGAAGACAAAAGTATAGAACCTGGGTATGCCCATAGCCCAAAAAATTGTTCCTTTGCCGGTTGAACTCAGTATCTGCTTAAGAGGGATCTGCGTCGTACCTGGAGGGATATGTTTTGGAGGCCCTCAGTGAAAGAAATTGGTGATTGGATTGAAGAGACTTATCTGACCTTTGCTGAACAAGAGAACAAAGATCCGCGTCGTAGTGCAAATGACTTTTTACAAAGGTACGTTTTTTCTGATTTTTACGAAATTTTCTTTGGTAGTATCCACATAGAGTTGCACCAGTGGTTATCCAGGTTAACAGAGAGAAGGACGAACTTCCAAGAAGGTCAATTTCCTGGTTGGACTTCCGCAAGAATTAATATATTGAAAAGGGTGCACAACGAGATATCCCGAGCTGTTGATTTCTAAACAACATGAACCCTTGAAGCATTTGTGACGGAGTTCGCCATCGACACAAATACTTCCTTTAGCGAAGCCGAGCGGCAGTCTTTCAAAGGACCAAGGGGTAAGTACTTGAATTCATTTAGTTTGAGAATTAAAATGCTATTGGCTGAAAAAGGTATATTGCTCATTGAATCAAACTGTTAGATTTAGTATTACTAACCTATGTTTGCAAGTGAAAGTGCCTTCAACGAGAAAATTGGTTTGTTGCAAAGTGGAAAAAGGTACAAGAGAGATTTTGGATCCTATTCCCTAGGTCGGAATACCGATTATTCCCTACTAAGTCCCATACACTCAGAACCTGAAGAAACCCCTTCTGTTGGAAACCCTCTGGTAACCCTGCAGCAAAGACCTGTTATCCCTGAGAACCCGTCGCAGTCTAAAAGTAATTCTAGCCCAAGTATTCCTGTCGTAGGTCAATCTACCCCAGTAAGCTCCCCCCTACCTACCACCAGTTCCCCCCCAAAGCCCCCCCCTCAATCCACTATGGCCCACATGAATGATGATATTAAGCTCCCCGTGTTCAAAGGAACTGGATCAGAGGATCCATAACAGTTCTAGTTCTTATGTGAAGCAGTGTGGACTGCTAAGAACATTACAGATCAAGATATAAGAAGAGCACAGATCGTTACTTCTTTTAGAGACCGAGCTTTGACTTGGTTCATGAAGTTTTCTAGTACTCAGAACCATGTCTTGGATGATATCAAAGTAGCAATGATCAAAGAGTTTAAGAAACCTAAATCAGAGTCACAGTGTATAACTTAACTGAAAGATATTCAGCAGAGGCGAGGAGAATCAGTTTGGGACTTTGATCAGAGGTTCAAAGTTCTGCTCGATCAAGTTAACTTCACTATTGGACTAGAGCAGCATAAGGAATGGTTCATTACAGCGTTGTTACCACATATCAGGACGCCCCTCATGCAACAGAAGGTTGCTGATCAGCAAGAGGCTTTGGAGATTGCTATGAAGCTTGAAACAACTCCTGTCGAAGATAATTTTGGTATAGCTCAAATTCAAGCGCAGTTGGCAGCAATGGATCTAGAGCTTCGCGATATGAAGAAAGGGAAAGCCAGTCGAGAGGAGGTTTTGTGTACACGATGTCGGATAGAAGGTCATGACAAGGAACAATGTCTTGCGGTAATAAATTACCTAAATACTGGTGCGCCAAACCCATTTAACCCTCAAGTTCTATATTGTGAGCTTTGTAGAACAACTGGTCAGCATCGACTCGAAGACTGCTATCTACTACAGAGGTATGTGCAAGTACCTAACAACCCCTATTGCAAGTTCTGTAAGTCATTTGGACACAATGAAGAAGAATGTTGCATTTTTGACCTCATGAGAGAACGAACTTATGACGTCTATCGGGTACAAAATGAGGGACAGAGCAATGATGGCTATGGTTACCGTGGTAGTACATCAGGTAGAGGTACTTTTGGAGGTCGTGGTCATGGTGGTATGGCTGGAAAAGGATGAGGTTAGGTTGTGTGTTATAACTGTACTCGGGCCGGACATCTGGCTAGAGACTGTCGGAACCCAACTACGACGTGTCGATATTGCAGAGCAGTCGATCATGTCATTGAGCAGTGCCCGCAGCTGATAGCCAAGATTCAAGAAAGAAATAGTGCCTCTACTCAGAATATTCAGATGATTGTTTTGGAGCAATGAATTGTCCTAGCCATTAATGTTGTTAGCAGGAGAGGAGCTATGACACAAGTGCAGAACAAGGAGAAAAAACCTGACGAGGCTTGGGTCCGTAAGGCCCCAAAGAAAATTCCAACCTTCGATGGGGGAAGAGAAAAACAGAGCTTTATGGAAGGAAAAAAAGACTTTGTTGATCCGAGCACGTCAGTAGCACCTGCGCAACAGAATCCATAGTAGGTACAGTCTCAAGAAGCTTCGACGGATAAAGTAAGTACACTTCGCTCATTTTTACAAAGTTGTATGAAGCTTTTACGAAATCAGAATGCTTTAAATGAGTTGCAGAAAGTTATTGCTTCTTGCGAACCTCAGCGAAACTCTAGTAAGGAAAAAACTATTAATAGAGTCAGAAGAACAGGCAGAGAAATGAGATTGCATGCTCAGATAGGAGAATATGACATGACTGATGTCATCTTGGACCTAGGATCAGAAGTAAATGTCTTAACTAAGTAGACCTGGGAACAAATGGGAAAACCTACCCTTGAATGGTCTCCTATATAGTTGAGATTAGCCAATCAACAGAAGATTGTGCCCCTAGGAAGATTCCAGCGCGTCCCAGTAGATATTGATGGAGTCAGTACCATAGCAGACTTTGATATCATTGAGATAATTGATGACAGCAACCCTTTTCCAGCCTTTCTAGGTATTGAGTGGGCACTAGACAATGATGCAATCATTAACCTTAAGAAGAGACAGATGACTTTCGAAGGGAAAGGTTTCAGAGTCATAGTACCATTAGACCCTTCTCAAGGAGAAAGGTACACATAACCACTCAGAGAAGAAGATCAGGATGTTTTGGATCACATCTACAACATCACAACTAAGGAAGAAGATTATGTTGATCCTACTGCCGAAGGTATCATGGATTGGCAGTGTGACAACTCTTGCATGATGGATTGAGATGATGAGTTAGAAACCTGGTAGAACAGACTTTATGAACTACATGGACACTGGTGTGCACAAATTACGAAATCTCTCAGATGGCTTGGTGCACAGGTAAGAGTCCTACCTATTTTTAATGGCTTGTCAAACCCAGAAAAGTTTATTGTACAATTCTCAGCATAAGTATCAGATTCACAGAAAATGGAAACTCTAGATTCTGTATTTAGAGCCGCAGATGCCAAATGGTGGAATGGCCATAAGAAGTACCTTCCTAGTTGGGAAGCTTGTCAAAAGTCCCTTCACCTGATATTTATGGATCAGCCCCAGGAGGTGCGAAGCAGGTTTAATGGTAATACTAGCCCTCAGGAACATTTGGCACAGTACTACGAAGCGTGGAAGCATGTACCTCAGGAATAATGGGTACATAGGTTTGTGCATACTCTGGAACCGACAGCAAAGAACTGGTATGCGGAGGCTGAGCTTCGCCAGGATACTGTAAGTTGGGATTGTCTTGTTGATATTTTTGTGCTTACATTTTCTATTAATGAAGTTTGTCCAGATTTAGATGCAGCTATAAGGTTGATCCATACTAAGGTATTTGATGATCAAGAAGTAGTAGAATACCGACCTGATTGGAAAGAACAAGAAGCTCATGTAGTAGAATGTTATAACCTCACAATTGACAAGGATGATGATCCATGCAACATTGACATTCCTGAGTCAGAAGGACACTGCGAAGTACATAGACTAGCAGTCAAAGCACCTGAAGTGACTCAGCCCCTAAAGACGTGGATAGTCAACATTGGATCAAAAGAACAACCTAAGTATGCTACCATTGGAGATTATTGGGATGAAGAAATGGTAAGCAAAGTGACCCAACTTCTCCATGAATATCAGGACCTGTTTGTGATGAAGTTCTCAGAGATGAAAGGTATCCTTGGTGATATAGGAGTGATAAAGATCCCTTTGAAACCTGATGCGAATCCTGTGAAACAGCGCCCTTATAGGCTGAACCCTAAGTATAAAGAAAAAGTTAGAATGGAGCTAGATAATATGCTTGTTGCAGGAATCATTGATCCTGTTGAAGAATCTGAGTGGGTCAGTACTATGGTGGTGCAAGAAAAGAAGACAAAGGGTGAAATCAGAATCTGTGTTGATCTGAGGAAGCTGAATGATGCTTGTCTGCATGATCCTTTCCCTACTCCCTTTACAGATGAAGTTTTAGATAATGTCGAAGGACAAGAAGTGTACTCTTTTACTGGTGGATTTTTAGGTTACCGTCAGATCAGAATTGCTCCAAAGGATTGACATAAGACAACCTTCGCTACAGAAATGGGATCCTTTCATTATACAGTTATACCCTTTTGATTGAAGAATGCACTTGCTATGTTTTCTAGAGTAGTCATCTCTGCATTTAAGGAATTTATACATAAATTCTTAGAAGTTTATTTTGATGATTGGACTATCTTTTGGATACTAAAAGACCATATAGCTAGTTTAAGACTTATGCTGGACAAGTGTAGACAACATCAGATTTCCTTGAACTTGAAAAAGTGTATCTTTTGTGCACCTTTTGGAATTTTGCTAGGTCACATTGTATGTAAGCAAGGATTGATGATGGATCCTGCGAAGATAGCTATTATTGTGAACCTGTCACCTCCGAAGTCCATTAAACAACTTTGCACTATGCTTGGTCACACTGGATATTACAGAAAATTCATCAAAGGATATGCTCAGATTATAGCTCCTATGGAAAATTAGTTGAAGAAAGATATTAAGTTCGAATGGACACCCGAGTGTCAAGCAAGCTTGGATATTTTGAAGGAAAAGATGGTCACTGCCCCTATCTTAGTATTCCCTGACTGGAATAAGGAGTTTCCTGTGCATGTCGATGCATCCTCCATTGCTTTGGGTATAGTATTGGCTCAGTCAGGTGAAGGTAATATTGATCACCCTATTTCTTTTGCAAGTAGAAAATTGTCCACATCAGAGAAAAATTATACTACGACAGAACGAGTAGGTCTCACTATGGTGTATGCATTACAGAAGTTTCGACATTATCTGTTAGGATCTCATTTTAAGATGTTCACTGACCACTCTGCTTTGAAGTATTTGGTTAACAAGCCTGTTCTAGGTGGAAGGATATGTAGATGGCTAATTTTGTTTCAGGAATATGACTTTGAGATCATAGTTAAGCCTGGACGACTTAACCTAGGACCTGACCACTTGTCGCGGCTCGAGTCAGGAGAAGAGCCCACTAGTTTGGATGAAGGTCTTCCTGATGCCCAGTTGTTTTCCATCCAGATGGTTGACGACTATTTTCAGGATATTGTTCAGTATTTCTCTACAGGTTTTGCACCCGCCGAGATGACAACACAGCGTAAGAAGCAGCTAGTGGTTAGAGCAGCCGAATTTACCTTAATAGCAGGACAAATGTATAATATGGGACCAAATGAAATACTGCGCAGATGTGTCCTAGAGCACGAAAAGCCATTGATATTGGCTGAGGCACATTCTGGAGTATCAGGAGGTCATTATGCAGGAAAAGCTACAGCACAGAAAATTTTGACAGCCGGATTGTGGTGGCCCACAATTCATAAGGATGCAAGAGAATATTGCCATAGGTGCGACATCTGTCAAAGGAAAAGCAAACCATCCTGGAGGGATGAGATGCCTCTAGTTATGTAGGTAACTTTACAAGCATTTGACATGTGGGATATTGATTTTGTTGGCCCTATCAACCCCCCTGCGAAGAAATCAGGAGAAAGATACATTATTATAGAAACTGACTACCTTACCCGTTTGGCCGAATCTCAACCAGTCAAGAACTCTAGCACTGCTACAACTGTGAAGTTCATCTTCGATAACATCTTGTCAAGATTTGGGTGTCCTAGAATTCTTATGAGTGATCAAGGATCACATTTTCTAAATAAGACTATTGAAGTATTGACTGAAGAATTTCAAGTATATCATCAGAAGAGTACTGCCTATCATCCTCAAGCAAATGGAACTGTCGAAGCCTTTAACAAGATCCTTGAACATGCTCTGATGAAGGTTTTCAATGTTAACAGAAATGATTGGGATCTTAGAATTCCAGCAGTACTATGGGCTTATAGAACCACCTGCAAGAAGTTGACAGGCCATACACCTTTTAGGTTGGTCTATGGACAAGAAGCAGTCATGCCCATGGAGTACATTGTTCCTAGCCTCAGAATATATGCTTTCACAGAGATGGATGACCCAACTTTAATGAAAGAAAGGATGGAAAAGATACTAGAACTTGAAGAGGACAGATTTATTGTAGGGTTCAAGCAGCAAGTGCAGAAAGCTCGAGAAAAAGCATGGCATGATAGACACATCAAGAAGAAGTAGTTCCAGCAGGGTGATCTTGTGCTCTTATATGACAGTAGATTCATGAAATTTCTAGGAAAGTTCAAGACACATTGGAAGGGACCATACATAGTGCAGAAAGTTACTAATGGTGGCGCAGTCCAGTTAGCTAAATTGAATGGGGAACTTTTACCTTCTATGGTGAATGGAAGTAGATTAAAGAAGTACAAGGACAAGACTGGACCCCCTAATCAGAAGTAACAGAAAAAAGGAGAGTCTAAGTACCAAAAATAGTTGAAATTGGGTACTAGACTATAATAAAGCTGTTCTCAAAATCTACGAAGTGTGACGATTGTCAAAGTTCAAAGGTCGAAGTTTGGTTGCCACGTAGGTCAGGATGGGTCGAAGGTCAATATTGTGTTGAAGGTACTCATTAAGGTGAAGTTGAAGTTAGTGGTTATGTCAAAGATCAAAGGTGTGTCGCAGCCTAAAATGTGACTGATGGGACAAACTAGACTTGGTGGCGTCGGCACGTGAACTTCCTTAACTGCTTGTAATGATGAGATCTTGGGAAATCTAGCATCGTGTGGACAGGATTTCCGTCACTCCATTAGATTCGACGTCATTAATGCACCATCATGACATATTTTGTTGCGGGATTCTATAAGAAGCTACACCGGCTTGCGACTCCTGCATTGTTTATTGCTTTGAGTTTATAGTTAGCACCATGTCGAATGATTGCAAAGTCCAGGAATTGTCACAAGAGTTTAGGGAGAGAGGTCTATAGAACCTTATGAGCAATCCACCATGTAAGGAGATGGTCCCAGCACTGAAGCATCCAATGCAGACACGATCAACCAGAGAGAAATTTAAGGCAGAAGTTCACTCTAAGCAGAACGAAGAAAGGCACAGGCCCTCAGGAAAGACTCAGGAGGATCCCGAGACGTATCCTCCTGGCTCAGCAGAATGGAGGCATGCTGTTTTTCTCATGCAAAATCACATTAGCATGCAATCCCAGGGGTATCGCTTGTTAAGGACCCAAAGTTGTGGATGGTCAAATGTTCGATAGGACATGAACGGGAGGTAGTTTGCGAGATGGGGTCGCTGACAGATTTACAAGGCCCAATGAGTCCCATGACCATCACAAATATTCAGAGATGTAGACGGATACAGAGCCTGATAGAGTGCAAAGGGAGACCATAAAGAAGGAGCAAGGAGCCGATGATAGCATGTATGGCTTCAGCAAGCAGTGCATACCACCAGAAAAGCAACATAGTGTCCTGGGACAGGACACTAGTGAGTCTTAGGGGCCTGTTGGGGCGCACATCCTAACGGTCCTTAAGTTGGATAACTCCACGGTTTTTGTGGGAGTTTGTAAGCAGAGTTACGACTCAAAATAGTATTAGGGGTGTTGGGGTCGATTCAAAGTGCTCTTTTTGTAATTAACCCATGGTGTAAGTCCAGGGTTTAGGGTTCATGGTGCCAATGGTTTAAGCCCATGGTTTTGTAATAAGTGCACTGTATAAATAAGCACTCTTGTAAATGAGTCAGGTTAGGCTTTTGATGTAAGATGAATTGATGCGAAGCTAAGGCTAGTTTCATAAGAAAGGTTAAGTCCCAGCTGTGTGTGTGGACGACCTCTGCAGCTGTGTGCGCAGAGGGTTTTTGGGTGATTAAGAAGATCTGCAGCTGTGTGTGCAGAGAAATGTAGCTAAGTGCACAGCTTGAGGACTTGAAGGGATCTGTAGCTGAGTGCGCAAATCAGAACTGTGGTTTTTGTAAAGAGTTGAATAAAAAGCAGTTCTATGGACGTAGCCCCTACACTGGGGGTGAACCACGTTATATCTTGTGTTGTGGTTCTTTGTGATTGTTTCTGTTAAGTTATTTTATGCATTGATAAGTAAATAACTGATAAGTAAGATCACTGCTAAATACTAACTTCACTGTGAACTCCTAGTAAAGGGTTAAGCAAGTCACTGTTTGTTTATCTAACTGTGAAGTTATATATGTGAATTTCGAAGCTCTGTGTTGTATGATTATAAGTTATTAAAGGCTAAAGGTACAGTAATATCCCTCTTCTGCTTGCAGAAACCTGGTTCTACGGCACCCCATAGCTATTTCGGGTGAGACTGCAACCTGTTCGCAGGTTGTTTCCGAAAGGGCCAACACTGTGGGTCTTTTGTTGGTGTGAAGACAAAAGTATAGAACCCGGGTCTACCCATAGCCCAATAGGAAACACATTTACACATAAAGAAAAGCACATATTGGAAAAAGCAACAACACATGAATCTCTTCCATGACAAAATAGTTCTTCCTATACAATTTATTCATACACAAGTATCAAATGTTACAAATGGGGAGCCTCAGCCCTGGAATGTTTCCTAATCCAATTCACTAACTCCTTTCTCCCTCTAGTGGGAGAATTTTTATACAATCCTATTGTTAAGAATACTGAATTAAAAGCTGTTACAGGTCACCATCAGGCGTTAACAGTGCAATAAGTGGACTACCACCATGTTTTATAAATATAAACAGACATCATGGAGATGCAGTGCGTGATAACGTAGGCTGACAGTGCAGATCCTCCCACCATTCCGCTTCGTGAAAATGATTCTCATGCGGCATGCTGACGGTCTGTTGCCCACGCGGGCTACGTGGGACCCATTTTGGGTCTCCTTGTCTAGTAGGAGGATGTCGATCAAAGGCTGACAAGAAGGCTCGAATCCTTTTCCCTACCATTCTCCTGACCTCATCCTCTGTCGAGTAACACTGTTATAGGAGGAGGCAAGAGAAAAGGTGGCCAAATGCTTGGTGATGATAAGCGACTTAAGAATCTTATCATCCTTGTACTATCTTCTTCCTCCTATGAGGAGGATCTTTCCACGATCCATGTAGCTAGGTGTGCCTTTTAACTTCTCCTCATCCACAACCAAGCATCCAAGTGAAGATCCCAGGCATGGTGTTGAAGGCTCCGGACCCATCTAATCCTAGTACGATCATTTGCTCCAACAGTACTTCCACCACTGTGTACTGGGACTTCGGAGGTCGTGATTGCAAATGGGAGTGTCAGAGGGATGCCGCTAGGATGTCGAAATCCATGCACCGCACATCCGGAGACCGGGTAGTGTAGAAGCCGGTGAACCTCCCTTGGTGTTTAACATCTGTGCCCCTGTGGTTGGTGACTTTCTGGTAGAGATAACCAGAACATAGACTCATGTTTTCCTACCAAGAGTACTGTTGGGAAATAGGGCAGACCCGGGTTTAAACTTTTTGCTTCGAACCAACAAAAGACCCACAGTGTTGGCCCTTCCAGCAACAACCTACGAACAGGTTGCAGTCTCACCCGAAATAGCTATGGGATGCCGCAGAATCAGGTTTCTACAAGCAGAAGAGGGATATTACTGTACCTTTAATCTTTGATAACTTATAGTTAATTAACGTAGAGCTCCGACATTCATATATATAACTTCGCAAATAAATAAACAACAGTGACTTGTGCAACCCTTTTCTGGGAATTCACAGCGAAGCATATATTTTAGCAGCGATCTTATTTATCAGATATATCTAGTTAACCATGCACAATCAAACATAATAGAAATAACACAAGGAACCACAACACCATATATAACGTGGTTCACCCCCAGTGTAGGGGTTACGTCCATAGAACTGTGCTTTATTCAACTTCTTTACAAGTCACAGTTCTGATCTGCGCGCTCAGCTACAGATCCTTTCAAGTCCTTAAAGCCGCATACACAGCTACAGGCCTCTGTGCACATAGCTGCAGATCTTCCAATCACTTTACAAAAACCCTCTGCACACACAGCTGCAGAGGTCGTCCACGCACACAGCTGGGACTTAACCTTTTATTACAAAATAGCCGTAGCTTCGTAGCAATTCCTTATACATAAAATCCTAACCTCACTTCTTTACAAGAGTTCCTATTTATACAGCGCACTATTACAAAACCCTGGGCTTAAACCATGGGCACCCCGAACCCTAAACCATGGATATAAACCATGGGTTTATTACAATAAGACAGATTTTAACTTAACCCCAACACCCCTAAGACTATTTTGAACCATAGCTCCGCTTACAACCTTACAAAAACCGTGGAGTTATCCAAACTAAAGACCCTTAAATTACACATCCCAACAGGCCCCTAAGACTCACTAGTGGCCCGTCCCGGGACACTCTGCTGGTCTTCTGGCGGGCGATGCTTCTTTGTGAAGGTGACGAACTGAGTATTGAGACTGTGCATGATGCCATCAGCTGCTTTCTCCTTATCTACCAACTCCTGTAGGACTGTGGATTATACTTCGCTGGATTTTTCCTGTGCGAATACATCATATTCCTTCAGAATTTTGAACTGGCTATCCACAGAAGTACTTAATTCCAAAGCCTCACTGACAAGCGGTGGCATAGAGTTTTCCAACTCGATTACTTTCACCCTGCACAACTCAATTTCCTGCTAGAGTTCCTTGCTGCGCTTCACTCTGATCATTTTCTCCATAGGGGGAAGAGTCCTAATTTCCCCTTTGACTGTGTCCAGCTTTGCCTGTCGCTGCTTGATGGTTTCTTGTAGCTGTCCTATTTCGGGATGTTCCTAAAGGGTTTTCCAAGACTCTACACTGTCGCCGAGCAACTTTGCTACACTGCTCACAATATCCAAGATCTTCATTGCTGATGCCTGAATGTCTGCGCGGCGCTGTTCTTTGAGCTCAGGTGGACTTCCTGGAAGGATGCGAAGTTGAAGTTCCATGATATGAGTTTCATGTTATGCTTTGATCTTCTAAATTTCACTACGGGATTGCTACGTGTAGTCTTTCAGCCTGCCTAGTCTTTGTTCTGGCGCTTCCACCAGCTGTACATCGAAGTCAGGAAGACTTCGACATGCTTCATCCAAAAGTCAGACCAGTGTAATCTGCTTACATTCTGCGTCCCTCTTTCGCTGCTCTGCTGCTTCCAGCTGCGCTGCGAGGCTATCAGTCTGCTTCTTGGTATCGTCCAACTGTTTTTGTGAGTAATGGGCTCGGGCCTGGATTTCCTTGGTAATAGCTGACTGGCAGAGCTGTAGTTCCATCATGGACATTTTGGTGTAATCAATGCCTACTATCATGCTCATCTCTGTATGGGATGTCACATCAGTTATGATGAGGGCAGCGGTAGAGACTTGGCCCTTTTTTTCTCGAGCCGGCCATTTCCTTAGGTCGGGCTGCATACTTACCGGGGCACTGCTGGCTACAGTGCTAGTCACCGACTGTGCTGCTAAGTCCTTCAGCTTCGATATGTTCTGTGCAACACCGTTCATGACATCCAAGTGTACAGTAGCAAATTCTGACCACTTCTTAGTAAGAACTTCTGTGGACTTCGACAAAGCCACATCAAGCTCCTTGCTTGTCAAACCGAGTGTGTCTTCGACATTCTTATCCTTTGACGCCTTCTCTTTCTTTCGGGGCTGTGGTTTGTTTACTTCCTCTACTTCTGGTGTCTTGTGCTTCTCCTATCTATTAGGGTCTAGAGTACTTTTGACCGAATCCTATCCTTCTTCTTCGTCAGTTTCGACTCCTCCACCCTGGTTGCTATCATTCTGCTGCGACTTAGTCTATTCTTCGTTGTCTTCCAGGGGACCTTGCTGCTGCAGGTGACTAGTGCCTGTACCCGTATTGGTAACTATGGGGACCGGAATATGAGGTTTTTTTCCTACATATTTCAACCAATCAGCCGACCAGTGCTGAACTAATGCCCGGATATCACCCTCAGTGACTACATATGGGAGCTTGAACCACTGATGCTTTGGATCTGCGCGAGCCTGGATGAAAGTATAATGCATGTCGGTGCTGAAGGTGGCTGCGCCATTATACTGGGAGAATAACTCATTACTGAGCCATCGGGTTTTTGCAATCGCACACTGGATATTCATCATATAAAAGGAAAATACATAATTTGTCATCTGTTGGTGTGCTTTATCCTGTGAAACCCACAGCGATGTGTATCTGGTTGTGCCAGACATGTGCTCTGGTGCATCAGGAAACTGTGCCTGACTAGGTTCTTTCCATCCTACTAGTGCGATGAGGATGAGAAACCATGAGTAATGGAAGGGCCTACCTCTCTCTTGCGCGTTGCAGGCATCTTCTAGGAACTCCCTGGCAACATACGCCACCCAGTTGTAGCTGTAACCTTCGACGTAGTTCATAGCAATTCTGATAACCGGGGCAGGTACTTCAGTTGGTCTGCACTTCCATATAACTTTGCATGCTAAGAGCTCAGCTGCGAAGTGAATGTGATGTTCCTGAATCACGGAAGTGTGATACCTATGTTTTTTCCTTCATTAGGCCAAAGCGTTCCTTCATGGTTTGTGCGAGCTTTGTATCCTCATGCTTCGAGGAAAATTCGGTTGCCGGATCAGGCCCTGCCATTGGTAAGCCAGTGATCCGTTGAATGAGGGCGCCATTGATAGGAATTTTCTTGTCTCCTATCCATATGTGGTCGTCATGAACTAGCACTAGCAGTTGCTTGACCACTATGGTCACCTGTGTGCCGCGACCAAAATGGGGAACGTCGAGCATCTTTAGCAGACCAGCTTGATCCAAGTCGGCAGCCCACCGTTTGACTTCTAATAATGTCGCCCCAGTCTCATCATACTTGACAAAGTGCAAATACGTTCTTGGTGTGAACTGTGGAAACTTGCCACGATCGCTTGTATCATGGTCGACATAATTAAGCCGGTCTATCTTTCCTATCATGACCCCAACCAGCTTCACACCTGGTGGCAATGAAGGGGTGCTTATTGTGAACTGCTTGTTCCGCCGAGGTGGTTTAACTCCTGGTCGAAGAGGTGGGACATATGGTGGTCACCGTGGTGCAATATTCTCCTCTCCATCACTTGGGATTTCTGCTAAAATAGGCGGATGCATTCCGGGATCCTTCGATGTTTTCCTGGATTGTTTGTGTCGATCCTCGTTTCGCTTAGAACAAACTTCTGGCTTGAACTGTTTCCTGGAAAACCGTGTTTGCATTGGCGGAGCCAGTGTTGGTATAATCTCTTCACGGGTTGCAGGTTCAGGGGGCCGATTGAAAATGTTCTACAGACCCGTTCGTTCAAATTCTCACATCAAATCCTGAAGTTCTTGCTCAGCTGACATGGGTTTAATTGTGAAACGCAAGAAAATATGGAATGCACTTTCCCCATGCTCGAGTGACTTCTTATGCAAACCAACGACCACATCGGCCATAAATGTGCATTGAAGGTGGCAAATCTGGTAGAGATCCGATTTCCACGTTTCTAGATTTGTGTGGATATCACTAGGACAGGCAATTAAGACAATTAAACTACCGGTGCCGTCAAGTTGGCAGAGCTCCAACGGTTGGCTTTTGGGCTGCGACAGACTCGGTACTGCAGCTACGTCACAATAAGGACCATCTTCGACATTTCCTGGTAAATGTTGTGACCAAGCTGTGAGCTTCGATTCCTTAGGTTGTTGTGCCACCCAACCAAGTGGGTACTGGGTGATTTCTCTGTCACGAGTCACAGTAGCATGCCGAACCCCATCCTCAATATACCGGTTCGCTTATACAGGTATCCGGATATGTAAAAACCTATGAACCCAATCTGTATGAGATACATGTTGCCATGCTTCGTAACAGTGCTCCAAATATTCCTGCAGGCTCCTCTGCCCTTTGTTTCGGCTGCGCATTGTTTGGAACTAACCCACAAATCACAGGTAAACGAATTTCTAACGAGCTTCCCAACCAGGGATGTATTCTGTCCAGTTATTCCACCCTTTGGCTGTGGTGGCCTTAAAGGTTGACTCCTGAGTTACCAGATTCGGTGAATCCGGCACAACAAGCTCGTCTGGGTCTGTCGAACCCCCAAAAATGGGTAAGGCTCTTATCTGCGAGCTAAGCCTTCTGAGGGACTTGGTGATTCTGGCACATCCATGCCCCTATAGCTCATACAATCGGTTCTGCCAACTTTCTAAGCCATCCTCAGAGTCCATCATACAGGAGCTACCAGACTCCCAACCTTCTACAGGAGGATCCTCATAATATTCTTCCTTCGCAGCGATGTTATAGATAGAGTCCAGCACATCCTGATCTTCATTTCTGAGTGGTTCTATGTGCCTTTCTCCTTGAGAAGGGTCCAGTGGTATTATAACTCTCAAACCCTTCCCTTCGAAGGTCATATGTCTCTTCTTGAGGTTAATGACTGCAACATTTTCCATTTCCCACTCAATACCTAGCCGAGCGGCATAGGGGTTGCTGTCATCAATGAGCTCAATAACTTCAAAGTCTGCTGCAGTACAGACTCCATCAATATCTACTTGGACACTAGGGAATCTTCCAAGGGGCACAATCTTCTGCTGATTGGATAACTGTAACTGTATAGGGGACCATTCCAGCATAGGTTTTCCCATTTGCTCCCAAGTCTGTTTGGTTAAAACATTGACTTTTGATCCTAAATCCAGAATGACATCAATCATGTCATATTCTCCTATCTGAGCATTCAATCTCATTTACCTCCCAGTTCTTCTGACTCTATTAAGGGTTTTGTCCCTACCAGCACTTATCTGGGGCTCACAGGAAGCAATGACTTTCTGCAATTCCTCTAAAGCATTTTGATTCCTTAGGAGTTTCATACAGCTTTGTAAAAAGGAAGACAATGTACCTGCTTTATCTGTCGAAGCTTCTTGCAGCTGCGACTGCTGCTGGTGTGGTTGCTCAAGTGCTACGACTGTGCTAGCAAAGTCTCTTTTAGAGTCCATGAATGCCTCTTTTTCTCTTTCGATATCAAATGCTGGGACTTTCTCAGGGGCCTTATGAACCCAAGCCTCAGCAGGCGGTCTCTCCTGGTTCTGTATGTGCATCATAGCTCCACTCCGTGTAACAACATTAACTGCTGGGACAAGTCTTTGCTCAACAGAATTCAGCTGAAGATTCTGAGTAGGGGTACTGTGTTTTTCCTGAATCTTAGCTATCAATTGTGGGCACTGTTCGATCACATGGTCCACAGCGCGGCAATACCGACATGTCGTAGTCGGGTTCTGATAGTCGCGAGCCAGATGCCCAGCTTGATTGTAATTATAACACACCACCTGACCGTGAACTCGGCCAGCCAAACCACCCCAACCCTGACCTCCAAAGGCTCATCAACCAGATGCCCCACCATGGTAGCCATAGCCATCATTTCTTTGTCCTTCCTTTTGGACCCGATAGGCGTCATAGGTGTGCTCTTTCATCAGGTCATAACTGCGACACTCATCTTCATTATGGCCTATGGACTTACAAAACTTGCAGTATGGGTTCTTGGGGACTTGCACATACCTCTGTAGCAGATAGCAATTTTCGGGTCGATGCTGGCCAGATGTTCGACAGATTTCACAGTATAGAACAGTAGGATTGAACGGGTTTGGCGCACCCATATTCAGGTAATTTCTGACCACAGGACACTGTTCCTTGTCATGACCCTCTGTCCGACATTGGGTACACCAAACCTCTTCACGACCGGTTTTTCCTTTCTTCATATTGCGCAGCTCCAGGGCCATCGCTACCAGATGCGCTTGGATTTGAGCGATACCAGAATTGTCCTCGACAGGAGCGTTTTCGAGATTCATTGCTATTTCCAGGGCCTCTTGCTGATTAGAAACCTTTTGTTGCATAAGGGGGTTCTGATATGCAGTAGCAGTGCTGCAATGAACCATTCCTTGTGCTGTGCAGGTCCAATAGTGAAACTGACTTGGTCGAGCAGAACTTTGAACCTCTGATCAAAGTCCCACACAAATTCCTTGCGCTTATGCTGGATCTCTTTCAATTCAGTGATACACTGCAACTCTGATTTCGGTTTCTTCAACTCTTTGATTATTGCTGCTTTGATATCATCTAAGGTATGACTCTGAGTGCTGGAGAATTTCATGAACCAGGTTAAAGCCCAGTCCCTGAAAGAGGTAACGAGCTGCACCCTTCGGACATCTTGATCTGTAATGTTCTTAGCATTCCACACCACTTCACATAAAAACCAGAACTGTTCTGGATCCTCTGACCCAATTCCTCTGAAAACAAGGAGCTTAATATCATCATTCATGTGGGCCATGGCAGATCTGGGGGGGTTGGAGGGGGACTGGAAGTATGCGGGGGGGAACTTGCTGGGGTAGGCTAACCAATGACAGGGGTACTCTGGCTAGGGTGACTTCCGGACTGTGATAGGTTCTCAGGGATAACAGGTCTGGGTTGCGGGGTGACAAGAGGGTTTCCAACAGAGGGGGTTTCTTCGGGTTCTGAATCTGTGGGATTTTTAGGAGGAGACTCAGTATGTTGACCTAGGGAATAGGATCCAAAATCTCTTTTGTACCTTTTGCCACTTCGCAGCAAACCACTTTGCTCGTCGAAGGTATTTTCACTTGCAAACATAGGCTAGTAATACCAAATCTAACAGTCTGATTCAATAAGCAATATACCTTTTTCGGCTAATAGCATTTTAATTCTCAAACCAAATGAATTCAAAAACTTACCCCTTGGTCCTCTGAAAAACTGTCGCTCAGCTTCGCTAAAGGAAGTACTCGTATCAATGGCGAACTCTGTCACAAAAGCTTCAAGGGTTCGCGTTGTCCAGAAATCAACAGCACGGGATATCTCGTTGTTCACCTTTTTCAGTATATTGATTCTCGCAGGGGTCCAAACAAGAAACTGACGTTCTTGGAAGTTCGTCCTCCTCTCTGTCAATCTAGACAACCACTGGTGCAACTCTATGTGGATACTAGCAAAGAAAATTTCATAAACATTACAAATAACATACCTTTGTAAAAAGTCATCTGCACTACGACACGGATCTTTTTTCTCTTGCTTAGCGAATTTCAAATAAGTCTCATCAAGCCAATCACCGATTTCCTTCACAGAGGGTCTCCAGAACACAGCCCTCGAGGTACGACGTAAACCCCTCTTGAGAAGATACTGAGTTCAACTAGCATTGGAACCAATTTGTTGGGCAATAGGGCAGACCCGAGTTTAAACCTTTTTCTTCGCACCAACAAAAGACCCACAGTGTTGGCCCTTCCGACAACAACCTGCGAACAGGTTGCAGTCTCACCCAAAACAACTATGGGATGCCACAGAATCAGGTTTATGCAAGCAGAAGAGGGATATTACTGTACCTTTAATCTTTAATAACTTATAGTTAATTAACATAGAGCTCCGACATTCATATATATAACTTCACAGATAAATAAACAACAGTGACTTGCACAACCCTTTTCTAGGAATTCACAGCGAAGCATATATTTTAGCAGCGATCTTATTTATCAGATATATCTAGTTAACCATGCACAATCAATCATAACAGAAATAACACAAGGAACCACAACACCAGATATAACGTGGTTCACCCCCAGTGTAGGGGTTACGTCCACAGAACTGTGCTTTATTCAACTTCTTTACAAGTCACAGTTCTGATCTGCTCACTCAGCTGCAGATCCTTTCAAGTCCTTAAAGCTGCGCACACAGCTGCAGGCCTCTGCGCACACAGCTGGGACTTAACCTTTTCTTACAAAATAGCCGTAGCTTCGCAGCAATTCCTTATACATAAAATTCTAACCTCACTTCTTTACAAGAGTGCCTATTTATATAGCTCACTATTACAAAACCCTGGGCTTAAACCATGGGCATTCTAAACCCTAAACCCTGGACATAAACCATGGGTTTATTACAATGAGACAGCTTTTAACTTAACCCTGACACCCCTAAGACTATTTTGAACCATAACTCCGCTTACAAACTTACAAAAACCACGGATTTATCCAAAACTAAAGACCCTTAAATTACACGTCCCAACAAGTACTCCTTGCTGAACTAACTTCTTGAACCACACAGTCATGGTTGTCTATGAATAACTTTGACACCTCTTAGCATTCAACCCTATAACTCTTATCATCTACACAATTCCATGTCTCAAGGATCTTCGAAGAATTTGAGTATATAGTGTGAGCAAGATGGCTTGGGAAGGGCTACACCATTTAAGTAGCTGTGATGGTGGCATGTGTGATGCGAGGGTGGGGATCTTCCCTCTTGATGCTCAATCATATTATCCGGTATGGCTCAGATTCCAAACCATTTCCGCATGGCTACCAGGATAGTTCTAAGGGCTGTGGATTTGACCATCCCTTGCCCTTTCAATTACCTTGATGGTGGTGTCGAGCTGTTCTGGTTCATCGTATCGCTCAGCCTCATGTAAATGCTAGGTATTTTGCCTCAACGAATCAAACCTCTATATTTCTCATGGCTCCTTCCTAAATAGACCACGTGCCACACTTATGAACCGAGGAAATTAGTGCCGCTGGACAAGACTTCCACCTCAGGCATATCCCAAATGGTGTTGGAGGAATTGACCAATATGAAATGGGGTAGATTACACACGTGAACGCCTCCTCCACTATCATCTCCATACTGGATGGGAAACTTGTACCTTGGGAGTATTCTTAGCCATATGATCAAAGGAATATTCTATGTCTGTCATCCACGTTCCGTTCATCCTGCCATCAACGTTTTTTTTCTGAACACCATGGGCAGTTGTGGATCGTGACACGTTCTTAATCATCGATCAAGAAAAACACTTATGTAGCCATCGATCTGAGTGGGCCCCACCATATTTCGTAATGAGGAACCTTGATATCTATCCGTACTATTTTGCATTGCGAAATGAACCAGAGTCGTGGATTCTTCTCCTTCTTCATCGTGGTCATTGATCTTCGCAACCTCTATGCCCTTTCTTGATTTGAGATTGTAGTTATAACCACATAAGTATGGATCGTGAAATTAATTTAGGCTGTAGATCTACCCCACTCCTCATCTCATCCATCGAAAGCTTCCACTCTTTAACACATTTCGCAATCCGGAAAGGAAGCTTTGATTGTGCATGTTTTCCTGCGTGAAGCAGTTTGGAGCCAATGATCCACCTCCAATCAATCGTAGCCTTTGATTATGAACCTTTCCCAACGCTAATAGTGTGCCTGCCACTTTCCTTGTTGAAGGGCATTCACATGATATTTGAGGGACTAGGACCCTTACCGAACCTCCATCAAGCCCTTAGATCAACTGTTAAAAATAGAGTGTTAACACATTCCATTCGACAGGTTCTCTCCTCAGGAACATCGCTTGTCCAGTCACCAATCTTGGAAACCATTCATACAATATAACAGGGAACTGTACAAAGAAGATCTCATGGATATTGGAGTATATGTACTTATCCACCCAGTTTTTTTCACTCCATCGTGATCCTATGCTTTCCTCTTGCATGAATGCTAGCGTCTTGGAGTCCAGCCAATCCTCTATCTCTTTCTTCTTCGGGTGCCACTACGTTTACCCCGGCTCAATCAATTAAGGGTCCCATCAAGGCATCTATAAAGTTTCCATGAGATATGGATGAATCTTGTATTGGCTAAAATAGTTGCATGATCATATATTTATGCATAAGAAGTTTTCATTATGAATATGCCTTCTGAAATGTTTCTAACCATACAACTGGTGCATATGACTTGTAGGAAAGATCATGTACAATCACCTACAAGCAAAGAAGGTTGAGACTTGTTCCAAAGAACAAGTGACAATAGTTTGAGAAATGATCCAAGATGAAGAATAATATGATGAATGCAGCAACATCATTGATGAAGAAGTAGCCAAGAACAAAGGGAAGGCCAGTTCAAGAAGAGTGATGTTTGGGATGCAGTATCGAGACCTAGAGGGAATTTCGTTGTTCCATCATGCAGTAGATGCAAACATCGTGGGATACAAGGAAAGATTCGTAGCACGAGGCTTCTCACAAAAAGAAGGGATAGACTACAAAGAGACATTTGCAGCCATTGGAAGTTAAGACACATGGCAGACAAACTCATGTGTGGAAATTAAAGAAGGCCTTGTACGAGCTCAGAAGGCACCCATGGGATAACACAGACATGAGGAGCTTGAATATAACCTAGAGTGGTGAAGATATTAACCTTTGCTACAAGGTTGCAGATGAAATCTTGTAGAGGATGACAAGCTCACAGATGGGTGCGAGAATAATTTTTTCAAGATAAAGGATCTTGGTATCCAGTGACCCTAGATGGATACATAGAATATTAGTAGTAGAGGAAGCTACTTGTCACTCTAGTACAAAATGTTTCAGTGCATAAAGTACAAAAGACAGAGGGAGAATGATGCTCCGGTTTAGAGGGAGTAACTACAGAAGATACCGAGGTTGGACATTGTATGACAGGATGGATAGCTTACCGATGACTCTAGGCTTTACTGAGAGTAAAGCGGATTCCAACCTTTTCTTCAAGGTTGAAGTTTGAAGACCAGTGATTCTCCTATTATATGTCGATGACTTTTTCCCGACAGAAAAGAGGAACTCATTAAAGTTGCAAGGAGGATACTTATTGCCGAGTTCGAGATGAACGACTTGGATATGTTGCACTACTTTCTAAGTATGGAGGTGTGACAGAATGCGGATGGAATCTCCTTGGGACAAGGGAAGTATGCAGTAGATATCCTGAAGAGGTTCCGGATGATGGAATACAAGGACATGACCACACCTATGGCATCATAATTGAAGCTATTGAGTGTTGCTTCATCAGAGATGGTTGATTCCATGATGTATCATCAGATGATTTGTTCCTTGATGTACCTAACAAACATGGGACCAGATATTTTCTTTGCAGTGAACAACTTGAGCTAGTTTCTAACAAATACTAAACATGTTCACCTAATTGCTATAAAGCATATTCTGAGGTACCTGAAGGGTATGATTGATTATGGTCTCAAGTATGATATGAATCAAAAGTTTAACCTAGAGGGTTATGTTGATTCAGATTGGCCAGGAAGTGCTATAGATAGAAAGAGCACCATGGGGTGCTGCTTCAGTATGGGATCAGGTGTGATCTCTTAGTTTAGCATGAATCAATCCTATGGAGCACTGAATATATCCGAATAAGAGTACATCGCAGCTTGTTGGGCTAGTTGTGAGGCAATATGGCTCAAAAAGCTACTATCTGAGTTATTTGATCACCTATTTGATGCTACCTGTATCTTATATGAAAACCAGAGTTGTGTGAAGTTGTCTGAGAACCTAGTCTTCCACGACAGGTCAAATCACATCGAGATAAAATATCATTATATCAAGGATATGGTGTAGAGAGGAGCATTGAAGCTCCAATATATTGTGACAAATGAGTAGATAGCGGATGTGTTGACCAAACCACTAGCTAGGGTGAAGTTTGAGTACTTTAGAGAGAGGCTTGGTGTTCTTCAGATAGAATATACTTTGAGGAAGAAGTGATGGGACACATTTGCAGTAGCCATTCCAAGCATGGTAGGAGGATCCTTCCTATGGCTGTGGATGTAAGCGTTGTGTGATGAGCATTAGTATGATGCTTCAATTTTTTCTATGATGATGATCAGGATTATCATATGATGATGATATGCATCAGGATGATGCTGTGATGAGTATCGGGATGATACTCTATGGATAGATTGTATAGATAAGCATGTAAAAGATCCTGATAGATTTGATAGTCTATGTTCGGATGCTCTTTTGAGGTTTTTCTATAGGTTGGCTATGGACAGGTTGTGCAGGTAGCATAGAAAAGATCATGGGATATCCTATAGTCTGTGCTAGGATGCTATTGAAAGGTTTTGCTAAAGGTAGCATAGAAAAGATCCTAGGAGATCCTATAGTCTGTGCTAGGATGCTCTTTCAAGGTTTTACTACAGGTATCATAGAAAAGATCCTAGGAGATCCTATAGTTTGTGCTAGGATTCTATTTTGAGGTTTTGCTACTAGAGGCATGTTATCATCCCTGGAGATCAAATAGGTTGAGCTATGTGCTCGTAAATGTACTAGGATTCTCTTTAGAGTTATTGCAGGTCGCAAGACACTCTTTTAAGTTTTATGCCTGACAACATAGAAAAGGTCACAGGAGATCCTAGGAGATCCTATAGTCTATGCTAGGATGCTCTTTGGAGGTTTTGCCACGTTCACATGTAAAAGAGCCTTGGAGATCCTATATTCTATGCTAGGATTCTCTTTCAAGGTTTTGTTGACACACGTAATCAGCCCTAAGGAATCCACAGTATGGCCAAATATGATGAAGACCTACAGAATCCATTCTCTGGAAGAAAGAGGGCACCTAGCTAGTTACCAGGAAATTGATTCAGTCTGGGACTAAAGCTCAGCTTAGTGCTAAGAGTCCATTCTCTGGGAGAATGAAGGCACATGGTCAGTTACCGGGAATTTGTTTAAGTATGGGACTAACAATCAACCTAGAGCTAAGAGAAATTATTTGAGAATGAAAGATGTAAGTGTTGGGAAGGACATTCTGACATGGTTCTTGGATGTGTTTCTCTCATGGTCAGATATTTACATTTGAGGTTCTCATTTCAAAATGACTAATCACACCAGCTTGATGACAAGCTTGGTGAAAATGTCAACTTCCAACCATGGAAGTATTGGATCTCACTGGTTGTTGAAGAAAATGAAATTGGACACCTACATAAGTCAAAAGGTTCCAATTCCAAAGGGAGATGAGGCTAAAATCCTTACACAAGAAGAACTTGGTCAAGGCGAAGAAAACCATTGCTGATTCAAAAAAGGATCACCTTATACCACAAGTGTCTTTCCTAAAGACACCTAAATATATGTTTTTATCCTTTAACAAAGCTATTTGAAGGGAAAAACATAAATCAAAATATCACTTCGAGAAACTAGTTGAAGAATGTGAAGATTTAGAATGCAGAGACCATACAGTCATAATTTACAAGGGTCTCTCAAATCAAAGAAGAAATTGAAGCAGTGGACAAAGAACTAGAGAATGAAGATGTTTTGATAACCACCTTGAATAGCCTCCCAGGATTATGGGATTCATTCATTCAATGAATGTGTGCTAGAAGGAAGTGATTACTTTCAGGAGATTATGGGAAGAGCACACACTAGAAGAAGCTGAACTCATAATAAGAGAAAAGAAGATGGGAGCAACTGAAGATCAATATTTCACAATTGAAAGAAGATACCTCAAGAGATGAGGAATATGAAGAACTCAATTTTTCAACAAACTATTATCCATCTTAAGCATTTGGATAAGAAATGATGCTGTTATGAATGAAGAAGATGGTGAAGCAGAAAGAAGGAGTCTACCCACAAAACAAATAAAGATAAGTATTGAATTGTCATTTCATGATATTGTTTTGTTATGCATTTGTTTATATTTAGTTGATGTGTTATGCATGATAGAATGTTTGCATTAATGATAGTATACTACTAATATGCATGTGATGGGTAAGTAGCTCATGGTTCTATACAACTCTCCATTGCTACTTATCTAGAATGAAACCTCTTTGCCGATATATTGGATTAGTGCACAATCTCAATGATGTCTTGGTAGAGATGGAAGGCATCTAGAAAGTTTTAGTGAGATATGGATGAATGTTGTATGTCTAAAATAGTTGCATGATTATATCTTTATGCATAAGAATTTACCATTATGAATATGCATTATGAAATGTTTCTAATCATACAACTGGTGCATTTGACTTGTAGAAAAGATCATGTACAATCGCCTACAATAAAAGAAGGATGAGACTTGTTGCAAAGAACAAGTGATGACAGTTCAAGAAAGAAACAAAGATGAAGAATAATATGACATTACTTTCAATGAAAGAAGAAATCTCAGACACGTTGTAGTTATGTGACACTGTTGAGCGACATCATTGATAAAAAGCCTTCTAGCTATGAAGAAGTAGCCAAGAAGAAAGGGAATGAGAGTACCCGTTCAAGAAGAATGATGTCTAGGATGCAGTATCAAGACCTGAAGGGAAGTTTGTAATGTCTTCCATATGGATCTACATGATCCAACCTACATTATATGGAAACATCATGGGATACAAGGAAAGATTCGTAGCACGAGGCTTCTCACAGAAACAAGGCATAGAGTACAAAGAGACATTTGTAGCTAGACACATGACAGGTAGATCCATGTGTGCAAATGAGAGAATACCTTGTATGAGATTAGAAGGCACGCATGGGATATCACACACATGAGGATATTTAAGATCACCTAGAGTGATGATGATCTTAACCTTTGCTACAATGTTGAAGATGAAAGGCTATAGAGGATGACAAGCTCACAGATGGGTGCAAGAAGAACTTTTGAAAAGGTTCAAGATAGAGGATATTGGTATCTAGTGACCCTAGATGGATACATAGAATATTAGTAGCGGAGGAAGCTACTTGTGTCTCTAGTATAGAATGCTTCAATTCATAGAGTACGAAAGAAAGAGGGAGAATGATACTTCGCTTCAGAGGGAGTAACTGCAGAAGATCCTAAGGTTAGACATGATACAACAGGATGGACATATTACTGATGAATATAGGATTTACTGAGAGTAAAGTGGATTCCAACCTTTACTTTAAGGTTGAAGGTGGAAGACCAGTGATGCTCTTATTGAATGTTGATGACTTTCTCCTGAGAAAAAAGAGGAACTCATTAAAGTTGCAAGAAGGAGACATGCTTCCGAGTTCAAGATAAAATAATGGGATATGATGCACTACTTTCTAGGCATGGAGGTGTGGTAGAATGCATATGGAATCTCCCTGGGACAAGGGAAGCATGCAATAGATATCCTGAAGAGGTTTAGGATGATGGACTACAAGGCCATGACCACACCTATGTCATCGAACCTAAAGCTATTGCATGATGCTTCATCAGAGATGATTGATGCCACAATGTATCAAGAGATGATTTGTTCCTTGATATACCTGACGAATATGAGACCATATATTTGCTTTGCTGTGAACAAATTGAGACATGTTCACCTAATGGTTGCAAAGCATGCCTTGAGGTTTGTGAAGGGTACATTCGATTATGGATTCAAGTATGAGGCCAATTAGAATATTAACCTAGAAGGTTATGAGGATTTGGATTGGGAAGGAAATGTCATTGACAGGAAGAGCACTTTGGGGTGCTGCTTTAGTATGAGATCAGGTGTGATTTCTTGGTGTAGCAAGAAGTAGTCTTGCGTGGCACTGAGTATAGCTGAGGTAAAATATGTTGCCACTTGCTTGGATATTTGGGAGGTAGTATGTTTCTTTTGAAAAAATAATATTTGATTTGATTGATTTGACTTGAATTTTTGTATGATACAAAGAGGAGCAGTGACGCTCTAGTATGTGATCTAGATCAATATCTCTCGAAAGAGGGAGTTATAGCATAGTCGGTGAGATAGGTTGTCTGAGCATAAAATCCTCATGAAACTCATAGGTGGCTTAGATGTAAACGGTCCTCTAGGTTGTCCTCGGATGTAATCAGTCCTGGAAAAGCTCAGAAGTTATCCTTGGACGTAATCATCCCTGATATGATTCTATGCTAGAAATGGCCAAAGTGAAGTTTGAGTACTTTAGGCAGAAGCTTGGTTTTCACCAGATCGAGGTTCCTTCGAAGAGGAAGTGATGAGTCTATGAGGCTTTCTCGCATGGTTGTAGGTGGGGCATTCCATGGTCAGATATAAGTGTTGTGCCTTTCTAACATCATGAGAGGATCGATCTCTTCCATGGTCAGATGTAAGTGCAGATACAGTCTGATGTGATTGTGGGATTTATTCCCACATGATCAGTGCAAATACATTCTGATGTGATTGTGGGATGTGTTCCCACATGATCAATGCATATACATTCTAATGTGATGGTGGGATGTGTTCCCATATGATCAGTGTAGAGCCATTCTGATGTGATTGCGGGATGTGTTCCCACGTGATCAGATATAAGTGCACAACATCAACTATATGGTGCTCATATGCAAATTCAAATGTATGTGAAAATTGCTTAGTGATTCCTTCCTAGTCTTGGGTTTCTTGTCGCAATTCCATAGATGTATACCAGGTTCTAGGTGTCATTTACAATGTATGTATGAAATGATGTACCCACTCCTGCCTCGGGTATTCTGCAAATGCGATGTGACAATGATTAAAATGTTCCACAGGGTTTGCTAACCCCGAATACTTATGGTTTACTAGGGTGACCTCTTCTCTGAATCTGACTTCCATCAATATTATGCATTATGGTCAATTTGTTATAGACTTCTTATGCGCACCCCACCATCTAGTGGGTGTAGCTTTTATGACATGACCCAGTGTGGACAAGTGTTGAGATTCCATTGCAAGTCCTTCAAACTCGTTTAAGAAGGTCACAAGGTTAGGTAAACCCTCATAGGTGGGTAACTCACGTAGCTCATTCTCCGCCCATCGCACGTACCTGATAACTCTCATGCATCTCCTCATAGATACTTCATGTAGTATGTTCTTCCAATTCTCCAAAGCTTCCCCTAAGTCAGATGTGCAAGAACTAGCACTCTTCCAGATTAGGTTCCCATCTGCTGTCGGATTGATGTAGTCCTCTTGTAGTGTAGTAAAATTGTAGATTTGGTCGAGGTAGTCAGCCTGGCCATCATTATATATCGACTGGATGTATCTCTATCCTTCTAATGAGTCAATGGGAGAAACCAATATCATCTCATTATCCTTGAATGAGAGGATGTGTTTCTTGAAGTCTGTAATTGTTTGGTTGTCGATATCCCAATCTATCCCAACAATGCAGGATATGGGTTTGTGTCATCAACAATATTGATGATCTCAAAGTCCGAAAATGTGTGCAACCCTTCAACGTTGAGGGGGACCCAACTCAAGCATCCAATGCGTAGGACCTTCACCTGATTTTCAAGTCACACCTAGATAGGAGACCAGTCCAGGTGTGGCTTGCCCTTACATTCCCAGGTTTTTCTTTTTGAGATATTGAAATCAGACCCTAGGTATAAACTAATGTAGTCACCTATCTACACTATCATTCTTAACTCACTGCCACTTTGGACTTCTTTCTCACTTGGTTAACCTTCCTTTCAGGCCATGGATCTATGGGAATCTCTTCTATCATTTCCTATAGTTTTGTAATAGAATATTTATATTATATTAGCATTAAGCAACTTGACAGAAAGGATCTGAGCTTACTAACCTTTTGCGAAGCATTCTTCTGAAATATGCACTGAAATCGTTAAAGCATCTCCTTGAATCCTTCTGACATCGATGGTTCTACTAAATTCACAAACTCATGTCATACCTCCAAGAATGTTTCCTTTGGTTTTTGGGCATCGAATGATTCCTTCTTCTGTGTCACAGGTCGTACCTGTGGTTGTTGTTGTTATTGTGCTTTATCCTGATCATCTCCTGTCACAACTCCTTCTCGTGTTATGACAACAAAATTTGGATCTTATGGTTCAACCGTAATAATCTGAAAATTCATGTTAGGATTTGGTTTTTCATTCTCCGCAGGGTTACATCCTATGATGGTCATTGCTTGCCATTTTTCGATCAACTGAGGACATTGCTCCACATTATGATTCTGTCCCTTACAGTATGAACATGTCTTCACAATTTCTAAGTAATCTCTAGAATAGTGACCCATTTGTCGATAGTTATAGCACATAACTTGGCCTCTTCCTCTACCAAATCCTCCTCCCCCACCTCTTTATATGAAGTTTCAACCACCCCTTCCCTGCGGGTGTGGTTGCTGCAGTGGGTACTGGTCCTACTGGTAGTATGGTGGGTAATGATTTTTTTGCATGTATGACTACTGAGACGCGTACTGAGGTTGATAATAATTTTGGTATTGATTGGGTGGGAACTGCGCAGGATGATATGATGCTTGCTCTAGTTCAGCCTGAGCCATCCCCTCATTTTTCATTAAGTAGGTGTCAAAATTCTTTTCTTTCAAGAGCTTGTATGCTCTGTATTCTTTTTCTTCATATCCTACTGATTTACAAAACTTACAAAAAATATTTGCTGGGGTAATCACAGTATTCTGTAGGTATAGGCACTCGTGATCGCGATGCCCTCTAGACTAGCATATCTGACAACATGGTAGTCCTTAGCCATTTAATGGGTTTGGTGCACCTGACACAATATAGTTCATGAAGGTCAGACAGTTATCCTTAGTGTTCCCATCTGTTCTGCACTTTGTGCACAACAAATATTCTTGTGCTTCATTTCCCTTCCCAATGTCCTATAGTTGTGTCATTATATTAGCCAACTGTGACTGAATCTGTACCAATCTTGTGGCATCGCCGCCAATGGGAGAGGCTTCTAGCTTCATCTCCAACTCTATTGTTTATGTCTACGACTCAATATTCTGTTCCATTAATCATCCTCAGATGTGTGGTAATAACACGACAATAAACCACTCTTTATGTTGTACATCTGACATTTGGAAGATTACCTTGGCCATCAAATTTTTAAACCATTGGTCAAAGTCCCATACTGATTCTCCAAGTTCTTGTTTTATCTTCTTGATCTCAGAAATGCACTGTGATTCATATTTATGTTTTCTGAAATCAGAGATCATTGCAACTCTAATCTCGTCAAGGGTCTTTTGTAGTGTTCTAGTCGGTGCAGCACAAAACTTCATAAAGCAATCTAGCGCATGACCCCTCATAGTTGTGATCATTTGTGCCTTCTTTATGTCTTCATTCTAGACTAACTGAACCATCCAAAGAACTTCACAGAGGAACCAATGTTTCTTTGGATCTTCTCCACCATTTCCATTGAATGTGGGTAACTGAATGTCTGCCCTAGCCATTGATTTGGCATCGGGGTTCTCTGGAAAAGGATTCAAAGGAGGTGAACCCTCTTTCCTGCTAGTTACAGTACTAGAACTATCAGTATTATCGGTCCTTTCTGCAGATGAAAATATTGATCTCATCAGTAGTGATACTCCCGGTGTGATGTAGTTGCATTTTGATCTTGGTGTCTCTACAGATTCTTTTGATTCCTTTTCTCCTTCCAATATCGGGCTATAGTCCTCCTCTTCATCACAAGACCCTTCATCTTTGTGCTACTAACTTTCATGTTCACTCTCCTTGAATAGACTAAGATTTCGTCCCCCTCTTTAAATCTTTATTCTTTTCCCTAGTCTGAATCTCCTTCCACTCCTTAGGAATCCGGCTTCTAATTCAGGTTTTGTTTTTCCTGGGAACATGTCAACTCATCCTCTCCCATTTCTTAAGAGGTCATCTGCAACATAGCCTCCCTCATGGGTACGCGACTCAACTAATCAACGCAAGATACCCTTCTCATTGATGATCATTTTAATCCATGTACTAATAAATAGCAAATATCGTCTCCAGGGTCCTTGGAAAGAAATTATTTTAGCGTCACTATATGAGGTTATAGTATCTACTGCAAACTCAGTGATGTATCCTTGCAAGATACTGTCAACCCAGAAATCAAAATCTCTAGAGATAGCATTACTTACATTGGTTATCTCGCGGACCAACTAATCATTCCATTCGACGGTTTCTTTCCTCAGGAACATCGGTTTTCCGATCACCAATCTTGAAAACCATTCGTACAATATAACATGGAACTATGCAAAGAAGATCTGGTTGATATCAGAGTATATGTACTTATCCACTCAGTTTTCTGCACTCCATCGTGATCCTATGCTCTCCTCTTGTACTAATGCTACCATTTTTAGAGTCCATCCAATCTTCTATCTCTTTCTTCTTCGGGTGCCACAACATTTCCCTCGGCTCAATCAATTAAGGGTCCCATCAAGGCATCTAGAAAATTTCCGTGATATATGGATGAATCTTGTATTGGCTAAAATAGTTGCATGATCATATATTTATGCATAAGAATATTCCATTATGAATATGGTTTATGAAATGTTCTGGTGGCTCGTAAGTAACGCATCCACATTGTTCTGAACCGTTAAGCCAAGCTATGGCTTCCACCCATGAGGAGGTATAAACCCCCTGTGAACGAATCAAACAGTCCAATGCAACAAACTTCCATAGATAAAGGGGCACAGAGTCCATCGGTAATGGAAATTACATTAGTGGGAATATAAGCTGAAAAATCTCCAGCTTGAGTCTCAACTATTGGAAGAGCTGTAAAACTTCCCTCACCTAACTGGGAACTTAATTCTAACCATACAACTGGTGGATATGACTTGTAGGAAAGATCATGTACAATCACCTACAAGCAAAGAAGGTTGAGACTTGTTCCGAAGAACAAGTGACAATAGTTTGAGAAATAATCGAAGATGAATAATAATATGACGAATGTAGCGACATCATTGATGAAGAAGTAGCCAAGAAGAAAGGGAAGACCAGTTCAAGAAGAATGATGTCTAGGATACAGTATTGAGACCTGAAGGTAAGTTAGTAGTTCCATCATGTAGTAGATGGAATCATCATGGGATACAAGCAAGGATGATTTTAAGGAACCATACTTATTTAAAAGTGTATAAATGTTGGCAAAGATTACCAATTGTCAAAATGGAAACTATAAAATGATTGGCAATATTTTTCAAAAAATATTTTAATTTCCAAGTATTTTATATTGTTTATATAATAATTTGGCAATTTTTAGGATGAAAATTTTTTACCCCATCAAAATTGGGTGAAACAGGGCTTCAAAAAATGCAAAATTGCGAATCTTTTTTGGGAGAAAAACGTGGAAAAATAACCCACTAGACTAAAATTCGCCCCTAAAATTATCCCTAGATACAAGGAAATATTCGTAGCACGAGGCTTCTCACAAAAAGAAGGCATAGGCTACGAAGAGACATTTTCAACCATTGGAAATTAAGACACATGACATGCAGACTCATGTGTCCAAATGAAAGAAGGCCTTGTATGAGCTCAGAAGGCACCCATGGGATAACACAAACATGAGTGTTACAGAGAGAAATTCCTATTGCTTGGGGTACCACAACAGATAGCTTGACTCCAGAAATAAATCTTTTCCAATATGCAATAGAAATTAAATGTCTAACACTAAAGGATCAGACGTCGTACCTTATTTCGGACGGTTGAAGTAGATCCCCTTTGAGCTTTCCAACTTCAGCTTGAATTGATAAATTACTTCCTCAACAACAAGTAAACAATGCAAGCATACTATATATCATGGTGTTAGATCTATTCTAGCATATATAATCAACAATTTATAAGCATTTGAAATAATCCCATGGATAATATATTCATTCAAACACACATTACTTGAAAGGAAAAGATATTTCTATAAATATAAATCAAAGATTACAATAGATACAACCTCTGACGGCACGTCTGCGAACTGGAGAAACTGAGTCCCCCACTTGGGCCTCCACCACCTCAATCCTCCATCTCTCCATAGCAAGCTCATAAGCAAAAGGAAAGCTTGGGAAGAACACACTAGTGATCCAAGGGACAAAGGGATGTAGACTCAAGAATAAGTTTCGGCAACAATGGACTATAGTTTCTTTTCTCTCTATTCTCTCATATGCCTTCAATGTACCATAGAGTTCCTTATATAGCTTTTCAAAGGGGTAATGAAAGGTCGAATCCGAGTGATCTCAAGGCATAGGGAAGGCCAGGAGTCAAGTGAGCTGAATCCATGTCAAGGAAAACTCCAAAAGGATTTAGATTTTTGTACACATCCCGATGTACACGGTTTTACGGGTCAAACTCACGTATATACGCGATTAAGGGATTAAAAGTCGCGTATAGAATTTTTCACATGTTTTTAGGGATGATCAAGGAAACATCAAAAGACAAAAAATGGTCCATGGGGTCTAAGGAGTCTGCAGCAGGACAGGGGAAGGCCACACAAAGTGTGATTTACCTAGAGTGGTAAAATCAACTATAACAAATGCCCCCTAATGTGTGAGGTCAGAGGGGTCATACGATGGACGAAATACATTATAAGTCAATACTAGAAGTGGAGTGATGAAGGATCCCAAATGGAAGAACAGCCACCCAATCAACATAGTACAATAATACAACTCTGCATATAACTGCAAATACATATAGCAGTCCCAGATACATAAGAGTACAATGGCCATGAATAGGCATGATACAAGATATCACATAAGTGGTCATCGCCACGTACAATATACATAGATCAGAATCTCCATGATGAAGATATACAAAGGACCATGATCTCCATAATGGTTGAAGATATATAATAGATCAAGATCTCCATAATGGTTGGAAATGTCTAACATATACTGGGATCAAGTCACGAGAGCTGAAATCTCATGAACAATGGCATGATCAAGGAGGTAGCATATAATGGATGCCACCAATATGGAAAGTCTTCTACACACACCGCTATGAGTACATGTCCTACTATGCGAATAGAGGTGTCGAGGTCGAACATAGTAGTCCATCGTCTGATTACCGATCATTGATGTATACCATTAACAAACACGAGATCACCCACAAATAATGAAAACGGGAATCAAGGTACTAGAGTGCAAACTAATAAGTGTGAATAAATGTGTTGAGGTTGAACACTTGAGAGGATCCATCGATCAGGGGACATTGATGTATTCCCATAGACTGTCGATGGTGAGAGAACCTGCCACTGATGACTGCAAGTCTCAAGGCACTCAAAATGACTCTAGATTCCAATCCCAGAATAAATGATCTGAAGTTGATGGGATGAAATCTGTTGGAAGCAGGGCATTAAGGCATCCCCCATCATCCAACACGAGGTACTCAGCAAAGCTGTATAGTGTGGAAGGACTCAATCATAAGGTGCACGAACCATTAATTGTACCGGGAATGGCCGACATGCAAAGTCAAGATAACTAAGGAATGGCTGAATCAGGCTTCAACTTCCTTCAAAGAAGAGCATAGCGACGTATGGTGACTGAATGAAGGTAGCATAGACTCGATATACAAACTGGGACATCTCTGCAACATAGGAGGCCTCGACAGAGGCTCCATAGGGACTGGAAGCTTAACCAGTCGGTGGAAATAAACTTAGATAAATGAGTACAGCTCCTAAAGTCAAAATATAACCCAACCAATGGATGTGATATATAGTGCTATGTTCAAAGGCGACACGACTCGACAGCTGCCACATGTAACATATTTTCTTGTCCGGATTTTTGGTTTTTTGATTTTTTTTTTGGACTTTTTCAACTATTTAAAAAGCTTGAAAAAGAATAAAATGGCTTTATAGTTACAGACTAGGAGGAGACGAGTGTCATAAGGGAAAACAAACTAGTTCCAAGCAGTGGAACATACCTATGCTCAATGCAAGGATACATGTGTAGGATATCGACACTCGGGGGAAAATCCCCTCCGGTAAAAAGGGAAACAAGCTGCGAAGGAGATAAAAATGGCTCTGCATGGCTAGACATGAGACAAGCTCGGGCTATATGGCTGAAATGCAATGTCGGGGGAGCTGGAATAAAGCTCAATAAGGCAGGCAAAGCTGATGATAATGCATTCACAACTTGACATGAGGGAGTCCTGAGGGAAATAGGCTAGCAAAAGATCAAGACAAGTATGAGGTTCTTGTGAAATGTCATGGTAGTACTATACAATGGACTCCCACACCCTAAAGAAGAAAACGTCAGCATGGGCACCAAATGAAAATAAGGCACTAACTAGGGTACCCATGTAAGGTGAAGCTCTACCACTCATATCATGCCACTTCTAAAGTAGCAAGAAGGTTTCGTGACACAATAGAGTGGGTTCATACCTAAGGTCATTATGAAATGGTCATAAGGTCATGCAAAATGCAAATGGTGATGAAACCTAACCTATATGCTATTTTAGACATGATACCTGAGATCGACACGAACGAGTCAATCCAATGGCTGAAACGACACTGAAAAAGGTCCTCTACATCATGAATTATGTCAAAAAATGGTCCAAAATGGTTAGAAAATGTCGAAACTATAGGAAAGGGGGTAAAAATTTTCAAATATTTGAAAATTTTCTATAAATAGTAAACAATTCAAAACATTATAAAACATTTGAAACTTTTACCCATTTGAGCTCAGATTTTCCACAACAAATTCCAGGAGATCCAGGTGGCTGAATCCACTACTGTTTCTTCCAGGTATTTACCCATGCTCTTCTCTTTCACTTTGATGCTTTTTTTGTGAAATTCCATGGTCAATTAAGCTTTCTAGGCCAAACTAAAATGGGCGCTGTGGCCCATGCAGAAATTGAGGGTTTTTCTGCATGTAGGGCTAGATATACATAGAAAATGCCCCCAAACCCGCGTACATACGCGGCTATTTTGAAAACAATCGCGTATGAGGCCGCACATAAGGTTTTTTCAATAATCTAATGGGAAAATTATTGAAAAATATACTTGTTTAGTTAATAAGCGTGACACAATTAAAATAAATGTATGAATTGTGGACTGCAATTAGTTACCTCTTCTTGGATCACCTCTCTCAGCTGAGAAATAAGAGCAGCAATTGTTTTTTTATTAGATTCTATCTGGTTGGCGCATTCCAACAAGATGGTTTCTTCTAGAAATAATTCATTGAATAACTGTAGCGATCGTGTAATGTCCACAGACCCTGTTGATAAGAAAATGAAGAACTTGCTAATAAATATAAATATTAATGAAGATCACTGAATTTACTTTACAACAAATTCCAGTCTAAAATTGCATCAAGACAATACGAGGTAATCAATCTGGAGTGTATTACTGGATATAAATAAGGCAGACAAATTTTATTTTTAGATTTAAGAAAAATAGCATGTAGGACTATGATAGGCCTCAACCTGAATGGCATCTGATTATGCACATTACAAATGCCTACTTGACTATACTGTGTTGCTTCTCTTTCTTCAACTAGAGATATATGATTTTCTTGTGATTACCGTTTTACGAGTTTAGCATGAATCATTACATTACATGGATTTTTCTCACAATAAAACTCCCTTAACTTACAACCTCATTTTCAAAACCTTAACAATTACTATAACTCCCTTAAGTTAAAAATCCCTTTTTCTACATGCAATCTAAGACCAGAAATCCACACTTGTATCCTATCACCAGAAACGCACATATAGATTTTAGAAGACCAAATGGAATGTGATAACATGGATGAGAGATGGAAGGCCAAGGATGGCACTATAATTATTGATGTAGCTGATCAGAATAGATACTAAGCCAAAAACTAATTTGAGAGAGATAGATAAGCCTGCAGAGATGATGAGACGGAATCTTGAGCGGGGACAATAGGATTTCAATGACTACGACAATTCTGAATTATGGAGTTTAATTCTGTTATTTAATTAGGTTTGGAGTATCTTTTATAGTAAAAGAAGTGTGGGTATATTCTCCCATGCTGAAACCCTAATGCAAAGCATCTTTTTTTTACCTGATGCCCCTCTGAATATGCTAACCAATGTTGTTTAGCTGGATCTAAGCCCATACTCTAATACTATAACCAGAAATAGCACACATAGTTGCAGAACATTAAAGTCTAGATGTATTTCACTTCATTTTGTATGAAATTATAGCTCCAGTAGAAGTATTGAAAATGTCTATGACCTTTCATGTCTGCTTGAGAATTCTCAATACTGGTGAACAATGAATGTCTGCCTCTTTTTTCTGTATATTAGTGAATTTATACTAGTATAAAGGAAACTTTGGAACTCCTTTGGAAATTTAGATTCTCCTCTCCTCACAAATCGTATCCTCAGTAGGGTGATGAAATCCCATCCAAACAATACAAAATGGAAGAGCAAATAGGCTAAGAGAATCCCACTACCCACAAGGATCATTGGTTAAAATATCCCTAGAAAGAATGACAACTAGGCTACCTCATTCATGACACGTCCTGTTGGTTTCTTGGAACTTAAGCCCTTTCGCCCCAACCCTCGCTAGGTGGTGCGAGGAGGATTGCAAAGGGTTAGCCTTCGGTACAAGATGGAGTGTGGTATTCCACCCTAGTTTCTGGAACCCCTTCTTTGCGGCTTACTCCTAGGGGGCCTCGACAGACTGGACTTGACTGTGTCAACAAGTACAAGAGAATTTCGGTCCCTAATGGACAACAACTATGTCTTAAGATGTAAGTGACAAAGAGGTTTTGTTTGGATTCCTATCCCCAATGTCCTAACTTAGCTACAATATTTTTTTGTCCTCAAATGAGGTTACAATGTTGGTTGTATTAAGTTATTTTTAAGGCTATCCTGGGGTCATAAACCAATCATTTTGTTTTTAGGGTGTGAAATGTGTGCAAATGATCTTTGTAAACCTCAGGGTGTGAGATGTGTGCAAATGATGTGTGTAAACCCCAGCAATCCTATGGCAAAGATGTAATGATCTCACTGCCTGGATGCAAATAAAATGCAGATAAGTAGCAATAAAGAATGGTAAATATCATGAAAAATCACAACTAATTTCTTCGAGAACATAAAATAAACACAAGTAAATGAATGTCTAAGGAACTTACCAAGGTGTAGGAAACACATTGGGGGTCTCAACTACAAAGCTTAACTCAAGGGGCTGAGATCCAAGAAAAAAAGAACTCAAAACAAACCAAGGGGTTGTAATGGATCAGATCTAGATAGAAACAGGTTGGGAAAGGGTAAAAAATAGGAAGGGAGTTTGGAATAAGGAGCTCAAACACCAAAACAAACTAAAAAACTTCGAGTCGCACCTGTCAGTAGAAAAGGTGCGATCGGGGTTGCACAGAACTAGGAAACAGTTGTGATTGGGGCAGAGAAATAGTCAAAAGACTCAGGTCACACAAAACAGAGGAATAAGTAAGACAAATCGCACAAAACCAAGTCACAATAGCGACAAGGGTCTCTCTGAAAGCGAGGATAGGAGCGATCTGGATTTTTGAACCAAGTTCCACTTATTGGGGCAAAAGGAATGACCTAAGTCATGCTTATAGAGAAAAAAATATGTGATTGGATCACAGCTTTCCACCAGAGAGGTGCAACTCGGCCAGAACTCATATTTTTTTGAAAAATGGTTGTTGGATAGGGCCGAGGGGTAGGCATTGAAGTAATACTAGTTTGGATCTATCGTAAGGGGATAATATCTCTGACGGATGAAGGAAACAAAGGAGAACAAACCAATAGAAAAACCTACAAAAAAAAGATCTATATGCATCGACTGAGTGCAGTCACCAAAACTGTTGTGGGGATTTTTCCCGATTTACGTGCAAAAGCACCAATCTTAGCTCATTTAAAGAATAAGGTAGGGTTCAACAATAAAAATAGGAATAAAAATTACAATAACAATATTTTTTATATTTTCATGATATATAATGCAAAATAAGACAAGACAAAAGATACCTTTTTTTTCTGAAATGTTGGGCCACCATAGCTGTTCGAGAAAAATGGTTCTGCATCTCCACGATTTTGGTCTCCAATCTACTCCACATGTGGTTGTTGGATAGGGAATGTCGATCGAAATGGGAATGGAGAAATATCAGCATACACCGTGTGTAATGGTGTGGCAAAGTAATTACAGAAAAGTATGTTGTGTGACTTAGAGCAAATTGCGAAAAGTGTTTTTGAGGAGTCATTCACAATGTATTTAGAGGATGGTCCAAGGGTTTTTGAACCATGGTATTTTATGGTCCAAGGTATTTATCTGTGGTATTTTGACCCATTATCATTTTTAAGGTTTTTTGGTCCTTTTTGGAGAGAGTGGGGATAAATCACAATAAATGATCAACTATCTTTCATTTATGAGGAAGGAATATTAGTGTTTTGGACCATGCTTAGTGGAAATACAATTGTGAAGGTCCAAATGAAGGAATTAATGGTGGGAATATTATCTATGAGTATGGTTTAGACTATAGAGAGATATGTGAACAATTTTTAGTGTTAACACAACCTATATAGTTAAGAACCATCACGAGGTTACGTTGGGGATTTTCCAATGGACCACCGGTTGATTGGTATGATATGTGTCTAACATGTTGCAGCCAAGGGAATCCCTTTTTCAACATAACCATTATTCCAACTTCAAATAGACTTCATGACCTGCACGGTTAAGAACCATTAGACAGAGGTTATGGCTAGACATATATGGTTGAGTATTAAGCGGAGAGGAGGTCGAGGGTTTGATCCTCCTCGAATCTATATTTTTTGGTATATAGAACTAACCACTATCAACCAGGCTACAACGTGGTAGGCCCTAGTTGGTCCACATGGACGCCTTCCCTACCACTTGTCAGCATATCATTGGTCCAACTCACCTACCATGTCACTTGGAATCCTCCATGTGGTCTATTGTAAGACTTCCACATAACTTGTCTCTTTATTATACATGATGATTGTACCTACCACGTGGCACCTTGTGTGTGTACCACATGGCCCTTTTTCTTGTCACTTTACTTATTTAGTCATAACTTCAAAACTCAACAAATTTTATGTCCTAAATCCATTTTGCATGAAACAAACATCACCGAAAATATCTCACACGGTGAGATATACAGTGATGTAAGCTTAGTTTTACATTTTGAAGACTTTAATTTTGATCGATCTTGTTAATGCTTAAAACATAAAAGGTATCAATGATTTGTGCAAAGGAAACTTAAGATTGCACAACATCCTTGTCAAACTGTGAATGCATATTGATCTAATGAACCTTTAATATAAATTTTCAGACCTTTCATATCCATATCACGATCTTGAATGCACTTGAGAGGAATCCAACAATGTTTTTGAGCAAAACTAGTTAATCCTTCTGTTGTTTTCCCTCCTAGTTATATGTCCTCCTAATTGATTCCTTGTGTTAGAGTTGATATCTCCTTATATGTTATTTGGGGATACACTACAACAAAAAATGGATTTAACGTCAAATTTTAGTGTAATTTTTTTCCACTTGTGGTGAACAATCTCATGCTATATGACACAATTTCGTAAAACATTGTCTATTACATCTTTTTTTATGTCGTTTTTAACATCAATTTTTTCAACCAATATTTTGTATCTCTTTTTATGCCCTTATTTGCTCCCAATTTTTCATCATTTTTTGTGTCCTCTGTTACATCCTTGTTTGTACCCAGTTTGATGCTCAGTTTTATCCAATATTGCATCTTATTTTTCTCCTAGTTTTTCATCGAGTCTTGCAAAAAATTTTGCACTATGTTTCGCATCAAATTATGTGCCCAATTCTGCATCTAGGTTTGCATCCAAGTTTACTTATCATGTTGCATCCCTTTTTCCATATTTTTTTACGTCTTTTTTTGTATCCATGTTTGTTCTTATTGTTTCATCTTGTTTTACTTCGTATTTTGCATCTAGTTTTGTACCTAGTGTTGCATCCTAGTTTATGTCTTTTTTTTCGTCTATGTTTGAGCCCAATGTTGCACTCATTTTTGTGCTTAGTATTCTGCCTAGTTTTGCGCCGATGTTTGTATCTAATATTGCATCTGGTTTTGTGTCCAATGTTGCACTCCATCTTGCATCCAATATTACGTCTAGCTTTATGTCCAATGTTTCATCCCATCTTGCATCCAATATTGTGTCTCGTATTAAGTTTTTGCTTGCGCTAAGTGTTGCTTCCATTTTTGCACCTGGTGTTACACTTGGTTTTCTATTTGGTGATACACCATATTTTTTGTTTAATTTAATGTCTAATTTTATCTCTAGTTGGGGTCCACTTTTGCATCTATTGTTGCATCTAATTTTGGGCCTAGTATTGCATCTAGTTTTGATTCATTAATTGTGTCTAGTGTTGAGTCTTCTTTTGCATCCAATTTTGTGTTTAGTGTGACATCCATTTTTGTGTCCATGTTTGCGTATGATGTAACGTCCACTTTTGCATCCACTTTTGTGTTTGGTGTGATGTCCACTTTTACATCATATTTTTCATCAGTGTTGCGTCTATTATTAAATCCATCTTTCATTTTGTTTTGGATCAACCATTAATGAAAAATTTTAATTTCAATTATTAATAGTAAAATATATCATTTTTTATTGATTTTGCATCCATTTATTAATTTCAATTAAATGTTGAAATATATCAAAATTCTCAAATATCATTAAAAAATCAAATTCATATGATAACATTTCTGAAGAGGTTTAAGGAAAATTCTCAGCATCCATAAAAAAGTAGTAAGATCATCATGCATACTAATTCTTCATTAAAAGAACATTGAAATTTTCCAATATAAATAAAGAAACAAGGCAATACTAACAATATCATCATCATCTTTAATCAAATCAACTAAAATTCAAATGTCTAATCAACATATAAAAAAATTCATGGATATCATTCTAGTAAACTAAGAAAAAGTCAAATATATATATGATTTAAATACCAATGTAACAAAAAGTAAGTTGTATGATATCCATATATAGATATAAAAGTCAAGAAGATAAATATATCATAGATCTATATAACAACAATAATATATGTAAATATAATCCAAAATGTAGCATGTTCATGCATAGCATCAGTAGCTAACTAGCACCACTAGCATCATCATCAAAATCATGTTCTTGATCATGATCATCAAACTCTTCATCTCGATCGACCTCATCACCATTTTCATCATGTACATCATCATCATCATCATCTTCTTCTCCTACATCTAATGCAGGCTCAAAATAATTTGGATCATCATGTATAGAGTCATCAACTATTGTAATCTAAAAAAAAATCAATATTAGATGTTAGTATTTATTTCATATCAGAAGGCATATTTCTATTATATTTCTAATATTAACTCATACCGAAGTAAAACAAACTATAATACAATTACAATTAATATGTGTATGTGCACTAATATAACCACAAAAGAAAGAGCAAAAAATAGAACTAGAGAATTTTTTATTAAAAGATATAAACAAATTAACTTGTTTAAAATGTATGAAACGCCAATAACAATATTGATTGTCTCCTTACTTTTATGATAACATTATTTTATATTAATGTTTCACAAAATTGAGTTTGGTGTGTACTTGATTATGGTAGGACTTGTTCTCTTGGCAACTACTTGGTTATGTTGAAAAATACTTTGGAAATGGGGTATTTTAGTGAATGTTTATCCCATGTAGTGTTGTACTCCTTAAAATAAACAAGGTTCACTATTTTAGCTTACCATTCATTGCTCAAATAACTACACTAAATGTGTTTTTTAATAGAGTGGTACTAAGGGTCACATAATCACTCAATAATAAATGGAAGCATTATAAAAGTTTACCCAATAATAAATTAAGTAGACAACAATTTTTGGTCAATTCACTTCTTCAATTTAATTATAATAAGTGTTTGTCTTCAGCCATAACCTATTTAACTTCTATATACCCTTAGGATTAACCGAAGTAAAATATCTTCATATTTACAATTTGAAAATACCTTTCCCTTTTAGGTATTGATAGGTATTGAAAATATCTTCATGCTCATAGAGTGTTGCAATTTCCCTTCAATAAAACTACTTTGTTCATAGATAAACTCAGGATTGAAGTGACAAAAAGTGTGTTTTTCCAAGGAAATATTTGCAACTGAGATTAAGCTTCAAATGCACACAGGTTATAGAGAGTATCCCAATCACAATTAACTTGTCTCCAACATGTGAAATTTTTGAAAATTTCAAATCTGGACCAAATCCCATCCTCTCAAGTAATTGAAAAATTCTTTATGCAATTATCTAGATATCAAATGCCTAAAATGTCATATCATTTTTGTAATGTAACCAACGTCATATGGTGGGCTGTCAAAAATTTTCCTCTATTTATATTTTGTTTTATTTTCAACATATAGTGATGTAATGAATGCATGATGACAAGGGAAGCGTACATACAACAATAAATTGGTATATATAAAGGACTAAGTAGGAGGAAGAGTGGGAAATACGATGATGATTTTAGAAATTGGAACTCTAACATAGATATGGATCCTTTGATTCACGAATAAAAGTAGAAGTGATGGAAAAAGATGATAAAAGTTGCAATATCAAGGGCCACAAGAATCATATCAAATCATTTTCTTTTCATGGTATTGTTCGTGAACATAACAACTTGGTGATATTGTTGGAATTGATACATGCAATAAGAGATATTTTGAGTATTAAGAAATACAAGTCTAAGTTGGTATATATAATAAATTTAATTTTTCATGTGCACACACACACACATATAAAAGGAAAATTTCATGAGAAATCCATGGGATGCTAGGAATGTTTTTCCACATTTGTTGATGGCATCATTAGTAAACACATCAATGTAAACTAGTGCACCTCACCCAAGTGGTTTTGAAGTAGGCACCAATTAGCATGAAGATATGCAAATGCTCAACAACATTGGAAACAACTAGTTGAGCTAACCCCTTTGGCTATTTTTTTCGAAGAAAAAACTTTCTATGGAAACATAAGGCATACTTTCCCACATTCATGGATGGAATCCCTAGTAAAATCATCCGTATAGACTACTGTTCCTAACCTATAGGGATTCTAACTAAGCAAAGATTGATTTTCTCAATGAATAATGGGAATTGTGTCAGAAAACATATTTGCATCTATGGTACTTTGTTGTCCTAACTACATTTTCCAACTATTGGTGATGTCACATAAGCACTTACCATACTTTCTACTTGACTTAGATGACCATGAGCAACCTAAAACGAAAAATAAAAGGTCATATGCAAATACCTTACCAAGAAAAAATATAGGCTTAAAATAGCTCCAAAAAATATTCTATCCAATAACAAAATGGTTTATTCAAAAGGATGAGACATAATTATATACTCTAAAACTGAAAAGTCCAATTGTAAAATATGCATACTTTCAGAGAGATATCAATCTTATGTAAACATCTTGACAAAATATTTAGTGACTCTTACCTAAAAAAGACACAAAGTGATCCTGGAGATACAGGGATTTGACTTGGTTCGAAGAATTCAAATATAAAGCGCTTCACAAAGTGAAAATGCAACATGTTGCAAATTTCCATGTAATAGTAGTGTGTTGCAGTTCAACACCACATATGGTGCAAAACGTAAATTGAGACAATAGCAGAACTGTGGAATTTGTTGATGGCACAACATATCATCTTCTATGACTCTTCCTTTCTTCCTTTCCCAACATACATGAACAATTGTAACATTAGTATTGTAATCTAGATGTTGGAAACACAATAAGTTGAACTAATTCACTTTCCAATCGAATTAACATTTTATCTAGGACATCCATTGTAAAGGAGTTGCAAATGACAAGTTCACTGTACTTTTACATTGTAGTATGTCATTGGAATCTACCTTTTATTATGGCTACTACTATGTCAATGGAACTTCATAATACACTTAAACCATTTTGGATTAGGGAGCAGATTCAATGCATTCCTCTTGAACAAAGTAGATTCAACTTATTCCATATAACATAGTTTGGTTAGATGTGGATCGCATTCACAAGTACTCTGAGTAGACCTAAATTCATCATTTTTGAAATATTTTGAAGATTCATGTGGCACCTTTGGGGAAAAATCAATAGCATATAGAAGGAGGAATGATTTGTGGAGTATTTATACTCGAACGTGTCTCAAAGAACAATCTTCATACGCATTTCAAGTGCATTTTTTGGTGCTCTTGATTGGACCTATGGGTAAAAGTGGCAATAAAACCCCATTATCTCGAAATTTGGTCACAATAAACATCAACAATAAGCATACTTCCAATTCTAGGCAACAACGGGGCCTCATATTTGGGAAAGTTGAAGTTTATCCAAATATGGGCATGATGTGGGGTTTTTTCTTGAAACAACAGTAATAAAACCTCATTTTTCCTTAGATATGAGCATATTTTGGGTAGAATCGTGCATCCAATTAGCTGAGAAAAGGAATTATGGGAAATCTAGATCCATAAAGCATCACTTCTGGGCAGTTTTGTGCATGATTCAATAGTATTTTACCCATAGACAATAATAAAACTCATTAAATATCAATTCTAGGCAATTTCAAGGTTATAACAGTAGCAACAAACAACAATAAGCATCCCAATAATCAAATATAGGCTTACAAGGGGTTTATAAATAAATTTAAAACCTTTTTTGACTTCCTCACAGTTTTGGGAAGCATAATCAGAAAACCTAGCCCTAAAATTCTACCACAAAAAATCATAAATCTCCAAAAATAATTGTCACCTCAGTAATTAGCTTTGAAACAAAACCATTTTTAAGAAAAAAATAGCAGATTTTTATGCACATAAATCTTGGAAACACAAGTAAAATTCTACCAAAAAACTGCACAAAAATAGCCTTTGTTCAAAACAATTGCAATCTTTCACACAAATGAACTAAAAATGTCACTTGTTCATGCGTTTGAGTCAACTCTGAATCCTTATCCTTGTTGATTCATTCTCCGAATTAACTATTGTTATCTTTGATGCAAACATCGGTTTGCAGAAGACTATGGTGTGGAGCCCCTAATTCTAATTGTGTTGTCCCATTCATAATTTTCTCTGGAAATTACATCAAACCTTTTCGTTTCTTCCTAGGACTATTCTCCACCAATATTGAGGAACCATGTTGCATCTTTCAGAATTCAAAAATAAGGAACTTCAACAGAGAAAACAATATCTTGTGTTTCCATTTAGAGCATAGATGACAACAACAAAGTTAAGTATCCCAACACAAAAATACCATAACATGTAAGAGATAAACACTTACTTTTGTAATCATTCCATGTTTCATGTGAAAACAGGTGAAGTAGATCCAAAAACTTAGAAAATTTTGTTCCATGAAGCTGCATTTTTTAGGAAAAAAGAAAAACCAGATGTTAGGTCATACAGAAAAGGAGCAATACATCTAAACAAATAAAATTCTAGTAACTAATGTTGTTTTCTCCAGATTGTGATTATATCCCTCGGAAGTAAACACGTTAACAAACAGATGATATTATATTACTCACTTAGTTATTTGGGTAGAACTCCCTTTATTGTTTTATGTCATTAGTATATTTCCAATCCTGTGGTGGAGAATAAATAGTACTCATGATACTGAAATTCCTAACAACGTTCCTACATGCCACAAGATGAAGGGGGATAATAGCCTTGTTAAGTTGATAGTTTGGAAGAATCTCCTTAATTAATATTTCTTCCATGAAACCACATAAAATTGTAACAATATAGTCCATTTAGTCATTATAATCCAAGTAAGATAAGTGAATATGTTGGTACAAAATAGCATACTAGGATCCATATGGTTGTCCAAAAATGGGTTGTAGTCTAGTTCTAGCATATCATTCCTAAAGATAGGAAAGGCTACACTCAAGGTGCATTTCCAAGACTTTGAATGATTGAGTGAAAGTTACTGAGGACAATCACAACCATTGTTGTTCATAATATATACTTAATAGCTTGAAAATTCATGCATATAGACCTCATGATTCCTAACACATCATCTACAGAACTATTCACTTGAAACAAATCCATCAAAGAAAAGATAGAAGACTACATTGCAATAAAGCAGATATCATCAACAAATAACATCAACAAAGCACATAAATTTTGAAATGAGTCCACTACTCCATTCATTCTTGTCATCAAAAATAACATTTGTGCAAGAGTTTATATTATTTTAGTAAAAAAAAGTTAATACAATGTTTAAGGGTACAAAATGCAACATAAACTATCTATTTGGTAATACCCAAAATATGCCAATACATTATGAATCCTTTTTTCTAGGGAAAACTATCACATTTTATTATAAAGTGCAAAAATGCTTTCTATGGACGTTGTAGCACAAAATACAAATATAAAGCTTACCTTGCTTTGTAAACCAAATCTTAAACTAACCACTGAACATAATGTCCCTTTTAGGAAAAAAGATATAGTATTCCTCTAAGATCTTTTCAAAAACTAAAACTATAGGAACTAAAACTATGTTTCTTCCTTTTAAGGAAGTGGATACACTTGATTCGAAACAATGTCTCATTTAGTTTGGTGTAGTTTATAACCATTCTAGGTGAGCCTCTTTTTGGTTCATAATTCTTATTTACATAGAAGGCAGGGCAAGCTCATGGGTTCTAGATTTGGCTTGGCTCAATAAACTTTCTTTGCAACAGATCTGCAATCTCTTCCTTGCAGTACCTTAATTTAGCTGGGAACATCAAATTGGTGGCATCTTTATGAGGGGTTCCATATTATCCTTCTTTACACGACGAATCTACAAAATATTTATCTCTAGACCATAACGTATCAGGATAGTTAGAAGTGCATTATTTCTCTATCTTCCGGTTTGTGTTCTTGACAAAAGAATCTCTATGAATTTATGCATGCTTCACAATCTTCTTTGCTTACAACAATTTCTCAATGGATTTTAGGGGTTCTTGCTTCGTATCCACAGTCTCTGCATGCTTTTCAATGTTGTCTTTTCCAAGTATAGTAACCATGGTGCCATCAACCTTCAAACTAACTTTATGGATATGGTTGTAAAAGGAAGATGTTAATTTACAAAGTCTTGACCAAAAAGCATGTCCCATTGTCAAAACAATATAAAGCTAACTTTAGTGGCTTGCCCATTAACTTGGATAGGAGAGTTAGGGACATAGCCATGGATGGGAACTTTTCTTTTATTTATGGCTTTGAGTAGCATATATATTTGTTAACAATGGTATTTTGGAAAGGCTTCTCTCTATGCACATGATATCGTGGCTCTAGTATCAATCTAGGTGTCGAGAAAATAAATCTTGTAATTCGGCACCTTAATTCCAACAGTGATAATGAGCATGTATTTTAGTCCATCCATATAAATTACATCATTTGTGGGATGAGATAAAAATTATACACTTACTTATTCTTGATCAACATCTTCATGAATTATGTCCAATGAGTCTTCTTCTGTCATGTCTCCGTTAAATTGTTCTATCAAGCCTTCTTCTAAAGATTTCTCCAGGAATTTAAGCATCTCTTTCTATTCCTCCTTGTCTACTACAAGAGATTCCATTAGTGTTCTCATCGGCTATTTATTCTCCTATCTATGAAGATATTTTTCTTCGGTTATTTCATGTCACTTTTATTATATCATGCTTCAGTTTTCTTTCTAATTGTGGATGAAGTTTGTTTCTGTTAGCATCGGTCATGGTATTAGGAGGTGTGGATACACTAATCTCAACTTCCCACGAGTCTGAATAAATTGGTGTTAGAATAGTCAATCCAAGGAAGTCTGGTCATAAAATTTCATAGGACTCATTCCTCTAGACCTTATGCATCCTATTCTTTATGATTTACCTATGAACTTGATAGAACGGGGCCATATTGTTCAACCTCTTACTGTAGAGGCATGTATAAAAACCCCACCTTAACCAAATTTCCCAAGGTGCACATAAAAGAGTACACTTATTTTTTCCCTTGCCCTCTATATCTGAGGAGCATAGAGACCAACATGCCTCATGTAAATATTGTCTTGATTATGTCAATTATTCTAATGATCCAGCTAAGAAGATGTTAAGATCCACCATTCGAAGAGAAAAGGACCAAGAGTCTCCTAAGAGAATCCTTTCTGAGAGAAGTATGCCTACTACAATATTCACACCTACTTTCAAAGAGGTTACTCTCACTTCAAACTTATAATTTCGACACTACAAAGATCTTGAGGATGGTAAGTCTACCATAGAGATTAGTCTTTCCAGCTTTAATAATTATCAAGCTACATGTCTGGCACAAAATATTGATGACATGGCTAGAGACATTGTAGATACAAAGTCTCATGTGTCTTCAATAAATATGTAGTTGGGCACTGTAGAACAAAACTAGGAAGAGGAAAATACATCTATGGTCAACAAAATCTACAAAGTTAGAAATGATAATGGAAGTTTTAATAGATCAGAAAAAACAAGTTGGGTATCCAAATTTGATATCATAGATATATATCCAGAGAGTTGTTTCATTCCTTTTCCTTTTTTCATAGAAAAGAGGGTCAACAATACTAGGTCAAAAAAAGCCAATATTTAGAATTCAAAGGGTTGACTGTTGAAAGAGATTTATTGCTTGAAAGAAGAACCAAATTTTCATTAGAGAAAGTTGAAAAAAAGATAGCATTCGCGAAGTACCAAATTCCTCATGTCAAAATCATCAAACCTGATCCTGAGAAACAAGAATACCAACATGGTGAATCCTTGGGAGAATTCCCCTCACACATGGAAGAGGAATATGCAACAACTGAATATCATCCTTCTTGGGTCAAGTAAGGCACTGAATCTTGGAAATGTTGGTACCAAGCTAGAGATGCCAAGAAGAAAGGATATCATAGAGACAATGCTAATGCCCAGTCAAATCCTTCTTTGTTTTATGTTGTTGATCCCAGTTCAATAACTGATTTGACTTGCTAATTTTCTGCAAAAGTCATAAAATTGCTACATTGTTATTTCTTGGAATGGTTGGGCTAAGTCATAAAATTCTCTCCACATGGATGTAACTTGGAGAGAACTAGATCTAAGAGTCACATAGGGTTTTACCGTATTTCTTGCTTTCTACTGGGAACACCTTCTAGAAGAAGAAAGAATTTTCATTGTGAGTTCAGAAAGTCCATAGATGATTTGATAGAAGCAGTAAGACATGATTTTTATTAAACAACCCCGATTGGCAGTGGTCATTATGCAAACTTGTATATGTCTCAACACTTGTGTAATTTACACCAGCTTTCATAGTTTAAATGTACAATGCATGATTTCTTGCATAAAACCAAATACTATTATATTATTGGAGACATTACATTGTTGCAATGCATGGTGCAATTCCATATCTTGTTTGAGCTAGGATCCCTGTTGAAACATAGATATTGAAGAATTATATTTAGCACAATTACTTGAACAAATTGTTAAAATATAAAAGAATGTGTTTTAATAAAAAAAAATCCAAGTCATTGAAGAAACAACTACATGTTGCATATGGAAGCTGCAAAAATTTCGTAGAGACATATGACTTCGGTTTCTCCAGAAAAAAATGGATTCCATAAGAAATACAAATCTTCTTGTGGTAAATAAAGTAGATGTGGAAAATCTAGGAAACACAAGAGTATGAAGAACCATCCACACAATAGGTATCTCTAAAGGAGAACACAAAATCAAATTTTGAATGTTATATTTGTCATTAGATAAAACACTGGTTAAATAGGTGTCTGCCACTCCCAAGCACAGACAGTCAAGATATGCTACTAAACCTGTTAAACTATTTACTACAGAGTATAACCCTTTGAAATGGAATTCATGTTCTGAACCCTGTTCCAACGTTGAATGATTTGTCTTTGATTATTCCTCTGATGAAGATGATGAATATTTCCATGTTGTGTTCTTCTTAGAGGTAATACTCCATCTCACTTTTCTCTAGCATATGTGAATGGTGATTCGCATATTCCTAAGGGTGATTTTTAATCCATTAGAATGATTTCTACATTAGCAAATAAAGAGAATGAAAGATAAGGAGAATCTCAACCATTAGAGGAATTTTTGGGTCTAAAATGGGCCTCCTAAGGAAAATAATAAAATAATAGTTCAAATAATAAAATAATATTGATTAATTTTGGAGGAAGAAAGAAAAAAACTACTTTTTGTGTTCGTATTTTCGACATATCTCCCTGTGTTTTTACTCAAATTTCGATCAGGAGAGCTCGTTGGATTTAGAATCAAATTCTGCATCCAACGAGCTCTCTCGATCGAAATTTGAGTAAAAACACAATGAGATATATCGAAAATACGAACAACAAAAGTAGTTTTTTTTAATGACAAATATGTCAATTCAACCATTATGGTTGACTTATTTTATTGAAATTCTATTGGTTCTTGAATTCCAACTCACAAAAACTTATTTTGGCACGTTTTCTTATAAGGCCCATTTTAGACCCCAAATTTCCTCTAATGTTTAACTTCAATAAATTAATATTACCAATAATTATGAGGATGACAAACTCAAGGTCTAGAATTCATCTTAGGGTTTTTTTCTCGTTTAATTTCTTTAATTTGAGGGGTCAATGTTGTGGTACCATATGTTGGTGTATGTATATGTATGAAACTAGTCAATTATGTATGGATTGGACTGGTTTAGGAATTTAAGTTCATTTCCATCGTTGAATGCGAACGTTTGATACAAAATGGGCTATTTCCACTTTAGACCCCTGATTTGAACACGAAACCCTTGTAAACTGGTTCAAGTGGGAAATTTTGGAAAAACCAGTCTAGTTTTGATAGCAATGGCCACTTGCATAGTTTCCATTCAAAAGTTGGATGGGGATGCAACTCTACTTGTTGTGTTTTTGAAACCCTAATTGCAACATTCTATGTGGTGTAGTGTTCTTCCTTTTTGCAACATTGTGACATTTTCTTGCCTTGATATTGTAGCTATGCAATAGATCCCTATAAGGCTGCCACATTCACACTAAAACATGTTTTTATAGTTCATGGTTCCATAACCTAACCCATGTACAGACACAAAATTTTTCAACTCTCAAATTTTTGTACATAGTTATTGAGACCTTTGATTCCTTGCTAATTTAAACCCATCTTTTGACTTACATCTTACTTTTCCCAGTTCAAGGGGATGGTCCCCAATAATTTTCAATCGATACAATTTTGTTTGGAATTGTTACTAACTGTATTAGATTGAGGGTGTTTTCCTCTTCTTACAATTAAAAAGATGTTATCTCACCTTGCTTGTACTTTTGACAACTTCAAGAGTAAATTCACAATGGAACACTTCCCATACGTGGTGATAATTTGAAATCTAGAATGGGCATATCTGAGAAGGGCCACATTGTGGTCTTATTCCTATTGCTGAACCATCTCATACTCATAGTACTACCACTAGTGGTCTGCAATGGGATCTCACTAAGTGCACACATAAGCATTTTTCTCCTAATAGGATTCTTGTTTCTCATGCGTGCGCTAAATCGAAAAAATGTTTGAACAAAATGTTATTCGACTTGGTTCTAAGAAAAAGAAGTAAGCAAATGTTTTGATTTAGCTGAAACTTGGAAAAAATATTATCATAAGTTGGGAGGGATCAAGCAACACACTATAGTATTGACTACCAAAATATTAATTTATATAGAGTGGGAAAAACAATGAATCTAATTGGATACAAGTATCGGTTGTAACTGAGAACACATGTTTTTCCCAAGATTCCCTTGAGACCACCTTATCAAGCCCCTCCTAATTTCTGAAATGATAAGGAAGACAATGTGGAAGGATAAATTAGACCACTAATATCAATCAATATTGTAGGTATTTTGGGTTGTTGATGGAGCAATTATTCTACTTGATTTTCAAACATAATATCATATAAATAGAACCAACTTTTTTCCTTGAGGTAGATTTATGATGCCTTGGTTTATGGAGGCAAATAATTATCATGTTTAACACACACAACCACATTTAATTCTACATGAAATTATAAGGCATGGAATTAGTGTCCAAAAGAACACCTTGTTTGTTGCCAAGCACCTATGATTATGAAGATATTGGTCCAAAAATGTTCATAAAAATATTTCCAATTCCCATACTCTAAAGGGTTCTTTTTAATTGACAAAGTTAGTATATTTCAATAACGACCACAAAAAGGGTTCTTTTTAATTGACAAAATTAGTAGATTGCAGTAATGACCAAAAAAACATAGACCAAGGAACCAAATATTAATTGTGAGAAGATTTAAATCCCACTCTGGTTACTCAAGGATGATGATGGAGGGATTAGTGGTATGTCATTTTTTAGTTATAGAATTGTCTTGTGCCATCCTAGTTGTAGATAACCATAGATGATCGGATCAATATTCATAGAATATTTACAATCTGTAGTATGCTCTAGGTACTCTACCTGGAATCATAAACCTGGAATCGTATGCTCTAGTAACTATCCACTAAGGATTCCAAGGTTTGATATCACTCTATGTCATTGAGATCTCTAATATTTTGATTTTTCTGGATGCTTACCCCATCCGGGATGAACCCCCCTTTATCTATCTATGCTTAGAGAGTGAGCATAATGAAGATTACCTCACAACATATTTTCGACAAGGTCCCTAGGAATTGTGCATCAGATGACCTTATGGGTGTTTATTTATAATGTGATTTATCACACACCCACGTTTGACCTTATTTATGATAGGTAGGTCAAAATCCAATGACGGGACTTATTTATTTGGATTGTCCAGCGTATGATTTGGAGTGAGTATTTCCTGATAAATATGACTGCGTCTTAACTATGACCATACATCTTCACTTATCCAATTAGATGATCAAAATTTTTTATTTATGCTCTTCTTCCTTGAATTTCTGTTAATTGTAATTTAGTCAATCTAGAGACCATCAAACTTCTCCTGTCCAACTTCTCCTAATTGTAATTGTAATTTATCCAACCTAGATACCATCCATTGTTGGCATATGTAGCATATGTTGATGTAATTGTAATTTTGGAATGTATTCACTTGTATATCTTATGTATTGTACCCCGATGTTTATTCTGGGAAGTGTTTGTAATGTAATTGATTCATGTCATGCCCCGATGTTCCGATTGGGAGTTTCTATAATGTAAACAAGTCATGTCAAGTCATTGTGGGTAACCCTCCTATTGATCAAGGGTTAAAGTCCCTACAGTTTTGGGGCCCTATGGTTATTAGACTATCCTAGAGAAGTCGACCCTAGGTGAGTTATTGTAAATTGGGGCTAGTCCCAACCATTTTGTTAAGGATAACCCTCCTTGTTGGTCGGAGGGGAAAAGTCCCCACAAGTTGTGGGGCACTAGGGTTATTAGACTCTCCTAGAGATGTCAACTCTAGTAAGTAATTGTTAAGTGAGGCCAACATGTTGGAGTGGACATTAACTGAACGAAAGAATATAAATAGAGAATGACCCACTCTATTTATCACACACACACACACACTCACTGGGGCGCATGAGTGAGAGAGAAGTTGCTGGGATTAGAGAGAGAGACTACTGCTGTCAGGAGATCATCTTTATGTTTTCGGGTTTTACTTTTGGTGCTGATTCTATCTCTGACGAAGTTGTGGGGTTTTCTCCTTTATGGTTTCCTTGAGGAAAATTCTTTGTGTCTCTTGTCTCTTTTGTTCATTGCTATGCATGTTATTCTCTTAGTTAAAGAGCCTAAGATCATAATGCTAGCTTGAATGATAAAAATATAACATGGTATCAGAGCTAACCTGAGAAGAACACATTATGGAGCTATAGAAGCTAGGGATTCTTAATTTTTGGGTTTCTCTCCACAATCCATCAGCAAAAGTATGCTAGGATGACTCTCCATTAAAGGGCGCATCTTTCGGTCAAAGCAGAATTCGATTTCGAGCATTTTCAGTTTTTGGTGTGGGAAATTAGGGCTTCTTACAGAAGAAGAATTTTTTAGTGAGCCCAGAAAAGGATTTCTCTCCTCATCAAAATCGAAGTTTAAAGACTTGGGTTGATATTTTTGGTTGAGTGAAACTCTAGAAAAGTCAAACCCTAGTTTGACCCCGAGCTAGAAAAACCCTAAATAGTAAAACTGATAAGTTTTGGTACATTCGCTATATCTCAGGATTGGAGAAGGATCAAGAGCTTAAACTTTCATAGGCCGAATATAAAATTCCAAGTTACACTATGTCCAACATTCAGCCTCAGGTGAACTATATCCTAGGAGATATTATCCCCCCAAGTTAGGGTTTCAGCCTCTTCCAGGATTCATCGCTAAACAGGACACCTGAGGAGAATTCCTATATCTCGGGCTGGAAAGGTCCCAATGAAATTTATAAATATGTTCTAGAAAGGGCACGGAATGTAATTTCTGTAATTCAATTTTTAGACCCAGAAGATGAACCAGTGACACATGGTATTTCATACAACTTTGCTGTTCTGAACAATCCTGTAACAGGTCACCTTGGGAAAATGATCATAAGTCCCGATTGGTGAAACCAACTCTGATGAAACCTGTGGTGATGGAATAGGAACAGGTGAGGCTACCTTAGTGCGAATTGCCAAACATAGAAGAGTAGTAATTTTGGATATATCATAGAAATATTATAAGGAATTTCTGCAGAAGAAATTCAAAATCTAGGGCTTCCTGTTCTGGGAGCTTCCCTACACTATTTTCAAAAAAGGAGTACATTGGAAAGCTCATCTTGAAGAGATCTATATTTCTATCCAATCAGATCTGAAATATTCCAATTTTTTTAAATTAGGTTTTCTTTTACAAACCCTAGATCAACCAGCTCTGGAACTAGGACGGACACCTCAAATCAGTAAGATCTAATCTTTTGCTATTTTCATTTGAGGTTCTCATTTAAAAGTAATCTATCACATCAGCTTGATGATAATCTTGGTGAATTTGACAAGTTCCAAGAATGGAAGTCTATGATCTCTCTGAAGAAAATGAATTGGACACCTACATAAGTAGAGAGGTTCCAGTTCCAGAGGGAGATGAGGCTAAAAGCATTACGCCAGAAGAACTTGGTCAAGGCCAAGATCATTGTTGATTTAGTCACAGATCAAATTGTACCATAAGTGTCTTCCCTAAAGACATGAAAAGACTCTGTTTGATTCCTTGACCAAGCTATTTGAAGGGAAGAACATAAATTAGAATATGACCTTAAGAAACTAGTTGAAGAATGTGAAGATCCAGAATACAGAGACCATATAGTCATACTTCACAAGGGTCTCTCAAATCAAAGAACGCCTTGTAGAAGTAGAAGAATAAGTGGTGATAGCCACCTTGACTGGCCTCCCAGGATCATGGGATTCATTAATGTGAGGAATGTGTGGGAGAAGGAAGTGATTACTTTCAGCAGACTTTGGGAAGAAGAAGAACCTCGACTCATAATAAGAGAACAGAAGATGGGAGCAGTTGAAGATCAAGCTCTCACCATCCAAAGAAGATTCCCCAAGCAATGAGGAATATGAAGATCTCAACTCTTGAAGAACTTCTTATTCATCTTATCATTTGGATAAGAAATGATGCTATTATGAACGAAGAAGACGATGAAACTGAAGGCTCAAGAAGGATTCTACCCACAAAACAAATAAAGACAAGTATTCAATTGTCATTTCATGATATTGTTTTGTTAAGAATTTGTTTATATTCAATTAATGTGTTATGCATGATAGAATGTTTGCATTAATGATAGTATACTGCTAATATGCATGTGATGGGTAAGTAGCTCATGGTTCTATACAATTCTCCATTGTTACTTATCTATAATGAAACCTCTTTGCTGACATATTGGATTAGTGCACAATATCAATGTTGTCCTGGTAGAGATGGAAGGCATCTAGAAAGTTTCCGTGAGATATGGATGAATGTTGTACTGGCTAAAATAGTTTCATAATCATATATCTTGATGCAAAATAATTTTTCATTATGAATATACCTTATGAAATGTTTCTAACCACACAACTAATGCATTTGACTTGTATAAAGATCGCGTAAAATCGCCTACAAGCAAAGAAGGATGAGACTTGTTCTGAAGAACAATTGGTGATAGTTCAAGATGAAGAATAATATGATGAATGCAGTGACATCATTGATGCAAAACCTTCCAGACATGAAGAAGTAACCAAGAAGAAAGGGAAGACCAGTTCAAGAAAAATGATGTCTAGGATGCAGTATCGATACATGACGGGAAGTTTGTAGTTCCATCATGCAATGGATAGAAACATTGTGGCATACAAGGCAAGGTTCGTAGCATGAGGATTCTCATGAAAAGAAAGCATAGATTAAGAAGAGACATTTGCAACCAGTAGGAGTTGAAACACATACATAATGATCTTGATGAAGATATTAACCTTTGCTACAAGGTTGAAAATGAAAGTCTATACACTAGATGGATACATAGAATATTAGTATCATAGGAAGCTACTTGTCACTCTGGTACAAAATATTTCAGTGCATAGAGTACGGAAGATAGAGGGAGTATGATGCTCCGCTTCAGAGGGAGTGACTACATAATATCTTGAGGTTCGACATGGTATGATAGGATGGATAGATTACTAATGACTCTACGGTTTACTGAGAGTAAAAAGGATTCTAGCCTTTGCTTCAAGGTGGAAGGCGGAAGACCAATGATGCTCCTATTATATGTCGATGACTTGTTTCTGACAGAAAAGAGGAACTCATCAGATTCGGTTGATGCCACGATGTATCATCATATAATTTATTCCTTGATGTACCTGACGAATATGAGACCAGGTATTTGCTTTACTGTGAACACATTGAGACATGTTCAACTGATGGTTGCAAAGCATGCAGTGAGGTACCTAAAGGGTACAGTTGATTATGGGCTTAAGTATGAGGCAAATAAGAAGACTAACCTAGAGGGTTATGAGGATTTTTATTGGGCAGGCAGTGCAATTGATAGGAAGAGCACTTCAAGGTGCTACTTTAGTATGGGATCAAGTGTGATCTCTTGGTTTGGTAGGATGGAGTCCTGCATGGCACTGAGTATAGCTGTTGTAATATCATAGATCACATAAGGTTACCAATAATACACACTAAAACATATATAAATCTTAAACAGAGAGAAGAGATAAGAATAGATAGAATTACAATAGATTATATTATTACAATGAGTCCATACAATGCAGAGAACTAAGCTGAGTTCTTGTCTAGCTCAACAGCCTAATATATATGATTTACAGACAGTTACAAAATAACTACCCATCGGTTCGGTGAACCAACATGAATTTTTAGATGGCGGACCTAATCTCTTAGTTTAGTTGGCCAACCAACTTAGTCGGCTAATCGACTAAGTCGGCCCATCGACTTAGTCGGCTGATCGACTAAGTCGGTCCTTGTTCAAGTCGACTTATCGACTTGCTCCTTCTACATCTCCCCCATGAACAAAATGTTTCTTTGTCCCAAAGAAATAGGGAGGTACACAAAAATTGTTTATTTGGTTTTACAAAAAATTACTGTGGAATACTGTGAAGACGGATGGTTGGTCGTTTCTGTACACAGACTTCGACAATAGCTGGAGCTGTGATGGCAAGATGATGTTGGAAATCTATCCAACTCTGCAAAGCTTTCTGGATATCAATGGTCAGTGTGGTTAAGATTGACAGGACCGACATGTTTTCTGAGATGGGGACTTCATCTATCCTTTCCAAGTTGGGGCCCATGAACTGGTTCTTCTCTTCTGCAATCTCGATAAGTCGTTTCATCTATGGGTAGATGATGTCAACTTTCTCTAAGTTGGGGAGAGCTTGTTGCACCCACTGATGTGCTTCCCATTCCAGTTTCTGCAGTTTGGTAGTTTCCAACACTATCTGATCTTCTATTGTTGGTCTAAGTGCTGCCTCCATGGTTTTTCTGCTCTCCAATGCCTGAATCCCTTGCCAAGTCTGTCGTGTCTACTAATAAACTTTCCCATAGCGAGTAGGCCAGTCTCTTAGTACTTCTTCGGTTACGACAGAATCCTCCATATGGTCCTGTAACATCTTGTACGCTTTTGAGAATGCAATGTGTTGTGCTAGTAGGAGTCTGGCAGTCTCCTCTTTTTGTTCCTCCTTAGTTTCTTGAATGTCCATTTGGAGGGTCGACACCATGCTCTCGAATAGCTGATACACTCTTTCAAGCTTCCTATCTGTGCCGGTCTCGATGGGGCCTGGCAGGACAGACTGAGCCAAATTCCTGCATCTGTCGAGAAAATCGATCTGGTCTGTGTGTTTTTCCTAGAGTTCTTTATTTTTTCTGACACTCCTCGACTTTGCTTCACTCTCTAGAGTCTTGAGGAGTTGTCCCATCCCTGATACGGTTAAGGAACTTGAATCCCTCAAGCTAATTTGGATTTTGGGAGACTTCCCATGCTGCTCCTTCCTTTTCTTGTGCTTTCTATCTTGTTTCCTGTGTACCTACAATAGTTGATCCAAGGTCTTGGGTTTGTGGGTTAGAAACTGATGGTTTGTCTGATTGGGCAGGTGGAATGGAAGCTACCTCTGGTCATGTCGATGCACTCAGTTGTGGTGGGACTGTCTCTAAATCAGGGGGTGGTGGTGGTGGTGGAGATGGTGGTGGCGGTGGTTATGGAGTGGGGGAATGGTCGGTGGTGATGGCTTTGGGGGAAGTATGGTGTGGATTTATGTCAAAAGGCATGTCTTCTCCCAGTGGTGTAGTGGCTGGTAGGTCGGCTTGGGGTACGGGGTCGGTTGGTTCAATAGTAGAGGTCAAAAGTCCAATCACGTTGCCTTCTTTGTCGGATTCTCATGTCAAGGTTGACGTGATAGTTGCAAATACTGAGGGTTGTGTTCTGCTACCTGTATAGAGGGGAGCCTGGGTGGAAATTTTCTGGGCCGTCTGAAACAGCGTAGGAAATGTCTCGAAGAAAGCTTGTAAGTTGGTGTCTTTGATGAATTTTACTTTTACCGTCTCCGGAATTGCACTTTTGTATAAGTTGAGGGGGCTGACTGACTATTGTGCCGGTGCTTGCTCCTCGATTATTTGTGTTGGTGATGTGGGTGGAGGTGTCGACACAAGATTGATGACATTTTTCAGGCGTCGTTGTAGTTTTTGCTTTCTTCGGTCGACCTGCTTGGGCTCCTCCTTCGACAAAACGCTGGAATTGGGTTTCAACTGGCACTTTATTTGAGGTGGCATCCTCTATAATGTCAAGGGCCACAGCTACCAATTCCTCTCCATCATCTGATGATTCAACAATGATAAGTTTGTGCTTACCTTTTCCTTGTTGTTGTTCTTTCCCTTTTATTTTCTTCCTAGTTGCTGCTATTTCATTTCCAAGTTTTTGAATGATGCCTTTTATAACAACATACTCAGGGTTTTCTGGTTCAACTTTGCCTATTGGTGCTTGAGTTGGGCCGACACTTGCTGGAGCCAGAGGAGTTGTTTGCTATTGTGGTTGTCGCTTTGGTTTTGTAGGCTATGGGTCTGCTTTCTTTGCGGTCGGAGGTTTGATAGTTATTTGTAGTCGACTAGTGGGTTCGACTAGTGTGTCTTCTGACACAAATGTACTAATGTAGAGGTTGAGCTCATAGTCCTCCTCCTTTTCTTGGTCAGTGAGTGGCTCCTCGATCGACAAGTCAATCTGTTTTGCTACTGCTGGTACTGGTATCTTCGTTTTAGCCTGTTGAGACAATTCTCGGAATATTTCGTCGACAGACGGATAGTAGTCGAGGGCTTTGGCATTGGAGGCCTCACCCTACATGTACCACACCGAGGTATGGTCGAGTTCCAGCTGGATGTGGGAGTTCACGGGTAGATTTAATCGGATGTTCTAAGGCACCCTCCATCTAGTTGTGTGAAATTTTAGTTGTTGGAACCAGTTCTCCATGAATACTTTCCCTCGCTCTAGTTCGTGCAAGGTCCCTTTCTAGGAGAAGGGTTTAAACCTCCACATGTCGAACCTTGATGGTTCCTGAAAGAATGGGCTCCCTTATAGGAATATGTGGTACATAATGACCCATAAGATGAGGGAGGGGAACTTGATGATTCCCCCCATCTCTTAGCATCACTCACAGATGGTTTTTATCATGTCGGTGACATAATCCCCCCATCTGTAGAGTCATCCATTGATGGCAATAGTGTCGACAGCTTCCAGCATTTCTAACTTGAGGTCTTTGCCTCAACCTGGTAATGTGAGTGTGATTGTGATGATTTTGGCCACAATCTGTGGCATTCGAGTTGTGATTTGGCCGATCATTAACCCTTTTGAATTTTTTTCAGACGGTGATCCCGTATGCTATTCGACCAATACTTTTTTATTCTGACTGGTACAGGGTCTCCTTTATTAGACAGGCTAGTCAGTTTGCAGATGACATCTCCAGAAATGTTGATCGGCTCATCAAAGTAGAACCAGCCATTGTGATAGCGACTGATGATGAATTTCACAGCAGCTTCCTTCGTACCACCAAAGCTATCCATCAGTGGGGTGTTGGCATAGCCCAAGAGAGTGCTACGTTGTATTTTTTGTGCTGCCTGAGTCGCATTTTTGTCAACAAAGGCCCACTCTTGGATCTCATCCCATAGCTTCTGCCATGGGCCTTCCTGTACTTTGGCATTTTTTATGTTTTTCGGCCTGCAGACCAAAGGTGTATCCGCAGCCTGTATCTCTTTTGCCTTGGTCGATCCTCTGGTTTGCTTGGGGGCCATTATGTCTGTTTGGTCGATGTTACTATAGGGTTCTCAGTTTTTGGTCGAATGAGTGTTCGAATTCTTTGGGTGTATAGGTTGCGGTGAGTGAACAATCGGCGGTCTGGTATTTATAGGCAATGTTGTGTTTGGATGTGGAAATGGCTGCATTAATGGTGGACATGATGGTCCAGCTGGAGGACGCAAGTGTGAGTTAATGGTGACTTTCTTTCGATGCTCGAGGTCATGAATGCGTGATGGGACTATCGAGGTCGTCGACTGGTGTCAGTGCTGAGAATGGTCGACAGGAATGGTCGATGAAAATGGTCGAGGGTCATGATGTCGGTTGTCGAAATGGTGATTTTTTGTCATGGTTTTTGTGTCCGTGGGGTATTTTTTTGTTTTTTGGATTTTTTTAGTTTTGTATGTATTTTGGTTGCCAGTTATGGTCGTTATATGATTTTTTATTTTTTATAGTTTCTATAACATTTTAGTCAGGCTCCATTAACGAGCTTCTAAAATACTAGGCCCTGTACCATCCTTAGTCTGATTGAACCGTTGGGGTGTATCTCTTTGACAATGTAAGGTCCCATCCACTCTGTGTCGAGTTTCTTAGGTTTTCCTTTGATCCGACTATTGTAGATTAAAGCAAAGTCACCGACCGTTAGGTTTTTGTTCTTGATGTTGCGGTCGTGCCATGCTTTCTATTGTTGCTTCTGAATTTCTTGGTGTTGCATGGCGATGAGTCGGTGCTCTTTAAGCTTGCTGAGCTGAAGTAGTCGGTCCTTCCTTCTCTGTTCGACATTGACATGTAGGATTTTTGCGATACTAGGCGTTTGTTATCGAAAGTGTAGTGGGACTACTGCTTCTTGTCCATAGACTGGTCGAAAGGGGTTTGGTCAGTCGATCGTTTATAAGCTGTTCTATATGCCCATAGGACTGCAAATATTTTCTCATCCCAGTCATCCTTGTCAGCATTACATATTTTTGTTAACCCTTTTGTTAATGTTTTATTGAAATCTTCAATCGCTCCATTTGACTGAGGATGATATGATGTACACCGTCGGTGGTTGATTTGGATCTGGTCGGTTAGGGTTTGGATAGTTTTGTTGATAAAGTGTGTCCCTTGGTCGCTAATCAAGGTTAGTGGGAATCCGAATCTAGTGATGATGTTTTCATAGATAAAATTATAAGCTATCTCACTCGAACATGTATCAACAGGTTCAACTTTTGCCCATTTAGTGTCGTATTCTAATGCAGTAATAATATACCTTGCACTTGATCTTTTTGCTGGGATAGGAAATGGTCCTATGAATTCTATGGCCCAGATCTTGAATGTGAGAATGGGGTTTACTGATATCAAGGGCATTTCTGTACTAGGAATGGGTCAACCAAGTCGTTGAAATCTATCACATCGACTAACAAAACTTTTTCAATCTATGTGGAGCGTCGGCCACCATAATCCTGACTGGTTGATTTTCTTTGTAGTTGTGTCTGCTTGGAAATGTCCTCCTGCAGGTCCATAGTGTGTTTCATGCATGATTTGGTCTCATTCATGTTTAAGTACACACCTTCTGAGGATGTTGTCTAATCCCATTTTGTATAAAAATCCATTAATGAGACTGTATGGTGCTGCCTTCATAGCTAAGATTTGTTTTTTTCTTGGTATTCATACCTTCTGGTGCCTGACCATTTTCTAAGAACCGAGATATTTCTTCTAGTTCTGCTGGAATTGCTTCTATGCGAAATAAATGTGCATTAGGTAAGTCATTGTCGAATTAGGTCGGTTCCTCTCTTGTGTCTATTCGGGATAGATAGTCAAGCCCGACATTTAGCTTCCCTGGTCGGACAACGACTTCAAACTCAAATTCTTGGAAGAGAAGTAGCCAACGAAAAATCCTTCCATGATGGAGTGGTTTATTGACAAGGTACTTCAGGGCTTGATGGTCGGTATAGAATGTGAAAGGGTTGGATAAAAGGTAATGTCGATACTTTTGGAGGGCAAAGACCATACCTAGGTCTTCTCTTTCTGTAGTCGAATAGTTTCTTTCAGCCTTATTTAATTTGCAAATATTGTAGACTATGGGATAATCCATTCCATCATCCCCTGGTTGAGTTAGGATTGCTCCTATTGCTATCCCTGATGCATCGATATGCACATGGAATTTGATCGACCAGTTTGGAAACTTTAGGATGGGGGCTTTGACTAGTTTTCTTTTTAATTTTTTGAATGAGATGTGACATTCCTCTGTCCAGTTAAACTCTTGATCTTCCTTTAATATTTCTTCGAGAGGATAGGTCATATCTGAATAGTATCTTATAAATTTTCTGTAATAGCCTATATGGCCAAGTAACACCTTGACTTGTTTGGGGTTTATTAGTGGTTTCAAGTCGAGGAGAATTTTAATCTTTGCAAAGTCGACCTTGATACCTTCTTTATAGACAATATGCCCTAAGAGTATCCCTATGGGAGTCATAAATATACATTTCTTAATGTTCAGGGATAGTTGAATCTATCGACATCTCTCCAGCATAAGTCTAAGCCATTTGCAATGATCTTTTAAGGTGGAGTATATTGTCCATTCATCGAGGTGTACTGCCATGGCCTTATATATGTATTCTTGGAATGTTTTGACAACAATTCAAGAAAAGACTGCAGGTGCATTCTTTAATCCAAAAGGCATAACTTTGTAAGCAAAGGAACCAAATTCACACACAAATGTTGTCTTCTTTTGATATTCTTTAGCTATTGGTACTTGGTTATAGCCTGGAATCCATCTGTAAATGAGTAGCATTCATGTCTTGAAACTTCATTCAGGATTTTGTCGACATAAGGGGTTGGGAATGGGTCTATCAGTGTTACTTTGTTGAGTTCCCTAAAGTCGATGCAAATTATTAGCCTGGTTAGGTCATGTTTCTTGGGCTGTACGACCATTGGACTCGCCTATTCTAACTGGTCGATAGGGTAGATGATTCCTGCTGCTAACATGTTATCAATTTCCTTTTTGACTATTTCCTTGTATTTGTGAGCCAATTTATAAGGTCTTTTCTTAACAGGTCGAACATCAGGTTTAGTATCAATCTTCATTTCTCCCATTTATTGGACTAAGCCTTTTAGGTCTTTATAGTCCCTGGCAAAGACATCTTGGAACTCTCTTAGTAAGTTCACTATCTCTGTGGTCTGTTGTTTGTTCCAGTAGTCGCCAATTTTTTCTAGTTTTGGTTGGTCGTCATTTGAGATGTCGACTTCTTTAGTTTTTACTTTGGCATCTAGCCACTCTGGTTCTTTCGCTTCATTGATCGGTCGAATTCCTTCTTTGAACTATGAGAATGTGGTACGGAAGTCAGTTGCAGTCATTTTTTCAGTATCTTGTTTGTCAGTTGTTGCGATTTTCAGGATCGAGTGGATAGGTTTTGTTGTTTCGATGTGGTTGGATTTCCATCTGAAGCTCTTGACTTCTGTGTTTTCATTTTCTAATTGTAAACGGGTCAACTGTGGTCTTAACCATGCTTTTAGATTGTTACAGTCTTTTATCTGTTGATGGTCTCGTAAGGGTTGGTTTTCGGTCGGTTGGATAAATTGTTTAATTTGCTTTGCTGTCTCAGCCAGATTTTCATTTTGAGGTATGAAGTTGAAGTCTTTAATAAAATTTTCCCTGAGTTTGTGCCATAAGAAGGTTTCACCTCTAGATTCTTCCATATTATACCATTTTTTTGGTAAGTCGGCTAGGGTTGAGGGGAACAAATGTGGCTAGGCTTGCTCATCCTTGTATCCAAGTATTCTCCCCTCCTTTTCACAAGTTTTGATATGTTCTTCTAGGTCTTGTCCTTGAGTAAATACAGGTATTTGAACTTGCTGGGTTAACTTATTTCCTCCAAAGCTCTCGATGAAGTAGGTCGAAGCAGTTCTCCAGGTCTGTAGTTTTGTCTAATGGGTATCCCACCATCTAGTTACTTGACCTGTAAATGTTCCAACTAAGCTTTGAAGTCATCCATGTTCACCAATATTTTTAGATAATTGCTTGATATGAATGACTAGTGATTCCCTTTCCTTATACCTTGCTAGTTGTGTAGTATTTAAGTTAGTTGGTTGTAAGGTAGGGAATTCCCTTATTTTTTTTTCGAAGATTTTTGGGACAATGGATACTATGAAGCACTGTTGGGTGGGATTTTTCTATACTTTTTGTATATTCCAACACCCTCTTGCTTGTGTTTCATAATTCTCAATCTCCTAGTCATATAATTCAGCATCTGAGTTATAACCAATTGAGTCTTGGTTACCTAAGTTAAGTTCTCCATGGATGTTTGGTTCTGTGTAGTCTGCATCATTATGGATTTGGTACAGTTGTCTGACATCGACTTCTTCATCAATAGGTTCAGTCCAAGGTTCCCCTTGGGATGGTTGATTGGGTACAATGAACTTTTGACCGTTTCCTTTTAATTTGATTCATTCCTTGTCCAAGGATATGGATGCATTCATATTTCTACCTCAAGGTCGACCAACTAGTGCTGGGAAGGAGGTGGCTCCTTCTTTTGGGTCAATGATTTCGAAATCAACCTTCGTCGAGATTCCTTTGATAGTCGTATCGACGTTTTTCTAGACTCCAATGGGTTCAATTAGGCCTTGGTCGGCTAGTTTCAGGTATATGCCTGAATCATATAGTCGAGGTCGGCCCAGCTGTTCCCAAGTGTCACGAGTCATGATATTTACTTGTGACCTAAAGTTGAGCACTACTTGTCATACGTGGTAACCTTCGATTTCCAGGTCGACAAGTGGGTTGGCATCACTTTTGTCTTTTTGGTTCAAGCTACATATGTTTTTTTTTGTTTTTCAGGGTTTGTACCTTTTGTTTCATGCAATAAGTCAATGAATTGAGATACTGATTTGTCTATTTGAACGAGTTGGATTAATTGATGTATTGTGTTGGGTCGATTATTATCGATGTCTTCTTGTCGTGTAATGTCTTGAAATACATGGGTTGCTTCTTTATATGTTTGTTTTTCATGCCGTGGGTTAGGATAGATGTTTGTTTCTTTAATCTTACTAATTTGAGGGTTATCAATTCCTATTTTTGTTCCTTGTCGAGTTACAATATGTAAATTTTTAGTGGTTATTACATCATGTTTTTGCACACAAGACAAGACATTAACATTTTTCTTGGTATTAATTTTTTCTAACATAGTAGGGAAATCCTCAAGCTAGTGATCGCCTACTCCATAGTGGGTACAGAATTTGAGATTAGTCATGTCCTTGTAAGGACAGTCTGCATACCAGTGACCTTCTTTGTAACATATAAAGCACTAGATGGGTCAGCGCGGGCGTATGTCGTTATTCCTAGGGAATCAAACTCTTCCTCCATAACCTTGGCGTCGATTTTCGTATTGGCGCTCATATCGTCGGTCGTCGTATCTTTTTCTGTTCTCATCATTTGGTGGATTGTTTTGCTCGTGATGTTGTGCGGTCACATTTGTTTGGTATACCGCCTGATAGTTCTGTCAATTCTTTAGGTTTAACTGACAGTCGGCAGTGTTATGACTTTTGGTTTCGCAGATGGCACACTATGAATCCTTGCCATTCTTCATGTTAAATGGGCAATCTGTTGTAGAGTGATCTCCATGTTCCTGGAAAATGTCACAAAAGGATTTGGTCTGTACAAATCGGATGTCTTGTCGACTATATTCTTGTCGACGGTTATCTTTTGAGTGGTCGTTTGTTGAGCATTTGGTGCACCAGATCTCCTGATTCTTGAGGCTTAGCTCCTTTAGATAATTATGTACATTCTCGAGCTGTTGTTCCAATCTATGGTCTGTGGGGTAAGCGGGTATATCCTCATCCATCTCAACCTAAAGAGCTTTTGTTAGCACATCCTCATACATTTTGAATGTCTCCAGACTAATGTGTCGACGTACTTTTTGCGATAGTCCTGCAAGAAACCACTGGATTAGTAACTGTTCATCTATAACATAATCCAATTGGCTGAATAAATCTTTCCAATGCTTATCATAGTTGCAGATAGATTCTCCTAGCTTTTGTGATGTGGTTTTAAGCTTCTTCGTGGCCAGGTGCTTAGCATTTGAAGTTTTAAAAAATGACAAAAATTGCGCCTTAATCTTGGCTTTTGTCACTCTGGGTTGTCTCTCCGAAAAGGTCATGTACCATGTCAATATCCTTTTGCTTAAGGCTCCTACGAACTGTGCCATTTTTCTATCTTCATCTGTAACCTGGTTTGCTTCTTAGGTCGATTCGCAGATGAACCAATGTCATCTGGGGTCTTCATCTCCTTCATATAGGGGGATGTGAGCCGATCCGTGACCCATGTCTGAATCACTGTCACTTCTCTCAGAAGTTGGTGGCGGTGGAGGTGGGGGTGGTGGTGAGGGTTGTGGGGTTATTGATGTATTCATGCCTACGGAATTCTGGTCGACGGAACTTGTGTTCCCGTCGGTTTTCTATTCTTTGTAGACGTGTAGTAATTTGATGTCGAATTCTGCTGTCGATGGTCCACTACAACTATTTGTTCGCAGGTTTGATTGTTCAATTTATTCTAAAGCTTTATTTGGTGGGGGGGTGCTCCTTCATGTGTCGGTAAGAGCAAGTGGATACTTCAGAGGGAAGCTGCCACTTGAAACATCACCCAGTTCCCTTCCACTGGTCAACATATAATAAGGTGTCGTCTAGGGTACATTTCGTCACCTAGTCAGCTCCATATACTGAAGTCACCAACTCGTAGTCAGAGGTCTTCTTCGACAATAGTCTGTATTCGAGTACGCGGATTCAATGGGGAAAGGGTTGTTCCTTCATTGGGAGCTCTTAATTGGAGAGCTTCTGGCTGCTTTATCCACAATTCTTCCTCCTTAGGGGACGCTTTTTTCTCCACCCCCTATTCATGTCGGTCATGACTCGACTCTGGCGGATTCTCTTCATGGTCATTCTCCCTACGGTTTTTTCCTCTGTGCAACTCTAGGGCCCTTTCTCGTCTTGCTTCCCTTCTCTGGTGTCTCTCGTCCCTTTCTATTTTCTGAATGTCTGACATACTTTCATAGGATATTATTCTGTGAAGGTCCTTCTTAGTCGAATTCTCATTACTGGTGACTGATATTAGATTCTAGTCGACTAGGATCCACTATAATCTATCTTCGACACATGACCAGCTACCCCCCCATACCCTACCCGACGCTTTTTAGAAAGCCCAGATAGTTCGGTCTATTTACCTAGGAAATATTCCCAGCCCCTTTTGGCAGTGAATTTTTCCCACTTCCTCTGCTTCTCTGCCTAGTTAGAGTTTGTTGGAAGTTCGTGAAGTGATGGGTGAGGTTAGACGATATGTGCTACTCCTTTCTTGATCAAAAATTTGAACAGCAAGGTCGGTAGGGAACACAGAAATTGTTCAGCGAGGTCTGTGTAAAATTTCTCCTTCACTGTTTCTATCGAAGTCCTATCTTCAACTGCTTGTTCCTCATACAAGTTTTCGGTGATTTTCTAAAACCACTCGGACAATTTTGTTCTACCTCCATGGATCAGTCTTTCCAGCAACTGTTGTTCTTTAATCCCGTCAGTCTTTCTCATCCAGGAATTTCTTCAAAAGTTGGGGCATTGATTCGACAAACTTTTCATGTGTTTTTGTGAAAAAAATTTCTTTTTCTTGTGCGACTGTTAATCTGTTCCTTCACACGTAATTCTGCAAGTAGTTTGCAATTTTACGATTCCACTAGTCCTTAATCTCTTGCTCTAGTATCATTTGTTGGCATACATTCCAGTCGTGTACTACCGGCAATGGAACCAATGTTGTAATCTCACAGATGACATAAAGTTAGCAATAATATACACTAAAACATATATAAATCTTAAATAGAGACAAGAGATATGAACAGATAGAATTACAAGAGATTATATTATTACAATGAGTCCATACAATGCAGAGAACTAAACTGAGTTCTCGTCTGGCTCAATAGCCTAATATATATGATTTACAGATGGTTACAAAATAACTACCTGTCGGTTCGGTGAACCGACATGACTTTTTAGATGGCCGACCTAATCTCTTAGTTTAGCTGGCTGACCGACTTAGTCGGTTGATCGACTTAGTCGACTGATTGACTAAGTCAGTCCTTGTTCAAGTCGACTTATCAACTTGTTCCTTCTACAACAGCTAAGGAAAAATATGTTGCCACTTACTATTTGGGAGGTAGTATGTTTCTTTTGAAAACTACTATTTGATTTTCTTGATCCGACTTGCATTTTTGTATGATGTGGAGAGGAGTAGTGAAGCTCTAGTATGTGATCTAGATCGAGATCTCTTGAAAGAGGGAGATCTAGCATAGTCGGTAAGATAGGTTGTCTGAGCATAAATCCTGGTGAATCTTGTAGGTTGCTCAAATGTAAACATACCTATAGGTTGTCCTTGGATGTAATTTTTCCTAGTGAAGCTCGTAGGTTATCCTTGAACGTAATCAGCCCTGACATGATTCTATGCTAGAAATGGCCAAAGTGCAGTTTGAGTACTTCAAGGAGAATCTTGGTGTTCTCCAGATCGAGGTTCCCTCTAAGGGGAAATGATGTGATCATGAGTTATTCTGACATGGTGAGAGGATTAGGTTCCTTCCATGGTCAAATATAAGGGCTAACCCATTCTTTCATGGTGAGAGGATTGGTTCCTTCCATGTCAGATATGAGTGCTAAGCCATTTTGATATGACTATAGGATTGGTTCCTACATGATCATATATAAGGGCTATTTACATTCTTTGAATGGAGGTACCTAGCCAGTTACCAGGAATAATTAGTCTAGGACCGAGGTCCATTCTGATATGACTATAGGATGTAGTCTCACATGATCAGATATAAGTGTAGGGCCATTTTGATGTGATTGAGGGATATGTTCCCACTTGATCAGATATAAGGGTTGTTGAAATTCATTGAATGGAAAAACCTAGTCAGTTACCAGGGAGCCTCAGTCTAGGACTGAGAGCCTTTCTGATGAGTCAAGGTCAGACGTAAGGGACGAGCCTTTCTGACGAGTCAAGGTCAGATGTAAGGGTTAATCCTTTCTGATGAGTCAAGGTGAGATGTAAGGGCTATGTGATTCTAACATGGTGAGAGGATTAAGTTCCCTCCATGGTCATATGTAAGGGCTGGGCCATTCTGACATGGTGAGAAGATTAAGTTCCTTCCATGGTTAGATGTGAGGGCTGGGACATTCTGTCATGATGGTGGATGTGCTCCTCTCATGGTCAGATGTGAGTGTTGGGCATGCCTTTCTAACGATTCAAGGTCAGATGTAAGTGCTAGGTGGCCCATTCTAACTTAGGGTTGGATATAAGCACTGGAGAAGACCTACATCGAGGCTAGGCCTACAACCAGCATGAAAAAGGGCTCACTCTGAAGAACTTTCTATGACGAGAAGAATCATGAGATAGAACCAGTGATGATGACCCAGTGATAATCTAGATCGAGTGATAATCCAAATCCAGTGATGATGATCCAGCAATGATGATCCAGATCGAGTCATGATCTAGATCCAGTGATAATGATCCAGCAGTGATGATCCAGATCTAGTGATGATGATCCAATAGTGATGATCCAGATCGAGTGATGATCTAGATCCAGTGATGTTGATCCAACAGAGATGATCCAGATTGAGTGATGATCCAGATCCAGTGATGATGATCCAGATTGATCGAAGATCTAGATCTAGTGATCTTGATCTAGCAGAGATGATCCAGATCCAGTGATGATCTAGATCCAGATGAAAATGACTTGAAAATAAAAGATGACCTGAAGATGAAGATGAACTAAAGATGACAAGGACTCAATGATGATCTAGATGATACAGAGAAGAAGAATTGTGTCGAGAGAATACCTTCCTAGTTAAGAGGGAGTGTTTATGTAATTGTAACTTTAGAATGTATTCACTTGTATATCTTATGTATTATACCCCGATGTTTATTTCGGGAAGTGCTTGTAATGTAATTGAGTCATGTCATGCCCCTATGTTCCGATTGGGAGTTTCTATAATGTAAACAACTCATGTCATGTCATTGTGGGTAACCCTCCTATTAATCAAGGGTTAAAGTCCCCACAGTTGTGGGTCCCTAGGGTTATTAGACTATCCTAGAGAATTCGACCCTAGGTGAGTTATTTTATGTCGGGGCAATAGTCCCCACTATTTTGTTAAGGATAAACCTCCTTGTTGGTCGAAGGGGCAAAGTCCCCACAAGTTGTGGGGAACTAGGGTTATTAGACTCTCCTAGAGATGTTGGCTCTAGTAAGTAGTTGTTAAGTGAGGCCGACTTATTCGAGTGGATATTAAGTGAACGAAAAAATATAAATAGAGATTGAGCCTCTCTATTTATCACACACACACACTCACTCACTAGGGCGCATGAGTGAGAGAGAAGTTGCTAGGATTAGAGAGAGAGACTACTGTTTTCAAGAGATCATCTTTATGTTTTTAGGTTTTAATTTTGGTGTTGATTATATCTCTGAGGAAGTTGCGGGGTTTTCTCCTTTATGGTTTCCCCAAGGAAAATTCTTTGTGACTCTTGTCTCTTGTGTTTATTGCTGTGCATGTTATTCTCTCAGTTAAAGATCCTAAGATCATAATGCTAGCTTGAATTATAAAAATATAACAGCATAAGGAATCACTTCCCTCCCTTGAACACAAATCATACCTCCCTTGAACACAATCATAGATGGATTTATTTATTTGAGAAGATATATTCATGTATTCTCTTTCGTGGTTAAGAGATTATTATGTGCTTGGAAATTAGTTGTATAATAGTTTACTCTTAAGATATAACAATCACCTTCACATTTGTACAACTTCAAGGAATTAAAAAAAATATGCTTGTTAAAGGAACATGTACTCAATCTTAGGGATTCTCTGTTGGATGTACTTATGATCCTCCATCTTAGAGTCTTGTAACAATGAGGCCTTTGTAATGTTTCCTTCTGGCATCGGAGTATATGTTTCCTTCTATCATAAATTTATCATATGATGGCATTGAAAGCAAAATCTGCATTGAATGATAACATGTTAGTAATCCATAGTTTAGATCCAATCTCATTCATTTATTTCTAGCATGATGTCACAAGGAATACCTTTGCATAGATGTAAATGTTGGTGTAGATTGTAAACTCCTAATAACTAGTTCCTAACGCTTGTAACCTCACTAGTTTGTTGATGGTATATCAACCGTTACTTTTCTCCTTTTTTTCTTGAGCTTCATTGTTTTTTCTTGTCCTTGTCAACAAATTACAATACAATTATGTATGTATGTCTAAACTCATAACAATAATACATCCAACTCAATTCAAATATTGTAATTAAAATATCCAATTGAATACTTTGTGAAAGTCTTGTTAAAGGGAGAAAACATCCAAACCATACGAAATTATAAGACCGAACATCCACTATTAGGGCACCAGGCCAAACCATATAAGGTAGGAGTCCACACCGAACAACAAGAAATAAGAAAAACCCTCCCATGGATTAAATCATTAATTTGTTGATAATAACTAAGTAAAGTTTATATAATTCTAAAAACCATTATTTATTGGCAACATGAAGACAAAGAAGTTGGAGACGAAACCATTTTTGTTATGGAGAATTTATTCCCTATCATATTAATTGGATGTTTTCAACTTAGAATCATGCCAAAATAGAATTTTACCATGCCTTTTCAAATTGTTTGTGTCTTGCTTTTCATTACTTTAATGCTCATCTAGATTTCAGGGAAGAAATGAAAGGAATCCAACTAGAATGGATTGAAAAGTCACTCTATTTTTCATGATTTTGTTGATTTGAAATTCTTTAAGTCAACTACATTGAAATAAAGAATCTGGTAGAAATGTTGAGGATATTTGCATGGGTAATGGAAGTGAACTCAAATCTAATGAGTTTGTTAATTTTTGTAATCAAGGATAACTTTATTAGGTTATTTGATGTTTTTTTAATCACCAAAATAATTATCTTTTGGATATATTAAAAATACCAAACTAGTGATAAATAACATCTAAAAAAAATTAAGAAAATGAAATATATTTGTTTTTACTGACATCAATTGTTCATAATTATCTTTGACATAATAAATATCAATCAAGCGAAAATATCATCGTTTGTCATTGTCATCATAGCCATTGTCCTCCTCCTCCTCCTCATGATTTTCATTGTGATCATCACTGTCACCAACATTGCCAGTCATTGTCATATAATCACACCATCCAAACGATCTTATTGTTTTTATCTTCACCATTGTTGTCATTGACATCATCATCATCATGGTTATATTCATTGTCATAAAAATAATGATGATGACAATGATGGTCATTGTTATCGTCATTGTCTTAACAATGATGATCATTGTTAACGTCATTGTCATAACAATGATGATCATTTTTATTGTCATTGTCATAACAATGTGGATCATTGTTATCATCATCATCATAACAATGAGGATGATGATGGCCATGTCCATTAATGCATATGACAATGGTGATGATCAACATCATCAAGGTCACGATGATGATCATCATCATAATTGTCATCTTCATTTCCATCATCATCATCATCGAAAAAGTCATTGTTGTCATCATCTTCATATAATCACACCATTCTCATGATCGCTTCCATCATCATCAACTTGGACATCATTATTGTTATCATCGTCATCATCGTTAATGGAATTGACATCATCATAATCATTGTGATTGTCAGCATAACCATCATTTTTGTCGTCTTTATCATCATCATGAAACCTATCACAAGGAGAATATAAATGTCAGTGATTTGGGATTCTAAAGTGGACTCAATTTGCATCTAATTCATGAACATCCCGATAGAATGTGCCTCATTTTGAACCTATACAACCTAGAATAAGGAAATTTAATTGTAATTGATTCAGGATGCTACTTTAGGTGCTAAGTACACCTAGTTTGGAACCTAATTTGAAGTTTTATCATTATTAGGACAATAAAGGAAAAGGGGAAATGTTAGCAATGTCATGGAGAATGATGATGATGATTACACATCATCCTCATTCTCATCATATTTGTCGTCATCATCATCATCATCATTGTCACCATCATCATTAATTTCATTATCATCATTGTCATCACATCATCATCATTTCCATCATCCTCGTCATCATCATTTTCATTGTCATCGCCATTATCAAATCTTCATTATTGTCATTGTCGTCAACCTCATGACAATGATGATAATAATGATGATGGTGATACTGATGATGACAATGATGATTTGATTATATGATGATGACAACAATGATGATGACCATAGTGAAGATGGTGATTATGATGAGGATGATGATGTCGATAGTGATGATGTCACTGACAATGATGATGCTAATGAAGATGGTGATGATGAAAATGAAAATTATGATGATGATGATGATGATGATGACGACAATGATTTTGATGTTGATGACATGGATGAAAATGATGATAATGATGAACTAGATGACAACAGTGATGATGATCATGATAGCTTGTAAATCAACCCTCAATGCCACTTCTAGATTTGGATGAATATAAGAGTATTTAGGTAAAAATTAAACATATGGCCTCTCCTTTCCCTAGAATTTGGTTAGGAAAGTTATATATCTCATCATTACTTTTAACCTTGTCGGTCAATAATTCTATTTTGGGTTAATATTTTGAAATTATCCTAACAGTTAGCGCTAAAGTGAACACGAAATATGCCTAGTTTTGCACCTGGACAAATTGGAAAAATGAGAAATTAAATGTAATAGATTTGGGATGCTAAAGTGCATGTAATTTGTGTACACTTTAGATCCATCCTAATATAATGCACCTAGACAATTACCTAGCATAAGGAAAATTTAAATGTAACTTATTTTGGATGTTAAAGTGCTTGCAATTTTCATCCACTTTAGTGCCATATGAGTATAATGCACCTAAACAACCTAGCATAAGAATAATATAAATATAATTATTTTTGGATTCCAAATTGGATGCAATTTATGTCCACTTTATTTCCATCTCAATATAATGCACCTCATTTTCCACCCAAACAATATAGTATAAGGATATTTTTTTGTAATTGATTTGGTATGATACTCAAGGTGCTAAGTGCACCTATTTTTGCACCTAAATGATAACCATATCCCATATGCTTTAAATGATGACGACGATGATGATGACCTAGATGACAATGATGATGATGATGGTGATGGTGAACTATATAGTAATGATAATGATGATGTTGTCAATGATGGTGAAAATGGAAATGATAATGATGATGTTGTCAATGATGATGACAATGGAAATGTTAATGATGATCATCATCGTCATCATCATCATTATAGTCATTGTCATCATCATCATTTCCAACATGATCATGATGATTATTATTTTTATCATTTCCATCATGATCATGATGATTACTATATTCATCATCATTTCCATGGTCATGAGCAATACAATCATGGCCCATGAGACTTATAATAAAGTGTTGGGATCAAAGTGAATGATTCAGGTTATTCCAAACCTCAAAATCATTCCCATGTCCTAGGCATATGCTAAATTTTTTAAGTACATGGTATATTTAGTAGTGTGGAACCTCGGGAATAACCATGAGTCCTCAAATAAAGTATTAAGTTTTACATCATCATCATATAATCCTCATCCTCATCATCATATAAGCATCATCATCCTCATCCATGTCAATCTCATTTTCATTCTCATTGTCATCAACATTGTCATCATCACTATCATCAACACTTCCATTATTAGCATCATCATCCTCATCATAATAATCATATAATCAAATCATAGGGATTCTCAACATCATTGTTTTCATGATGTCCAATGTTGTCATCATCATTTTCATTGCCATCACATTTGTCATCATGGGATGTGTAGTAGTATGGAACCGTTGGCATAATCATTGGCATCATCATCACTATCGTTGTCATCATTATATAATCACAAAATGAAAAATTATATCATCATATTTATCGTCATCAGTGTCATTTCCACTATCATCGTCATCATCATTGTCATCTCCATCTTCATCATGGTTATCATTTCCATATTTAGTTATTTTATACATTCTCAATGGCCTTTTACAAACCACAATACTTATGTTTATTGTAGTCAATTATAATTCTCCTATCCCCTTTCTTTCTAATCCAATCCGATCATAGTTTCCAACCTTATCAATCAAATCTAATTTTGTTGCTAAGAATGTAGTCGATAGAGTTAAAAAAGAATCCAATTTCTCTACAACCTCTAAGATTGCAATGTGCTCAATCATGGTTATAAGTTATGCATGCTTTAAATGGTAAACATATCCCACTTGTAGGTAGTATTTTCCCCATACAGGGCATGTATGATAGCATGGGGCCTTATGTATGGACCACGATCCCAAAAGAAGAACATTATGGCATAAGGATATAGAGTTTTTCCATGATAAGGGATTTCGGTTTCACCTGGTGACTCTTCATATCTGGTGCTTGGAGCTAGAAAGTTTAATTCACCTGGAGATAGAAATTTTAATTCTCATTTGGAAAATGGAAACAAAGGGAATTGGATTGCATGAGATAGAGGGAAAATTCAAATTGAGATAGAGAAAAAAATCAAATAGAAATAGAGGTATTTTCCTTTGTTTTTAATCAATGTATTTCTGCCCTAAATTTGATGTAATAATCTTGACAACACCACTAAAGTGAAGGGAAGAAAATCGAAGTCATTGATGGGACCAAAAAAGTATCAACGGGTTAGGTAGGACTAAAGGCCGGTTGACTCATTCAAGATTGAATTAATGAGTGGCCAATCAATTAGCAATTGAATTTCAACTCGCTAATGCAAATCAATGGGTCACTCCCTAATTCAATCTTGTAATTATAAAGAAGGACTTATGAAGCTTCCAATGATGTGATTATATGATAATGATGATGATAACAATCACAATAGTAATGATGACAATGACAATGACGATGACAATGAGAATGACATGAATGATGATGATGAGGATGGTGATGATGATGATGATGACCCTTACAAGAAAGTGTTGGTAGAGTTAAATAAACCTAGTTTCAATACAAGCTCCAATATTATAATGTGTTCAATCATAGTTATAATTTATGCATTCTTAAAATTGTAACCATATCCCACTGGTTATGCATGCTTTAAATGGTAACCATATCCCATATGCTTTAAATGATGACGATGATGAACTACATGAAAATTATAGTGATGATGTTTCTGATGATGGAAATGATGATAATGATGATGATGATCATCATCATCATCATCATCATGATTATGTAAAAAACTTAAATAATAACAACAATATATATATATCAATATGAATTATTAATATTAATACATATTGATATTCATAATTAATAATTAATAAATAGTTATTAGTCAACTATTCTAAAATGACGCATCCTTTCATGGATGGTATCCAAAGTGCGTTTCCAATTTATATATATACGGCACTCACTTTGTATTCTATCATCATATTTATTCTATCATCAATATATATATATATATATATATATTATTACGGCTTATTTAATATTCCAAGTCTTTTGGTAATATTATTTTTGTAAGCGAATAATTATTTGCTTCATTGGTATCAGAGCCTCGTTGGCTAGATCTCGGCCTCTGGCAATATTTTTGGCTTTTAGCCATCACCCTGCGTTTCTATGAATTTTTGGGTTTCCCAAAAAAGTAGGGCTTTGTCCTTAAAAAAAAAAAAAGGATAAAAGTAACTCCCCAAAAAAAATAGAGTTAAAAAAAAGTGAAAAAAAAAAGTAAAAACAAAAAAAAAAACTAAAAGAACGACGGTTTCTTAAAGTGGGATTTGAACCTAGGTGGGGAAGCTAACACTTATTCCTCCCAACCACTCAATCTACTTGCATTTTACAAAAGTATGGGAAAAAAATAAAAGTCAAGGACTAGAATTTGGAAGGTTATATATTATTTTATATTACTTAAGTTTAAAAATAATAATAATAATTTTTATTATTATTTTATTAAAAAATAATTATTTGTGGAAAAAAGAAAGGTTATTTGACCTAACAAGAAATAGTCGAAGAATTTTTTTTCCAAAAGAGACATATTGAGAATTATTAAATCTTTTGTATCTACCCTTCTAGAAGAAACAAAGACAAAAGTGAAATAGAAACATAGTCACAAACAATGGCTACTACTTATTCGGAAATGAAGGCACAGCTACAAACAACAGTGGACGAGTTAGAACAATACAAGGCGATCAATAAAAGTCTACAAGCCGAGGTTGAGACGAAAAAGTGGTTGAAAGAGTGGAAAGACGATGAGAATCACCGCTTATGGAATCAGAATCGACAGCTAGAACGAACCATAAGAGATAACAAGAAAATGTTATCTGATCAGGATAAATAAATATCATGTTTAAAAATTCATAATCAAAACCTAGAAGACCAGATCAAAAAGTCAAAAAATGACAACAAATCACCATATGGATGCGATAATGGATTAGAAGAAGAAATAAAGCATCTAAACAAACTCATCATGGAAAAAGATGTTGAATTGGTGCAAGTCCGGGTGAGTTTAGAAAATCAAGGAGCAGAGTTACATCTTCATAAACAGCAAAAAGAAAAACTCCAGGAGCAGTATGATGACAGTAAGAAGACACAAAAGTTAGAACTGACAAAAGTCAACAAGATTTTATCAAGCCATTCCGAAGAAATTTTCAAATTAGGTAATCATAACAAGACACTAGTCACAAAAATTAAGAAGTTGAAAAGTAGTCAGAAGATAGAACAATCTACGGAAGACATTGATGGAAAACTTCTAAACAAACAGGAAGAAAATCGTTGTATCAGAAGGCATAATGAAGATCTTAAGGAACAACTTAAGAATTCTAAAGATGACAAAAAATCACATGTATAAGTGATTAAGAAGTTTCAAAATGATAACATGCAGTTAGAAAACAAGTTGGAAAAGATACAGAACGAAGCCTTAAAACCTCACGAGACGAAAACACAACTTTCTACTCAGATCAATGCTAAAAAAATGATACTCGTAAAAGACAATGACATTGTGAAAATTCCATATCGACACCCCAACCATAAAAACAAATATTCTAAAAAGTGGAAAATATCGAAAGATAATGGTACCAATGTGATCAAATATCCTAATGATAGATCAGTATGGAATTCCAATAGTCCACAACAAATCAATTTGGGATTGATTGATTCATCCACATATCAGAAGTTGTGCTCAACTCTTAGTAGTTCATATCGACACGTTTCGTTTGCTGT
>LPNX010371884.1:75130-91780 GCA_001517045.1 Pseudotsuga menziesii | reverse complement strand
AACAAGTGAAGAAAGCAATATTTTTTATTATTTTTTAAAAGACACGTGTCGAGTCCAAGATCAGCACAGAAGAAGTTACACATCCCCCTACTCGACTGTTCATATTTGCTCTTCTCCAACATCTAGTATGTTCTTTTAGTTATTTTGGTTTCATCAGACTATCATACAAATCACTGAAACAATTCAAGTAATAAATGATCTTGTAAACTGGAGACACATCCTATTAAAGTAAGAACAAAGGTGGAGAAAAAAAGAAATCAAGGGAAAAATTGAGGCCATGAAAAGCATGCAACCAATTAGGGACATAGATGAGCAGAATGATGCCCTCTTAGAGAAAACTGCCAGAAACCGAGTTTAAAAACTAATTGGAAATAGTTAAAAATGTGGAAGAATGTGAAGCAAATTAAAGATGAAAGAACACAAAGAGGAGAAGGTGGGATGAGAAGAATACCGCCTGCCAGGAAATGCATAAATAAGTGAAGCACAAACCAGCCAAACACCAATCAAGGTCACAGGCAAATGCAAAAGTCAAATAGCAGCAACAGTACCACAGCCTCAAGAAAAATAATTATAATTAGTATTTTTAGACCATGCATTGTTTGTGTAAAGGTGAATTTGTTCCACATGCACATTATTTTAAACATAAACAGATGGAATATTAGTCCACAAATGCATAGGAATTTAGAAAGAACATCTGCAACAACCCCTAAGAGCTGTAAAGTGTTAACTGACCTGACCAACCCACTGGCGCAGCCGTATATTATGCTCCCTAATTTGCTCTGGTGTGAACAGTTCAGTCAGTGAAACACCTTTGATTTTTGGTTTTTCCAATTTTGATGCTGCTGAATTATCAGGTGGGAGTACTGCTGTTGTGACTTCTTGTTTAAACTGTCAAGATTCAGGTTTGACTAGCACAAATTCTTTCTTAACTGACACAATTTCCTGTTTATCCTGCACAGGCATTTTGGTTATAGACACGACAGAAGGCTCAGGATTCATTGCTTGACACAATGACTTATCATGCTCAATTGCAGCATCTATCTTTGACTCAGAAGATTTCTGAGAAATACTTTGGATCAAACTCTTAGCCGGTTCTATTTTCACAGTTATGGGATCTACTCTTGCAGAGTTGTCCATTTCAGATTTTATTGCAGATGGGCACTGTCCAATCCGCTGGGAGACTTGAGGCCGTACTTGGAAGGCTATCTGTGTCTTGCTCGAAGTTGGGGTAGATGCCTGTAGAGTTTCAACTTGTGTCAATGCACAACTTGGCGAGAAAGGCTCAATCTTTGCTTTCTTGAGAGGAGGTTGCTGAATTTGAGCTTCTTCTTCAACAGAATTTCCAGATTTTGACAACAGAGTTACATTGGTCTCAACTCTATTTGTAGCATTGGCAAACTTTCTGTCACCATTTGTGAGACCTATCTCTCTTGAGTTTGATGGTTGAACATGTCCTAGGCGCTGTTGCAATATGATTTGCCGAACTGGACCACAAACAGGACAATGTAAGTCATGACAATTTTGATGGTGCCACAGAAGAGTCCTAGATGCATGACACCTAAGATAAGTGCATTCAGGATCACGGTACTTTGTAATGTGTGCCCATAACTGCTGTGCGGTTGAACAATGTATCATTTGACATTGGCCTTCAGGAGATGAACATTTACTAGAATGACGCAAAAAGAGCAACCAACGTTGTTGTTTTACATACTGTTGTTGTCGTGACTCAGCAATGGTGCTTAGTTTTCCAGTTGATACAATGGCTCCAGATGATGTTTCAACTTTGGTTTGATTTGTTACAGTTGACACTGTTCCACTTACAGGTGATTGATGTGGTTGCTCAGCATTATGAACATCATCATGAATTTCCATACTTTGTTCAACTTCTTCTTGTAACTATCGTTGATCTTCTGAGTGTGCAACCTGCTCTGGTACCTGAAATTTCTCCTGAGACTGAGACTCCTGCAATCCTTGCAACAAAACCTCTGGTTGAACTTCAATAGGAAAACTATTTTAATCATTCTGTGACTGCCTTTGTTGTTGCTGTTGTGGTGATGGTACCTACTGCTGCTGTGATTTTTGAGATAGTTGACGGCACAACAGCTGACTATTAGGCAAGTCCTGATGCATCAGCAGCCCTCCAGACTGAGATGGCTGCATTTGTGCACCAGTGACCTGTGGTTGCAGTTGTTCATTTGAGGCTTGTGGAATAGTATGATGCTGCAATGCTTCATTTTGGGGCTGCAAACCAATGCCCAAATGTATCTGGCCAGACAATTTTGAAGTCAACTGGTTCTGCTGTACATCTTCACTCTTTAACAATAATGGTTGCTGATGTTGACTCTATTGATTTTGTAGATGATTGTGATGTTGCTGTTGATACTGCTATTGTTGGTGAGGTTGATGTTGCGTGTTTTTCTGGTGTGGTTGTTGCATTTGTTGTGAAATTTGCTGAATTAATTCTGCCCTTGGCAATTGTAAATTTCTTTGCGGAGAATGATCAGGACCCTGAGACTTATGCTGTTGGACCTGCTGCTGTGTGTGCAAGTTTGATTGTTGAGGGAATAAACCAGGGACAAGAATTATTTTTTATTGTAATCCTAAAGAGTTTGAATTAAAGCTACTTGCAGCTACAACTCCACCTGATGTTACAGGATTATATAAGTTTCCCGCCCCAGCAAGATCAGCAGGGTTCATTGCATATTCATCACTCACTTGATGAGACAATGCTACTTGTAAACAACAATTAAATGTTGTCTTTATATCAGAATATAAGAAATCAAAACCTAAAAAAATTGATGAAGTTCAAATAATTTTACTGAAAACAATATATGCAGAAAACTAGTAGAGCAAGACAAAGACACACTCACGTTGCACTAAATGCCGCTTCCTTTGAACATGCTGTTGAGAAGGCATTTGTAGATTGCCAAATCGGGAAGGAATCAGGTAGCTTCTGGTGTTAGGATGTGGGGTAGTTCCATTCACAAAATGTTAATTGCCACTCAAAAGTTGCATCCCATTATTTATACCTCCATTTAATAGCCCATAAGAAGAATTTTTCTGTGGCATGTTGATGCCCATTGTACCACCCATCTAACCATTCATGTTATGATACATGCGGCTGGTTTGCCCTCCACTAAATTGCATCTGTTGCTGATGTAGTTGTTGCTGCTGCAGCTACAACTATTTCTGTTGTTGCAACTGGTACTGTTGAGCAGCTGTCACAGCATCAACATTAGAGTTACTCAATCCACCAGAGCATGTAGAACTCATGGACATAGAATGTGGAGTATTTAGTCCAGGTGTTGGAATCATCTGACTTCCAACTCTTGGAAAACCTATTGTAGGCATCATGCTGCCTCTACCTATGGAAATACTTTGCTGGGACTGGAATGCATTATTGTCACCAGAAATAGAGAAAGCATTGCCGCTGAGGCCAAGGGTAGGCATCATTTTGCTTGAGTTATTATCTGTTGCCAGTAATGAGTTACCTTGTAATAAACTAACATTTTCATTAGTATTTGGTAGCATGTTTCCGATACCAACTGTGTTGGGGACCGCAGCGCTTGTGCCAGGACCATTAACCATAGAAATATCAGCACCTGGAGTAGGAATCATTGCACTTGCATTTCCACTTTGTTGCAATCCTGGAGTTAGTATCATCATTCCAGCATGAGGATTTTGATGACTAAGATTCTGGTTACGATTATGTTGAAACCGTTTCATCAATAACGTCAAATGACACTCCAAAGTGCTCAAGTTCATGTATTCTTCCTGATAACATAATTCAAAAGAATGACACAAACTTCAGTTCAACAATAGTTCAGGTGATACAGATTTGCTTCCATAAGTGTAAAATTGGACACTCAATTTCAAGGATATTAACAAATCAATATAAATACTTATCTGGATTCTGACTCATGCAGAGCATTTGTCTGGCAATAAAATGACTAAACGTAGAATTCAAAAAAGATTCAGTTGAATACTGAGCAAACCCTCAAGCAATGGATTTACAAAATGGCTTCCGATTACTATATATACCTTTGAAGTAGCCTCCTTGAATAGAGCTTCCTTCAAGCACCTCACAAGGTTGGGAAGACGTTGTTGCCATTCTAAAGAAATTGGCCCACGAAATACATGCAAGCTGAAAACAAAAATAAAAATAAAAATTAAACTGATGAACCAAAATGTACTTATGAAACTACCTTTTAGGAGAAAATTTAGAGAATCCAAAGACATGAAAAAGTATTCATATAATAATGGACTCCACATCTTGCATTCATCATTCATCGCAGCTATAAATCAAACAGTTAAGGGAAGTTTTGTGCAGAGCAATCATCCCCTCAAACCAAAATTGTTTTGGCTCACCCAAAACATCTTTGGCAAAAAAGGAAAGCATACAAGAAAGTTCCTGGCTGTCCAAACTGTACCATGAAACTGGGTAAAATGCAATCATTTATATACAACATTATTCAACCAAGCATACTATTAGATACAAACCCATAATAAATTACTGCGTTTTGCAGTGGCTACTAGCAGCTGTGGTGCATTACTATAATTGCTTGAAGGTTAACAAAATTGTCTGCATGATGCACAGTTTGATTTTCTTGGTTCAAACACTTGGAACTTTTAATATTTTTTAATGATATAAAAATGACAAACTTCCAAATAGAACATAGATGTTACTGCTGTGAAGAACCAAGATTATAAGGCCTTTCAAAAACTTACATCTTCTCTGTAATACATTGTCGCAGTTGATATATATCAGTGTCTGTAAACTCCATATGCCATGACCTTCGTATGCCTCCTAGATTTGATGTTTGTGAAGATAAACTGCTCCCATTCTGTTGTGCCAAATCAGCCAGCTGTCCTCCAGCTTGAGCAGACACCTGACCTGGAATCTGCGCCTGAGCCTGCATCTTGTCTCACTGTGTTTTAACACCTAAAGTACTTTTTCACTAGATTCTGAACAAAAGGTGCTCTGCCATCTATTTCTCTGTTACTTATGTGACATAACAACTAATGCAGTAAGCACATTTCTGACACCCAGAAGCATATTCTGATACAATAGCCTGACAAAAAATGCTCTCATCTTCGATTCATTGCCTTGTTAACTGTGTCATCATCATCGCACAATACAATACCCAAATCACTACTCATCTCTAATAGCCTGAATCTAGTGAAGCCTTCCAACAAGTGAAATAGACAAACCATGATTGATGTCACTATAACATACACCCATATTAAAGATTTAAAATTTTAAATGACCCTTCTTCAAATATTCATAAGCCATCTCTTTACTTCAAATTGTCAAATTCTGCCACTGCATCGACGTCAACCAAAACTGCCCATTGATCAAAAATACCACCTGGAAAAAAATCAGCAGGTAGCTAAGACACAAATTCTCAGAATAATTTCCGTTGAAAACACAAAAGATTCCCTGATACCAAAAAGCTGGATGTAAAGTCAAATAACATAACCAATGGTCACAACTATAAGCCATATGAATTTAGTCACTGAAATGGAGTCATGGTTTGTCAAATTCATATAGAACGAAATCCTAGTACCAAGTAAGGGAGGACACTGTCAAGTGAACACACGGACTTGCACTTGAAAGCTAAATACCTGATTGACAAACTTCTATGTGTGCAGTAGCACTTCATACACCACCCTTGTATCACAATTGTTGCCAATGTGAGACAATTAAATTCACAATCACCGAAAAGAAAATAGGAACCTAATAATCCAATACCTCTACCATAAAGAGTATGCAACGATGGTAAACCTAGGCATCTATGACCTAGAACAAAATTATATATGCTCTAGTATTACTGAGAACAAAGTGTCACAACTCTATGTTACCAGAAACTGGCATTAACGCACCCATCTGCATTACACCCCCATTCCTTGCCCGGTCTGGGTATGCTATGCACATAGTATTGATTAAAAATGTACTAATGTAGGGTCAAGACGAAATGGGAACGGGAATGAGAACGGGAGTGAGTCTGAGGTATAGGGTGATTTCTTGCAGCTGTGATGACCCGGGTATAAAACCCCGCAGATCTTTTAACATTATGGTTGATTTGAAGGTAACGCAGTTGTAAAGCTTATATTGCAACGAGTATAGTGCCCCTCTCCAGTGAACCCGTGGAATCAAAACCCTTGCCGATTTTTCTTAATAACTAATTTTCCCATCTTTTTTTTTCTAAATAAAAGTAAGTGTAATATCACGATGTTAGGTGCTGATCCGGCTGAATTCGATTGCACTGATTTTTGGGCCCGATATTCGAAATTTGTACCCCTGTTTTCTCTATTATATGCCAAGGTAGGGTGTAACTAGATTGTACAGACTCGATAGAGTTAGGTCCAGGTTAAGATTCCCGGGGTTTGGCTATTTTTTTGTGGCCAAAATAGATCTATATCGCCCTTTACTATGAGCAATGGTATCGCTCAGGATTTCTTTTCCTCACTCTTTCAAATAGATGGCATCAAGTCAGATTTAGGTCAAAATTCCCACGGTTTGGCCGCTTTCATGTGGTCAAAAGATATATACTTCCCATTACTATAAGCAGTGGCATCACCTAGGACTTCTCTTCCGGACTATTTCAACTAGATGGCATGAACCAGAGCCAAGTCAAAATTTCCAGGGTTTGGCCATTTTCTTGTGGTCAAATTAGATCTATACTGCCTATTAATATGGGCCAATGGCATCGCCTAGGACTTCTATTCCTCATTACTTCAATTAGATGGCATCGAGTCATATCCAGGTTAAAATTCCTAGGCTTTGGCCACCTTCTCGTGGTCAAAATAAATCTATACTGCCCATAACTATAGCAGTGGCATCACCCAGGACTTATATTCCTAACAATTTCAACTAGGTGGTATCGAGTCAGATCCAGGTCAAAATTCTCATGGTTTGGCTGCTACCCAGTACTTATATTCCTGACTATTTCAATTAGGTGGTATCGAGTCAGATCCAGGTCGAAATTCTCATGGTTTGGCTGCTTTCTTGTGGTCAAAATAGATTTATACTGCCCAGTGCCCATTCCTTTGAGCAATGGCATCGCCCAGGACTTATAATGACTATTTCAACTAGGTGGTGAGTAGGATCCAGGTCAAAATTCTCATGGTTTGGCTGCTTTCTTGTGGTCAAAATAGATTTATACTGCCCAGTGCCCATTACTATGAGCAATGGCATCGCTCAGGACTTATATAACTGTCTATTTCAAACTAGATTGCCAGAATCATACATTCGACTTGATAATCAGATTTGATTTCTAATTGTAATATAAGGGATCTCAATTCTCGATAACTAGGAATCTTAACTATTCATTCATGAGTATCTTTAAAATTTAGAGGCTGGAAACGTCTTGGTCTGTCCTTGTTGAATTTGCGTGTTCATTATTCGTTTTGCCTTTCCTTCTCTGGATACCCAGTTTTTGTAACAGGTATTCCAATAAGATGATCTGAGTCGCTATGGGTGGGCTCCTCCAGAGAATGGAGCAGCCTATCTGCATTTATCTCATCCTTTGCCCCACAGGCACTGCCCTCCTGATGTTTTTCTTTGTCCCGTTGGATGAAGTGACGCATCTCCCAATGAGGGTTGAATTTCTTCCCTCTATATCATTGGCCACACCTACAAGGATGTCCTCGCAACCTATTGGGCATCAATTGCTGCTCAGTAGACAGACCTTCTTGCTCTCATTTTCCCTGGGTATTCAAGAGAATAACAGGACTGCAAACCCTTGCCTGAGTCAGCATTCTGTGCTTGAAATGACTCTCCTCTCTTCTACCAATCATCTGTGTTCCTTCTGGTTGGCAAAAGAGGATGCAGTCTGGGAGCCTGTTCATGGCTAACCTTCAACTCGGATTATCTTGACCATTTATTTTCGCCTTTTTGACCATGCTTAGACAGATTTTGTCTACCCCTCTCTCCGAGATCCCTTTGTTGGTGATTCTGGAATGATAGCCATTCCCTCTAAAGATTTTATCAGGTCTCTTCTTGACATTATCTTGACTGCACCCACCGTCCTTTGTGCTCAACCACCAACTTGAGGGAAAACATGCATCATTGGCACATTGGACTTTATTAACACTTCTGGCAGTGTACTCCGCAGGATGTAGTTCATTTCATTTCTACAATTGATGGGATCCTTTGTTATGAATTTGGCATCTACCAGAACTCATCTTTTGGTTACTCGGGGCCAATTTGGTTATCTCTGCCATGATTGCGATACGCTATATGCTCAACAATACCATGATTAATCGGTCTCATCAGCTTGTCTTATATTTGGGCTATGTTATTCTGGTACGTGCTTTTAACATCTTGTGCTCCCCATTGGACCTCAGTTCCCACTAAGAACATTCCAATCTTGTTTGAGCACCTGACAGGATAATTCCTTTGTGATCTGTCTGTAGCATGTCTCCTGAGAGCACAACCTTCTAGGAAATGGAGGTGAGGAGGCACTGGAAAAATATTTAGTGAACCAATTCTAGGCCTTAGAATTATCCAAAGTAGCAAGGAGATTTTCAGAGCTCCTGTTATATTTTTATGGATTCTGCTTACTTTAAGTGTTTGCACTGTTTATTGTTATTTCTAGTGGTCGGATGCTACATGGTTCTGATTGTGTTTGCTTCTTAATTTTTTTCTAACTGACCATCTGTAGTTTAGTCCTAAGTCATGTTACACATGGATATTGTCACCTTGTTTAGGTGTACCTTTTGACATCTATGACTTGATTAAATGATACTTAATATAGTTACCTTTTGTCACTTAATTTTGTAACTTGTAGCCGGTTGTCTATAGTAAAATGCATTTTTGTATATGTTTGGCTCACAAATCTCTGCTTTAGCCTCTTTTGGGCTTTTGAATATAAATTCTTGTGTGAGGACTTTCAACCAAATCTATGCTGTAGTCCTTTCATAAAATTCTAATTTTTCAAATTTTTAGGTACTGTCTGAACAGAAATAAACATTTGTCTTTGCAACTATATTTAAACATAATTTGTTCCTTTGAGTGTCCTTTGGAATGCCCTTAAGTTAGGTAGGAAGGAACCATTGAGTGGTTAATATTATGATTTACATTATCCTCTGCCTTAATTTTTATGCAGGTAAAGTATGACACTTCTCTGAGGAGATTCACTGTGTATGCAAGGGAAGACGGCAGTCTGGACCTCTCCTTGGCTGGGCTGAGATCTAAAATCTGCGAGCTTTTTCAATTCAATCCATATGCAGAGTTTGTTATAACGTATGTCGATGAAGACAATGATATTGTAACTATGGCAGATGACAGTGATCTGCTTGATGTCTTGCATCAAGGTTTAAATCCTTTGCGCTTGGAGGTGTCTCTGACGAGCCAGAATAACAGGGCCACAGAAAAACAACCTCAGAGCCAACCTTCAACCCGTAGGAATTTTTCACTTCCCAAGGATCAGAGGCAAGCTTTTGATTTAAGTATTTTTTCAGATGAAACCTTGAAATTATTACCTAAGCCTTTACGTAAGGCAATCCTAAAATGTACCAAGGAAACTGTTGATCTTGCCTCTGCTCCAGCAGTGGCAGAATTAATAGAGGGTGTCATCAAGCTTGCCTCTACTCATCTTGGGCCTCTCATGGAAATGAAACAAACTGCTGGAGCAAGCCTCATTGTCATGTTTCCGGTAAATATAGAGTAGATACAGTTTCTGAGAACAAAAGCGTTGCAACTCATTTTTGGACCAATTTCTGTTGAGCGAACAACATGCTCTTCACTTCCATACCAAATAAGCAGTTGTGCATTCAAATTCAGAGGATCATTTCCACTCAAACAAACAACCCTAGAGTCCAAAATTGATACACTTGGATAAAATATTTCAGGACCATACCTTCTAAAAAGGGTCAATCCCACACTGGCAATCTAATAAGGTATTGCTTTTAATAGAAAAAAAAATTTAGGGCATCTACAGCTTGCATTCTAAGTGGAGCATTCCCGAAAGCAGGTGATGTGGTGGTCAATCCAGTACGCTCTTGGTCAACCTTTCTAACGCACAAATAGGGCATGTGTATAGTTTGCTTAAAAAATGGGCATATATAGCAACGGGCAACCTAGGCATCTATCATTTATACCAGAACTATATGTACCCTGATCAATGGTCAACATTTCAAATCCTATAAGCTAATTTTACCTGCACCACGACAGATTAAAACACTGAGCTTACGGATGATAATTACACATTGGAAACAGAAAATTCATGCCCAACCTAACAACCGATCTAAAAAAATTAAGCTGAACGCAATGGGGAAAATATCCCCAAATTGAAAAAAAAAAAAATCGATACAAAACATAAGGAATTAAAGGGCCGTTGAAATACCCACAATTGCCCCCATCCAACAAAGTACACCCAGAAGGATTGAATAAACTCCTTACCTGTGGTCGGCACAGATACCCGATAATTTGTAAAGAATTGAAGTAATCCAGCAGCCGATCAGAAACCCTTATGCCTACACGAGCTATAGCTTCCGCCAGGAATCCACGATTTGAGGGGCGTCCCCACGCAGATCCAAAATCACCATGAAATCCATAAAGTTATATAATATGATTTGATTAAATTAAATTAAAAGTAACGAGCAGCGGCGGCATGACGAGGTGCAGAGTTCAAACCACGCCATTGGGGAACCGCCCAACGAGAAGCAGGCAATTTGGGGAAAAGGGCCGCGCGCAGGGATCAAATTTGAAGGGCAGTGTTTCATTTCACTTTGAAGGGTTGTGAGAAATTGATCCCTTCAATGTTGCCATGTAAAAATAATTTATTCTTTTCATTTGAAAATATAAGTGGATAACAAAATTTCATTATTTATTAAAAGTTGTGTATAGAAAGAAATGACAATTTAAGAAGAAATGGCAAGTGATTCAACATTTACATGGAATTAGTGAGGTAAACCATGTACATGATCATTTACCAAGTCCAAATTCTTTTTATGGGGGATTACTCAAGAGTTAGTATAGAGGAGGAGAGACTAGAATAAAGGTTGGGAATGAAGAACATGTAGCGGTGATGGGAGATGAGATTGGGACAAAGCTGATTTAGAAAGAGATTGGTGCACTTTTTTTGTTAATGTGAACATAGTGATAACCATTAAGAGTATTGGTTTCTTGTATTGCATTGTTCTTTGGCCTCTTTATTTTGTGACAGGAAATGTTTGTTTCCTATCATGCGAAAGTGATTAGAGTAGTTGAGAACTACTCACTACCTTATCTGAATGAATAATATGAAATTGGGGATGAAAGTAGCCTCATGGGGTACTAAAGCTTATTTGTGTCTAGAATTGTTTTGAGAAGAGCTACACTACTAGAAGTGCTATGTTACAAGGCCAAGAGAGATCAGGCATGAGATTCCTAACATTAATAACAAAAACTAAAAAGATGATTTAAAATTGTTGATACTTGTTGTGACCACTTGATGATTACCATAAACAATGGTTTAAAGAAACAACATAAAAGTAAAAAAAATTAGAAGAATAACTTTTCCATGACATTTTAGCTTACATGTTTTGAAATCAACTTTTCTACATGCTATTAAAATCATTGGATTATTATCTTTCAAACTAAAAACATAAGTTTTATCCAATCCACATTTCCATTAACAACAAAAAAAAGTTACAAATACCATCACAAAGCTAATTGATATGTTTTTCCATATGGACCTAGTTCATGAGTAACTAGCCATTCAATTTCATACTCCAACTAATCCCTAAGAATTGTCTTCACTATAATAAACCTAAGTATTAGAACACTTGAAAATTTATCCTTCAAACTTTAGTCTTGAGTCTACTAACATCTAGATGTCAAATGAGAGGGATTGATAGGGATTCCCATTTATGTTTTCAAAACTCGGTGCATATAATTATTATTCAAACACATTGAAAAAGTATCCTTCAAACTTTAATGTGGATCTTACTAGTATCTAAATCTCACACAAGAAGAAGTTTGAGAGGGCTTCCACAATTATCTTTTCAAAATTCCATCTTATATTTATGTGAAAAGGTTAGACAAAAAACAAGGACTATTATATATTGAAATCTCTTTGTGAACCTTACATGATTCAAAAATGTCATTTTGACCAAAAAAAACATATTTACAATCTCTTCTCTTAAATTCTGGGTGGATAGGTTTGAGGAGTGTTATCCAAGGTAATTGTAGACTCCATTTGATATGTCAACATTACAAACCTTTATCAAGATTCATCATCAATATAATGAGTCGAGTTGAATAACTGATAAATATTTATTAATATATCTTTAACAACACATTTCAACAAAAAACTAGGAAATTGATAATGTTGACTATACAACTAAGACCAAATCCAAACCCTAAAAATGTTAAGCTAGATAATAAGGAATTCTAAGTTGTGATTAAAACAAACACAGTGAATTGCTATAATGATTCTAAACTTAGAATAGAATAAAAAACTAAATTAAATTTATTAATATTAAATATTTTTCTTAATGAATAAATTGCCTTAACCTATTATTTATAAACTATAAAACTAAATGTAATATCTAACTCTAACCTAGAAATAATACAATTTTTTATATAAAAGAATAATTAAGATAATGTTTTAATAATTAGTGAGTTATTGGCCGTAACCTAGGAAATATTTAATGTAAGAAAACAACAGAAATTAACATATCTCATTTACTCTAGTATAACCTAAAAGGCATAATTCTAATAAAAATTAAAACTTTAAGATTAAGATCTACAACTTAATATTGTATTGCTTTTTATAATAAAATTTAAAGTGGATTTCATTAAAGAACAAGCGACGGAAGAAGCTAGGGGAGGGATTTAATTAGAAAAAGGTGGGGCATGGAAAGCTCTCTCCTTCATTCGTTAATGGAACTCCTTTTGCTAAATATGTCCTTGTCGTGCTTTGATTTTAGTATCAATTAATAATTTGAAGACTTCACTACCAACCAAGGTGTAACCCTATGACACATGTGTTCTCACTGCATGATTCGTGCTTTGATTTTAGTATCAATTAATAATTTGAAGACTTCACTACCAACCAAGGTGTAACCCTATGACACATGTGTTCTCACTGCATGATTTATTTATTTTAATGATTTGAATGTTCGATTTAGAATGGTGAACTAACACCCCATTTAACCTTCCTTTGGTTTTGAGAGACGCATTCGTGGAAAATTGTATTGCATATTTTTATTAGCAAAGCAATTATTTGTGGCCAGATTGTTAAAAGTTAAGTGTTATGAAAAAATTATATGTTATTTGTTCTTTATGTGTAAATGTAATCATGTATTATCTATGCCTTAATTATTTGTTATTGTTCCTTAGATGCGGGTGACACACGAGGTATTTACATGGGCTACCTGTCGTTTGGGACGCATGGCTCTAGCGTGGGAAACGGAGTAGATGGTGGAGTGGTAGCCTCAAATGCCCAGGGTGGTGAGCTGCCTACCAACCCCGAAAGCAGTTGGGATGTCTAGTGAAACCTTGGTCACAGCGCAGAGGAGTTAATACTTGTGTGTGTTTGTTCATCGTTCTATGAAGCCAATATTTCACATTATGGAACCTGCTAACCTTCAAACTTCCAGCCCGCTTGTCTTCCTGTTACTATTAGACGTTTCCTCCTCTGCCAACCTACCAGACGAGTTGTGTGTGAAAATGCTAAGGCAACGCGGCACTTCGAGGAGAGGCAGAGTTGGTCGAGGAGGTGGAAGACGTAAGGTTAACCTCGGAGCTACTGATGGATATGTGATGTAGGTATCCATGCATGTTAGATGCATGATTGACGAATGGGAGTCTAAGGTTGTTTCTGAACATTTGGCCTCGAGAAGAAATGGTGGCAAGATCAATCGCTATTGGATGATTAAAAACATGATGGCCATGTTGATGAAATACCTAACAAACAAGTCGAATGGTTTTAGGGACATGGCATAGAGCATGCGTACCTATTTCAACTGGACCGAAGAGCACCTGAGCACCCTCGAAGCGAATTTCAACTGGCGGCACTATACTATTTTTCATAGCGAGGATAACGTTGAAGGTGGTGGCAACATGGACCAGTAGGGGATGGGCGGTGAAACGTCAACAACTACTGGAAAATCCACTACTTTGGTACAGGAGTACCTAGAGAGCACCAGGATCACGACGCTGGTAAAGCGCAGTCGTGAGGCTTCAAACAATGTCATTTTCGCTCAACCGCTTCAGGAGCTACAACCTACAGGTCGGTCAAATCGTGAGGATGAGTATGGACCTTGCCTGATCCTAGAAGAGACGTCAGAGGCAGTTGCTGGAGATGCTACACCTAAACACTTCATTGTCATCCCTGGTTCCCTCTGAAACTCACATTTTTCCTGGTTTTCTCTATTTTACAAATGTGTAATTTTCATGTCAGTCCACAGTTACTTTTTAATTTGTAATATGTCGGTCGATGTGCATAGCTCTGGGAAGAGCAGACTTTTCTACTTTTCAAATTAAAAAAAAAAAAACCCCAACAAGAACTCTAGATTTTTTTATAGATTGGGCGGGTGGCCTAATAGTCTAAGGCCCCCGTAGCAAGACTTTGATGCTATATACGTTGTTTTTTTATTCTCTGTTAATATGAATTTATATTGTTGCTTACAAAAAAAACTATTCGTTGTCGCTACCCTTTTTCTAGTTAAATGGGTTGTCTATTATTACCAGTTATCCACGCATCAACTACCAGTTATCCATGCATCAGCTACCAGTTATTTTTTATATTATTTTTTATAATCGTTTATTTCAAATTTAGAACGACACCCATAAAATCAATATGGACAAATGTTATGCAACCAATTCCTAGAAAAAGCATAAAAAGAGTTGTCACATCTCGCTAGCTCATTCGGTTAAGGAGTGGGTGTCGTTAGAAAGGTGACCTGGGTTCAAACCCCTCAGGGGTGAGCTAGTTGGGAGGAGACACCCAAAAATCCAACCATGTTAACGGTTGGTGTGGCCTAGGCCAGGTGCGATCCCTGGGTGATTTTGACGACTTAGATGCCCCTAGGTTGTAGTTTTTCAGCCAATGGTGGAAATGCATTGGCCCTGAGTGACGGGCATTTCTTAACAAACAAACAAACAAAGCATAAAAGGAGCAGAAATAGACAATAAGAGAGTAATGCACGCCTTAACAATGAATAACAGAGATAAATATCAATCATCTTCGAGGGAGGAACCTCTTTACACAATGTATTGAGTACACAAGACAATATAAGACACTATGATGACTAAAATGAGAATATCCCCTTCCTATATATAAGAGACAAAGGTATATAATAACAACTAATAGACCCACTAATAGACCCAAGCCGACATAAATAATATATGCACCACAATATAGGGAGTAATATGCCACACTATATGGGGTAACTTTTCTCATCCCTTGCAATATAGGAAACTCATACTTGTTATCCCACCCTAAAATATAAACTTATCTCTTTCTTTGAACACCGATAGGTCACAAGTTAAGTGGCACTAATAAGTTATCAGTTACTTGTTCTTGCCTTGTTCTAGTTAAATGAGTTATCTCTCACAAACTGAGAGTTATCCACACATCAGCTAGGACTTATTCAGATGGGGAGGCAAGTGCGGGTGGGATTATCTACAATCCCGGAGGAAATATAGTTTCGACATACCCCTGGGGTATAGGTCACTGAACCAACAATGAAGTGGAGTGGCTTGTGCTTCTCTATGGGTTGGATCTGGTTAAGCAATATAAGATCACAAAAGTCTTAGTCATGGGAGATTCTAAACAAGTCATTCATAAAATGACTGCAAGATACAATCAAGGCCTAGTCAAAATTAGAAGAATTTATGAGCGAGTTCGACAAATCTCCGCAAATATGCAAATTGCCTTTTATCACATCCTCATAAGCAATAACTTTGAAGAAGACAACTTAGCAAACCAAGGAGCTAAGTTAAAAATTGGTTTATCAATAGTTAAGGGTCATTTAAAAAATTGTATTTATGTCCAGTAGACATTTATCCACTTGCCCAAGGATGGGCGTCCACCTTTCTTGACCTTCCAGAATCCGACAGCTCTTACGTTTTTTAGCGACCAACTGTTCTCCATTCCTCACATGTGGCGACGAAGGCCATGTGATGGGCATAAATGCCAGGCCAGGAATCTTGCCCCCTAGTCGTATGATGAGAACCTTCGCATGAGCCATGGAAGGCGTTGGCTTGAAGACTCCTCCCGCTCAGTTTACTTCCTAATGCGACCTTGATAAAGCGCCTGCTCTTAGTCTTCCTGTAGCGACGACTCGGGCGATACCTCTCGGCCTTCTCTGCATTGACAAAAAGGAAAGGATTCCCAACACCCAGTCGGCACAGCCTGCTCCCACGGCGCACACAGGTTTGTTCTTTTCTCTGGTTCCAATGACAGACAACAACAGGGACGTCACCTTGAATGACCTGCAGACAACCTTGCTGGACATAAATCAGCATATGCTTTGGCTTTACGATATTATGAATAGGGGGGTCAAGGAAGGTAGTGAAACTGCAGAGGAGGTGAAATTGATGGCGAGCCAAATGGGCAACCACGATTCTAGAATTGAAGACAACCATAAGGACTTACATGAGCTCATGGGGACTGTCGATAACATTAAGGAAGATGTGCAAAAGATGGTTAATAT
>LPNX010371884.1:0-74898 GCA_001517045.1 Pseudotsuga menziesii | reverse complement strand
GGAACAATTTCAATATTATGTTTCCCTTGTGGTTTGAATTCTGTACTTTGGTGGGGTGTTTTAGAATAATCTCACTTGTTATGCATGCTTTAATTGGTAAACATACCCCATATGCTTTAAATGATGACGGTGATGAACTAGATGACAATGACAATGATGATGTTTTTGATGATGACGATGATGGAAATGATGATGATGATGATCATCGTCGTCATCTTTGTTATTGTGATCATGATTATCACAATAGTCATCATCATCGGCATGATCATCATCCATATCATCATCATCGCCATTGTCCTTGAGATCATCATCATCATGATTATTGGCATTTTCATTAGTTATTCATCATTACCTTTCGAATAAGAAACAACATCTACCCAAAATATGTGATTAGTGGAAAAGGGACATGGAGGACACACACGATTTATGCATGAAAAATAACAACTTATTTTTTAAGATGATCAACATCATCATTCTCATTGTATTCATCATCATTGTCATTGTCATCATCACCATCGTCATCATTCATTTCATTGCCACCATAATCATCGATGATTTCGTCATTGCCATTATCCTCATCATCATCATCATCATCATAATTGTCATCATCATCATCATCATTGTCATCGTTCTCTTCATTATCAACAACATTATCATCATCATCATAACCATCCTCAATATCATAATCGTTATCCTCATTTTCATCTTCAACATCTGGGTGTAAAACTAGATGCAAAAGTGAATAAAAATATGGATGCAAAAAAGGATGCAAACATGGATGCAATAAAAGTAGGCGCAAAAGTGGGTGCATAATGGGGTGAAACAAAAATGGATGCAAAAGGTGATGCAAAAGTGGATGCAAAAAATGATGCAATCATGGAAGCAAAACATGATAAAAAAAGTGGCACAAAAGTGGATACAACCATGGATGTAAAATTGGATGCAAAAGTGGATGCAACAAAAGTAGATGCAAAACTAGATGCAAAAGTAGTTGTAACACCCAACGCAAAACTCGATGCAAAAGTGGATACAAAAATGGATGCATAAAGAGATGCAATAACTGATGTAAAATTGGATGCAAAAAAAGATGCAAACATGGATGCAAAAGTTGAAGCAAAAGTGGGTGTAAAAGTAAGAACAAAAATGGGTGTGAATTGGGACGCAACAAAAGTGGATGCAAAAGTGGATGCAATAGTAGATGCAAAAAAAGACGTAAACATGGATGCAAAATAGGATGCAAAAGTGGAAAAAAAAATGGATGCAAAAGTGGGCAAAAAAATGGATGCAAAAGTGAATGCAAAAATGGCTAAAATGAAACGATATGCAAAACTAGACTCAAAACATGATGTAAACTTTGATGCAAAACTTGGTGCACAGAGGGATGCAAAAAAAGAAGCAGAAGTGGATGCGAAAATGGATGTAAAAAATGATGCAAAAGTGGATGAAAAAAAGGGCGTAAAAGTTGAGGCAAACATGGGCGTAAAAGGGGGCGCAACAAGAGTAGATGTACAAACTAGGCGCAAAATTAGGTGCAAAACTAGGCTCAAAACCTGTCGCAAAACTTGATGCAAAACCTGGCGCATAACCAAGTGCAAAACCCGGTGCAAATTACGCTGCAATTTGCGCCATATTTAGAGAAAGGACGCAAAAAAGCCCTAAAATAGCACCGACCCGTGAAATTGTGCCATTTTGTCCAAAAATTGAAGAAAAATACACTAAAAGATGGTCTAGACGCAAAAAAGGATGCAAAAAGAGACGCTAAATCCAGTTTTTGTTGTAGTGGCAATTTGGAGTTTGCAAGATGATTTGGGCAATTGGGTTACTGAGGATAAAAGTCTGAAAGATCTTGTTGTTCGTCATTTTAAGTCCTTGTTTGAAGATGATCACTTGACCAATTTGGAAGCTCAACTCAAGGTTATCCGTCTCTTTCCATCCTTTATCAGTCTAGAAAAGATTTCAGCCTTTACTAGCCCTGTCTCTTTAATGGAAGTTGAAAAGGCTTTAAAACTCTTTAAAAAAGATAAGGCTCCTGGCCCGGATGGATGGCCGGTGGAGTTCTATCTTACTTTTTTTGATCTTTTGGGCCCTCTTCTTGTTGAAATGGTGGAATCTTCCAGATTATCAGGCAGAGTGTCACCTGCTCTCAACTCTACTTTCCTGGCTCTCATTCCTAAGACTGATTTTCCTGCCTCCTTTGCAGACTTTCGACCCATTTCCTTATGTAACCTATGTTATAAACTCATATCTAAAGTTGCGGCTATGAGGCTTAAGCCATTCCTTTATGAAGCTATTTCCCAAGAGGTTCTCCATTCGGTCAACTCCAGAAAAATAAATGCTCTTATTCTCAAATTGGACTTATCTAAATCATTTGACAGAGTTAATTGGACTTTCATCTGTCTTCTTCTCATTCAAATCGGGGTTCCCCTTGTTGGGGTAAATTGGATTATGGGATGCGTTTCTTCAGCCAACTTTGCTGAGTTAGTAAATGGCTCTCCATACTCGTTTTTTTCTTCCTCTCGGGGAATCAGGCAGGGGTGCCATCTATCCCCCCTCTTATTTATTCTTGTCATTGAAGGGCTAAGCCTATTGATTGAAGATGCTAAACGAAATGGGAAGATTAAAGGTATCGAAATTTCACTTCATCTCTCTCTTACTCATTTACTTTTTGTAGATGATGTGATCCTATTTGGCCTGGGTATTCTTGAGGAATGGTTAGCTTACAAAGCCATTCTTGATTCTTTCTATGAGGCCTCAGGTATGTGCATTAATGTGAACAAGTCAAGTTTTCTGCATAATGAATTAAGTCTGGATACCATCCATAGTATTACTGATATTCTCCCTTTCAAAGTGGATGAGATTCGAAAGGGATTTGGTTATCTTGGATACTTTCTTAAGCCATCAGGTTACTTGATAAAGGATTGGCTCTGGCTGGTATCTAAGATTGAAAATAAAATTTCCCATTGGACTAATAGACTCCTGTCAATGGGAGGCAGACTTATACTCATTCGTTCTGTTTTATCAAGCATGCTCGTTTATTGGATGGCTTTGGTCCCGATCCCATCCTCTATTTTAGAAAATCTCAGAAGGATGATCTTTTCTTTTCTATGGGGCTCTTCATCAAAGACTAAAAAATTTCATCTTGTGGATTGGCATCTTTTGGCTCGTCCCACTTCTCATGGAGGATGGGGAATTAAGCATCTTCCTAGTTTCAGTCTTTCCTTGAGGATGAAAAGATTTTGGTTAGCCATTAATAGCAAGGGTATATGGAACTCTCTCATTACTGTTAAATATCTGAAAAATAAACCTCTTCATATTTGGTTTAAAGATAAGAACTTCATTAAACAGAATGCCTCAATTATCTGGAGAGGATTCATCTCCACTTTATCCTGGATTGGCAGAGGCATCATTTGGAAAGTGGGGAATGGAGAGTTCATCAGTTTGGGTGCAGATGCTATCATTGGTATGGGTTCTTATTTTATTCTGCCAAAAGATTTAAGGGACTATTTAGAAGACTATGGTATCAATTCCCTTTCCCAAGCTCGCAATCAATCTTCTCTCTCCACTGGTTATTGGTTCTCTTCTGAAGATCTTGATCTCTCTGGTGAGTGGAAAATAGCTTGGGACAACTATACTAGAGGACTGGAATTTGGCCGTATTCGTCTCAATAATCAAATTGATACTTTTTTATGGACTCATAATAAGTATACAGGTCCTCTTAGTGCTACTGAAGGTTATAAATGCATAATTTCTGATCTATGTACAAAAATTAATGTTTCAGTTCTGAAAATCCTATGGACCCTGAAATTACCTCTGAAAATAAGATGTTTTATTTGGCTGATTCTTAAAGGAAAGATATTAACCTGGGATCAATTACAAAGAAGAGGATATTTGGGGCCCAGTAGATGTGTTCTCTGTGAAAATAATCTGGAAGATATCCATCATTTATTTTTCTGCTGTCCCTTCTCTGTCAGTATTTTCAAATATTTTGCTGGAAAATTCTCGTGCTCCTTCCCAGTATTTAGCTCTGTCCATTCCTTTTTGGACCATTGGTTTTCAGCAATCAGCCCCTTTCAGATACATTCCGATGTTCATTCTTTGGGGAATTTGGCTTCTTAGGAATCATTGTTTATTTGAAAACAAAAAACCATCTTTCTCAGCTCTAATTTCTAGGATTGAAGGATTGGCCTTTTCCTACCCTATCCCGATTTCTTCTCATAAATCTCGTAATTCTGGTCCTTCTCCTTTAAAAAGATTTCCATGTGGATTCTTTGATGGTGCTACTGCGGAAAATATTGGAGGTGCAGGTTTTGTGATTTACATCAATGACTCTCACTTCTTCAGTTTTTCTATGGGATGTGGTAGTAGCACGAATACCAGAGTAGAATTATTATCTATTTGGGCTCTTCTTAGAGTCGGTTTAATGATGGGCATTCCTTTGCAGTTGATTTATGGTGATTCCATGATTATTATTTCTTAGTTAAACAATATTTCAGCACTTGATGTTCCATCACTGATGCATTGGTGTTCCAACATAAGATATTTGATTCAATTGGCCCCTTCAGTGATCTTTAAACATACTTTTCATGAGCATAATGCGCTGGTAGATGAACTTTCGAAAAAATCTTTGCTATTGGATATGGGATTTGTTTCTTTTTCAGAAACATTGGATGGTATGGTTATTTTCCATGGCAGTCTGGAACTATTTTAGTAAATTCTGATTTTTCTACATTCAGTTTTTGTCCAGCAGATGAGGGTGAACTTCTTATTGTTATGTTTGAGTCCAATCTTCCAGCCTGTTTTTGCTCTGAAGTGTATGTTTAAAGTTCTCTTCAGATATTATCAGTATTTCTGACCTGATCATTCAGGGATGATGAGGAAAGTCTGCTATGTTCAGACTTTGTTTCTTGATTTTCTGCTCTGCATATGTCTTATCTCATGCAGGAGATGGATCTGTTTTATTAGTTTCCATTTGGATATGTAAATGATGTCTTTTGATTCAATGAATAACAAAGACTGGTATTTTTTCTTCTGAAAAAAAAAAGAATTGAGACAACCAACTAGAAGGTGATAATTCATTTTCAAAACTTTAACAAGTATTTTGCTTTGTAAATTATTAATTCATTTTCAAAATTTTAACAATTATTTTTCTTTGTGAACTATTGATACCAACATATAGAATTGAGAAGACCAACTGGAAGGATGACATTATAATTATTGATGCAGCTCATCAGAACAGATACTAGGCCAGAAAACAATTTGTGAGAAGAGATATGAGTCTGTAGAGGTGATGAGACTTAAGCTAGAGGGGACAATAGGAAGGCCAACGACTATGAAAATTCTGAATTATTGAGTTTAATTCTGTTAGCTTAATTAGGTTTGGAATCTCTTTTATAGTGAAAGAAGTGTAATTATATCCTCCCATGCAGAAATCCTATGCAAAGCATCTTTTTTATCTGATGCCCCTGTGAATTGGCAAACCAACGCTGTTTAGCTGGATCTAAGCTCATACTCTAATACTATAACCACACATAGCAGGAATAGCTCGAGAATAAGGTCTATAGATATTTCACTTCATTTTGTATGGAAGTATAGCTTCCATTAGAAGTATTGAAACTCTCTATGACCTTTCATGTCTGCAACAGAATTCTGAATACTGGTGAATGGTCATACCGAATTGAAATTCACACTTTTTATTGATAACTATGCTGATGATCCTATGGCCATCAATAACCCGCTTGCTGAGCAGGACTTGCTTAATGCCACTGCCGGCTTAATGGGACGGTGGTTGCCCAGCAAGCAGTTGGGTTATGCAAGTCTTAATGGAACCTTGGCTGGGAAGCAAGTTGTTCGATCTTATACAGGCCTTAATGGAACTACAGTTGCCCAGCACACAGTTTGATCTCATATAAAACAACCATCACATTAATACCTACTCAATAGACTGAACAGACTCGTTAATTTTAGCCCTAAACAATCACAACATTTAGCCCTAACAATGACAACATTTTAGATACTACAACATTTCACCCTAAACAACCACAACATTTTAGATGGTGTTAGCCAAAACCAAGCTGACTAAACTTGAGTTTAACGCTCAGTTAATATTAAAATTTAATTTTCACTTTTTCACACTGACCTCTTTTTCTTTTTCACTTGTCGGGTGAAACTTGTCTATCTCTCGACTAGACAAGTCTATCAATTTTGGTCAGCTTTTAGACCTGTTGTAATCTCACAGATCACATAGGGTTACCAATAATATACATTAAGAATAGACATACATAACAGATACAAGAGACAAGAACAAGTAAGTGAAATAATAGATTATATTATAATGAAAGGGTCCATACAATACAGAGAACTGAACCGAATTCTCATCTAAATCAACAGTCTAATATATATGAATTACAAACAGTTACAATTAACTATCTGTCAGTTTGGTCAACCGACACGACCTTATGTGGCCGACCTAATCTCTCATTAGTCGGCTATCCTTCAAGTCGGCTTACCAACTTGCTCCTCTAACATCTCCCCCACAAACAAAACATTTATTTGTCTCGAAGAAACACAGAGGTACAAAAAATGTCTTTGCTTGTCCTAAGTAGTTATTTCTATGTTTGATCTTCATGGGTTGTGAAGTCTGATGGTTCGTCTTTTCTGCACACAGACTTTGACAATTGCTTCAGCTGTCACTGCCAGTTGATGTTGGAATGCCGTCCAACTTCGCAGTATTTTTTGGATGTTGATGGTTAATGTAGTCAGACTTGATAATATCGGCATCTTTTATTGAATGGAAAATTCTACTATCTTCTCCATGTTGGGACCCATAAAATGGTCCTTTTCCTCTGCTGTCTCAAAAAGTCGTTTCATCTGCGGGCAGATGATGTCTAATTTTTCTAGACTTGGAATTGCTTGCTGCACCCATTGGTGTGCTTGTTTCTTGTGCTTCTGCAATTTGGTTATTTCGAGCACTATTTTATTTTCAATTGTGCTTCTGAGTTCTTCCTCTGTGCCTTTTCTCTTCTTGAGCACTTGGATTTCTTGTCGCGTTTGTCTATTTTGCGGATAGACTTGCCCATAATATGTAGGCTAGTCTCTCAGTACTTCTTCTGCAATGACCGACTCCTCCATGTGATCTTGAAGTACTTTGTATGCTTCTTCAAAAGTTGTGTACTGCTGTGTCAGTAGTCAAACTATTTCTTCTTTATTCTCTTCTTTTGTATCCTACATCTGTTCCTGTAGCATCGAGATGAGGCTCTCAAATAGCTGATAAGCTCTTTCTAAGGGCTTGTTGGTGTCGTCCTCTGTCGGTCCAGGTATCACAGATTGCACGAGGTTTCTGCGTTTGTTAAGGAACTCAACTTGTTCTTTTTCATTGTTGTCGAGCTCCTTACGTCTATTTTGGTTCCTTGTTTTTGCTTCTATTGTCAGTGTTTCCAAGACTTGCCCTAATTCTCCATCCTTCAGCTTGGTTGCATCGATTACAGTGGTCGAACCAAGTTGACTAATGTGGACCATTGTTGTGTGGATTTGATGGTCCTTCTTCTTTTTGTCTTTCTTGCTTTTGTGCTTTTGTTGCTCTGCTTGTTTTGGTACCTGTGTTCCTATAAGATTTAAAATTGGGTTGTCTCATTGTTGGCTAGTAGTGGTTGGAGGTATTTCTGGTTGGGTCAGTTGGATGACTGCTGCAGCTAGTTGTGCATCTGGCTGGTTGGATACAGAGGGTCCCATTGTGGATGCAGTTGGTGCTAATGGTTGTGGCAGAGATGGTTCACATGTAGCTGGTTGGATTACAGACTCTGGGTGGAGAAGCGGTGGTGATGGTGTTGGTGAATGGTCTAGTGTGATTCGATTAGTGGAGATATGGTCGGGTGAGGGGTTGTAGATTTGTGGGGTTGAATTTTCCTATAGGTTGGAGAACAGTTCCTTGATTTATTTTTTCCATGTCCTCTCCTTCCTCATCTCCTGTCAGCTCATTGGCTGGTGGGTTAGGTTTGGGATCGATCGGAATGTAGGATGTAGTCCGACTTGCGACAACTTCAGCTTATTTGTTAGGGTTTCTCTCAAATGTCGAACTCACAATTGCAACCATCCTCGTCTTCTAGGGTACTTGGCCAAGTTGAAGAGCAGGTAGTCTAGATCCACCAGTTTCGTACACAGGGGCTTTGGTGGAGATCTTTTGTATCTAAGTGAGTAACTCAGGAAATTTTTCAATGTATGCCTATAGATCTCTGTCGCGGTTGAACTTTTCCTTCAAGGTCTCCGACATAGCATTCTTGCATATGTCAAGTGGGCTTATGGAAGGAGGGTCTGGAATTAGTTCTTGCGTTATTTTGTTCAGGGATGGAGGTGTAGGTGTAGACACAAGATACACAACATTTTCATCCATTGAAGTGTTTGTACTTTTTTCCTTCTTCGGCCGACCCTGTTGTGCCCCTACTTCGACAAATCTCTGGATTTGGGTTTTGACGAGAATTTTTTTTGCTGCGGCATCTTCTATAATGTCGCAAGCTGCAGCTGCTAGTTCTTCCTCATCTTCCGAGTACTCTGCAATGATAAGCTTGTGCTTACCCTTCCCCTGCTCCCGATCCTAAGTTCCTTTTCTTTTTCTTGAGGCTGTTTTCTCCTTCAACAATTTCTGTATGTTTTCTTTGGTGATAGCATACTCGGGGTTTTCAGTATCTATCTCTCCCCCCTCGTTCTTCAATCGAGACAAGGATTTCTTCACCTGGATTGGTTACCAGTTGTTGTGTTTATGTCTCTTCCCTTTGTACTGTCAGAGGTTTGATTATAATTTGTAGTCGACAAGTGCCTTCTACAGGTGTTTCCTCCGACACAAATGTGCTGATATATAATCTGAGCTCATAATCTTCCTCCTTCTCTTGGTCTGTCGGTAGCTCTTCTATCGAGAGGTCTATTTATTTTTCCCTCAGTGGTATCGACAATTTTGTACCTGAATGTCGAGCCAACTCCCAGAAAATTTATTTGACTATCGGGTAATAGTCGATAGTTTTTGCCTTTGCTTTGGTGCCTTGCATGTACCACACCATGGTATGGTAGAGTTCTAGCTAAATGTGTGCAGTTTTGGGCAGAATTCATCGGATGTTTTGAGGCACCCTCCATCTAGTTTTGTAGACTTTCAATTGTTGGAACCAGTTTTCTAACAACACTTTTCCTTTTGTAAGTTCCTTGATTCTTCCATTCTGGGAGAACGGTTTGAATCTCCACACATGGAATTTTGTGGTTTCCTGAAATTGTTTGTCCCTGACAGGGCACAAAGAGTACATGACTATCCATATCATAAGGGATGGAAACCTTACGATCCCTCCCAACTCCTAGAATTTTTCATAGATGCCTTTGAGTATGTCGGCGACATACTCATCCCATCTGTATATTTTTCTTGTGTCGGCAATGGTATCCACTGCTTCCAACATATCCAATTTGAGGTCGCTTCCTCGACCTGTCGGTGTAAGCGTAGTGACTATGATTTTAGCGACTATTTGCAGCATTCAAGCTTGTATTTGACTAATCATTAACCCTTTGGAGTTTTTGCCTGATGCTGATTCTGTTAGCTCCTCGACAAGTCCTTCTTTTATATCGACTGGTACTAGTTCACCTTGGTTTGATAGATCAGTCAATTTGTGGATTACTTCACAGGAGATTTCGACTGGCCTGTCGAAGTAAAATTTACCATTGTGGTACCGGCTTATGATAAATTTCACTGTTGTTTCCTTTGTGCCTCCAAAACTGGCCATGAGCGGTGCATTGATATAATTTACAATGGTACTGTGGTTGATTTTCTCTATAGCTTGTGTAGGCCTTTTATCGACATAAGCCCACTCTTTAATCTCATCCCATAGTTTCGCTCATGAACGCTCCTAAACCTTAGAGTTCTTGATGAATTTGAGTCTCCTCACTACAACAAAAACTGGATTTAGCGTCGAATTTAGCTCCGGATTTTAGTGTAATTTTTTCCCAATTGTGGTGAACAATCCGGCGCTAAACCTGGCGCTATTGTACATTTTCGTAAAACGCCATCTATTGCATCTTTTTTTCCGTCATTTTTAACATCCATTTTTGCGTCCATTTTTGCGCCCAATTTTTTGCATCTAATGTTACGCCTTTATTTGCACCCAATTTTTCAACTTCTATTGCATCTTTTTTTGCGTCCTTTGTTACATCCTTGTTTGCACCCAGTTTCACGCTCATTTTTGCATCCAATGTTGCGTCTTATTTTTCTCCTAGTTTTTCATCGAGTCTTACACCCAATTTTGCACCATGTTTTACATAAAATTATGTGTCCAATTATGCATCTAGGTTTGCATCCAATTTTAGGCCCAATATTGCGTGTAGTTTTGCGTCCAAATTTACTTATAATGTTGCATCCCCATTTGCATCTAATTTTGTATCTTGTTTTACGTCTTTTTTGTATCCATGTTTGTGCCAAATGTTTCATCTTGTTTTACGTCATATTTTGCATCTAGGTTTGCACCTAGTGTTGCATCCCGGTTGACGGCTTTTTTTGCATCTATGTCTGAGCCCAATTTTGCACCTAGTGTTGTGCCTAGTGTTGTGCCTAATTTTGCGCCCATGTTTGTATCTAATATTGCATCTAGTTGGGTGTCCAATGTTGCATCCCATCTTGCATTCAATATTACGTCTAGTTTTACATCCAATGTTTTGTCTCGTCTTGCATCTAAAATTATGTCTCGTTTTAAGTTTTTGTTTGCGCCAAATGTTGCTTCCAGTTTTGCACCAGGTGTTACGCCTAGTTTTATTTCCATCGATACACCATATTTTGTGCTCAATTTAATGTCCAATTTTACATCTAGTTAGGAATCCACTTTTTCATCTATTGTTGCGTCTAGTTTTGGACATATTATTACATCTAGTTTTGAGTCATTAATTGTGTCTAGTGTTGAGTCTCTTTTTGCATCCAATTTTGCGTTTAGTGTGACATCCATTTTTGTGTCCACATTTGCGTCTCACATAAGGTCGGATTTTGCATCCACTTTTGTGTTTGATGTGACGTCCACTTTTACATCATGTTTTGCATTTAGTATTGCGTCTAATATTGCATCCATCTTGCACTACTACATTTTTTACCTTTAGAAATACATTTTAATATCATTAGGGCATGGAGGAATCAAACCACCAATCTCCTGCTTGTAAAGCAGGTGCTCTTCCATTGAGCTAGCACCCTTTAAGAATCAGGAAGAGGAGCAATATTAACACATAGATTTCATCATTTGTAATTCTAATAAAAGACAATAAGATCCAAAGACAAACATGCTTAAAATCCAAATTTTTTTTTCCAAACACACTAATAAGCAAAAAAATTCACTATGCTCAGGCAACAAAATATCCTAAATAATTACGCAATCTATTAAAGTGGTCCGCAAAAGGGTCTTAGAGAACAACATAATGTATTGATGCATACCTAATAACCTAAACTTGATATGGACAAAGAATAAGGGATGTGTTTAAGAAATAGTTGTAGAATCCAATTGAGGGTGTGTGTGTTGCTACATAAATGTTGTTATTCATTGATGGTGTGATTTTGTTCAGCAGGGATGTTAAGAAAAGAACTCATGAATGGTTACTAAAAGAATACGCCTACTATGTGCACCATGCATGATATAATGAATATTTTAACAATGTACACCAACACAGACAATCTATATTAGCAAAAAAATTATTAGCCAAGGGCACATGCTATTGTGCACATGTGACTACAGTATGATATGCAAGTACATGAAGGTATTTGTGTGCATAAATAGAGATATATTCATACGCATACAAATATATATCCATATTCCATGAAAGAAAAATAATAGAACAAAGCATATAGAAGAATTCAAGATAAGTGTAATATTAATGGGATAAGCTATTCAATGTCAGCGACCATGATATATCAGCTATATTTCAAGTTGGTGAAAAGAAAATTTAAACAACCACATTGTTCCCAGAAAAAGCCAACTATTCACAAAAATAAAAATAGCCATTCACTTCAAACCTTCAAACTTGTACATTTAAAGTTTGACTAAGAATGTAAAGTTTCATTGACCTTGATTTCCTTTCTCGAATTTGATTTTTATAGCTTGTTCACTTTTTATGCCCAATATTGAATAAAAATAAAAAACACAATTGCATAATCCAATTGGGATTACGTATTTTGGTACAACTGTCTTATGAGAAGTTACAATAGGGCAAGGCCACAGGAAATTATTACATAGCCCCTGTTTCCTGCCCAAAAATATTTTGGAAATCACATGTATGAAACACCCATGAAATGCACAGGGGTTTCACTCAATGAATTTCTAACATAGCACGTTCATTCGTGGCATATGAAACAATACCCTTAATTTCAGTAAATATTGGAAAATATCTCACAAATTCATTTTTTTAACCCCCTCCCAATATGTCTTCCCAATTTTAAAAAACCCTTATTTTCACTATATATTGTTTGTATCCATTTTTTCATTTACATTTTTTATACCTCTTTATATTTATACCTAGTCTATTGACATGATACCCGACCCCATATGCATTCTACAATGCACCTTGCTTATTTCAATGTATATTGTGGATGCAAATTACTTCACCCACAATGCAATTACTGAACCACATATCACTATGATTTTCTTTGGATCTCCTATAAAAAATGCATGTGTTACACCTGTAATTTGTAACGTAATTGTAGATTCATCCTCTTTGATTTGGCCTGCCTCATCAATTATAAAACAGTCAAACTGTGATGCCAAGTTCATGTAGCTCTTCCCAGAAGATGATACAGTTTAAAATACTACCTTAGCACGTGACAAAAAAAAATTCCAAAAGATCTTGGTAGGGGGTAATCTTTCACAACATAATTATTTTTTTAAGAAATACGTACAGATGTTATGCACCATAAAGAACTGAGAGCTTTAGTGGATAGGTAAGGAAAATTTGTTTTAATTCCAAGCCTCAAAGAAATTATTACTTCAAAATTTATAAACAAAAGCTACAAATTTTACAGAAGAGATTTTCTAGTTTACAGAAACATGTGAAAAGTCTGCTACTTTGGCAATTTTCGAGTGAAATTCTACTCATTTCAGCCCTATTTCTGCAGAAATTTTGCGAATTTACAAGAACCTGTAGAATTGTTGGTTTTGGCAGTTTTTGAATGGAAATAACCCTAGGTTTGGCAAGAAGAGTCACTATGACAAAACATTATAAGAACATAACATAGTGGACAAGCTAAGGGTAATCAAAGCCTCCATGTGGGGGTCTATCATAGAAGACATGCCCATGGTCAAAGAATAAGTGGAATTACACTTGGAGTTTTATGATTTGTAAAAGCAAGTAGTAAAGCACCTCACATGCAGTGAGAGGTAAGGCATAAAGCTCATGTATCTTACAAGGTCAACAAAGTGTTTATATCCATCTCCAATCAGTAAATGTGTCTATCCGGGATCACTAATAGGACCTTAGTTCATTTGGATACAGACAGCTGTACCAACAATCTAAGAAGTTGGAATCATGCCAACAAAAGAGCCACATCATCAGAACTACAGATCAAAAATTGATTTGTAAATGCGGCATCTTTGGTGTCTCATGGTCTCCCATGTCCTTGGAACGACCAATTCATCTTGGATTCCCTTAATCAATATGCAAAAATTGTCAAAGCAACAAAGAACAAGTTGGAAATAGGTTTGGCAATTTTAAGAATAGTAGAATTTTGCCACAAAATGGCAAAATCAAGACTTTTTTGTAATCGTTAAGAAGAAAATATGCACGAACAGGGAGAGCTTTGAGTGATCAAGACTATAGATACACAGACAACTTGCAAACAATTTCCAGAAGTTGTGAGTGTGCTTATCGAAGCTCAAATCCTAACGGAGACTTTTTCTAGTTCAAGAAAAGCTCTAGGTTAGAGGGAATCCAAGAAAACCAGGTGTAAATACTTAAACAGAGCCTTAATCATGAGGGGTCTCATACCAATTGATAGGTGCTCAAAGAAACAACAATGAAAATCATAATATAAGAAGAAAAGTGCAAGAAGATAACTATCACAAGTGTAAATTATATATATTATAAAGGAGTACAAAAGTGGTATGTGGAAAATATTTTATGAAAAGTTAGGTGAAAAATAAGTATTTAATATTATATACATTTTAATATTCATAAAAAACAAATATTTTTTACAATTATATATATATATATATATATATAACTATGAAAAACATTAATTTTTTTTTACCAAAAGTAAATAAAATAACCATTTATAATGCAAACAAGTTGGATACATGCACCAAAAGGAATAATCCTATGTATCTCTGGATTCACTTTTATTTTAGTACGTGATGATTTTCATTTATTTATAGGAGAAGTCAAAAGCATGAGGCTATGGGTTGAAACCTCGAGAACGAGTTAGACAGTGAACTGTGTAAAAACTCACTAGATTGATGATTGCTCTAACTACAGCACGATCAAGCCAGAGCAACTAAAATTTCATTGTCTCAAGCATGGCCAATTTCAATGATCTGGGTAGTTCCAAAACCCATCATTTATTCTTATAACTGAAATTACATATTTATCAATCTTGAAATTTCTTAGATCATTTTTTAAATCAAACTATAGAAAATGAATCTAGCAGAAACATAATTGTTAAAATCAAGAATGATGAGGTTACAGGAAGAAATGGTGGCCTTACTTTGTTATGTTTCTGCACACGATTCTAGCCATTTTTTATATAATACAAATATCTATAACTATTAAGAAAAACAAAAACAAATGCAAACTGTAATTTATATTATGAGGATCATTAATCCAAGGCATTCCCAATATCATAAAGAGTTATAGGTGGACTACTGTTTATTAATACATATCTTATTACATATTTAGCTAGTTCCAAAATCGGGGATTTCTTATTATTGAAATTACATAGTTACAAAATAGTGGATTTCTTATTAGTGAAATTACACAGTTACCAATTTTGCAATTTTATAGCAAGATTTTGATTCAAAAGCCCTCCGAAAAAAACCAGGCACTTTAATTTCCCTACTTTGATTTTTTTCTCTGTAACAAGAAATGTTGTTATGTTTTGGACATGAATCTAGCCATTTTTTATATAATATCTAGAACTGTTAGGAAAAATAAAAAAAATTAATCCAAGACATTCCCATTCCCATTTATATGCCTACTACCATTTATTATTAATACTAATGACATTGGCATCATCTTTTCTATAGTGTGGTGTTGAATGAGTTACAAGTGATCGGCTGATCGCATTTCCTTGCAATCAAAACGGAAAATGATGGTACCCGATCAAAATGAGGTTTTTATAGTCAAAGTTAACGAAAAGGCTCACCTCGTTGAATTTACCCTGTATAAAATGATAAAGATTGGGATTATCACTGTTGGAAAATAATCTTAAGTATAAACCAAATACACTAAATATCTTTAAAAGTAACTTAAATATTTCTCCTATAAACCTAAGTTACCAGTTGAATACACATTTTGGCAATCAGCTCCTTTACTATGATTACAAAATATGGAATTTACTCAGGTCTCCTTTCCTAGATATAATTTAATTAAATACTTAATGGAGCTAGCTATGATGAGCTAGATGAGTGGCATTTGACAGCCAAAACTACACTTCATGCCGAGTCCTGCCATCAGAAAGCAAGTCACAACATATCTTGTATTTCACTTCTTGGGTAATGACATCATGCGTTATGATATTCAAGCGTGGAAGAAGAGTTTGGGGATGAGTGCATTAAATTTCAGGTTGCTAACCATTTACCAAAGTCTATGGAATGAATGTATTCAAGTACCCAGCAATGAAATAAAAATTCAATGATCATAATAAATTAAAATCTTTCACTTTTTTTAAAGAAATCATTAAAAATAATAAAAATATGAAAAAAGAAATCATCCAAAAATCAATAAAACTACTATATACTAAATACATTTAAAACTCTACTACACCAACAAACAATTCTTATACACAAACTATATGCATACCTTAAGAAGCCAACCTCATCATAGAGAAGATGGTCTCTATGACACCATATGCTTCTAGTAGAATCACAGCAAACAATTCTTATACACAAACTATATGCATACCTTAAGAAGCCAATCTCATCATAGAGAAGATGGTCTCTATGGCACCATATGCTTCTAGTAGAATCACATTAGAATCACATTCTCATCCAGAGAAAAGACTTCTTAATATGTCAAACTTAAATTTATTTAAATTCATCCAATTTCTTTTTAATATTAAAAATAAACTAAAATTTATCACTTATTTAGAGGAAATATAAAAATTCCATTCATTAACATTTAATATTAAATATAATATATATAATTATCACCACAATTAACTAAAAGAATTAGTGATAAATTTTTAAAAAAAATCTAAGAAGTATAAATATATTAGCTTTAATTCTATTTTAAACATATCACCTTAACCTCCCTAAAAATTGAGAATCTTTTTAATATATTTCTCTTTAAGAAATAAAAAATAACCTTCATTAACATATACTACTGCAAGAAGGTACTATTTCAGCTCTTTGCTATTAACATAACACTTAAAATATTTAACTTATTTTTTTAAAATTGTAAAATTAAATTAAACATATATAAAATTTATATTATCAAATTCAATAACAAATATAATATAATTTTCAAATACAATAATAATATAAGATAATTTTCAAATTATAATATACTAGACCAACTTTAATCATCCCACAAGAATACAATGATTGAACTACAACAAATACCCAAAAAAAATTATAAACAGAAGGTGCTCCGTTCAAAACCTTTACTCATCAAATTAATTTTGCTTAATAGATTGGTGCAGTTTTGTCTACTAATAAAATAAAACAACCCCTAATTTTATTTGAAAAAAATTATAAGTATTCACATAAATTGGTTATATATATATATATATATATATATATATATTGCAATCATTTGAAGATAAAGTTTTACAACCACATAATTTCCATGAAAATCATTGATATGGTAATGCAGGACTTATAAAGAACACGTGGTGATATTTTGACGAAAAAGGGTGGGATATTGGAATTTAGCACTAGTTATCCTTTTTCCTGTATTTGCAGGCCACAAGCCATCCAAATATTTTGCAAGCCAATTGGGGAAAACAACAAATGAAAGTACTCTAATAACAAAGCCAATTAATATTGAAAGCTATTTTTAATATAATTTAGATTTAACATATGCATGAGTTCGAGTTAAATAAGAATAGATTAAGAATTTTGAAAGAATTTCCAAAATTGAAGGTTTCAAAATGCTTCAAGAATCAGGGCTTCAAAATGGCTCAAATGAGATTTAACATAAACATGAAAGTTATGCATGAATTTGTGTTAAATAATAATAGATCAAAATTTTTTAAAGAATTTAAAAATTGAAGGTTTCAAAATGCTTCAGAATTAGGGCTTCAAAAGGGCTCAATTCAAATTGAAGGATCATCTTGGAGATTCATTTCGGAACATAACAAAGACAAACCTGAAATATTTTTTCAATCAAACTTGAAATATTTTCAATCAATAAATAAAATAAAGTTTTACAGCCACATAATTTCAGTGAAAATCATTGCAATGATAATGCAGGACTTATATAAAGAACATGTGGTGATATTTTGACGACAATGGAAAGAAAAGTTGTATATAAGAGCTTTCCTACTGCCACAACTGAGAATATAGTTGTATATAAGAGTTTTCCTACTGAAGATGCTACTGGTCATGTAGAGAATGGAAAGAAAAGTCCTATTATTAGTGAGTTCAATTAGAAAATCTTATCACCATCTTATCCAGTTGACTTATCTTCCAAGAATGTTAAGCATCGGGCTCACTCAAGCCAGCATCAAAAAAAAAATCCAGATAAAAATGTTTTCAGATAAAAGTGTCAAAAACATCCACAAGCATGCTCATAAAGTCAGGGGATTCAAAAGGAAATTTAAATGATTATTACTGGAATCAATCAAGAACATCAAAATTATTCTCAAAACGTTGGAATTTGTGTGAGGTTCAATATATAGGCTTCTGCAATTTTGATACATTCGAGATATGCAACCTTGGATATTGTGGCCATATATTAGAGTGCAAATTTATTATCATTGTCCTTTCACCTGTAATTGAAAATTATTTCTTGCCACAACCTATGACCTTTACAAGAAGATACCTTGATATTTAATGGGAGCAGTTTTGAAGACAAATGACAGAGCATCCATAAATAAAAGAGAAAGATTACTTTGAATCTCGTTAAGTAGGGATATTCTATAGGTTTCAAATATTTCAAATTGTATCATATTTTTGGATTGATTTTTTATTTATCTTTTCCAAATTTAAAAGTATATTCATCCAGGATTTAATGCACAAAATTAGCATATCTCAAACTGTAATTTTCTCAAGGAATATTAGCCTAAATCAAAATCATGTCAACTAGAGAATAGAGAAGCTGGCAACAGAGATTGAGTAGTAATTTTCTCAAGGAATATTAACCTAAATCAAAATCATGTCAACTGGAGAATAGAGAAGCTGGCAACAGAGGTTGAGTAGTCATCTCCAGATAACTAGATCTATATCTTAAATTCGAAAGCATAAAACCAACATCAATAATCAATTTCATATTTGGAGGAAAAAGATCAGCATTTGAACGTTATGAGGCTTGGTTAGTGTCTCAAGCATTTGAATGTTATAAAATTATCTTGAGGACAGTTATGAGGATCAACCAAGCCTCATAACTGTCCTCAAGATGAGCCTCATAAAGTGTCTCAACCCTAAACACAATCAAACACCCTCAAAAGACCTCAACATACTTAACACCAATGCTGACCTGTCATTTAGGGCTTAACACAACCATAGCTCAGTTTGAGGTGAGCTGCAAACAAATCATGGTCAGAGAGGTAAGGTACATTCACAACCCAATTAGGATGTTTCTTACACAGTCACTAGGATACACAGTCACAACCCAAAAAGAATGGCACCCATGCATGCTCTTAACCAAGCACAAAAGCTCACTCGTTTGAATAAATTTGTTTAGAGGACGTTGTCGCATGATTCCTGAAGAGTGTTTTGTAAAATGCAATTGCATGAGGCAAGTCCATTATAAAGGGATTGGAGAAAGAGGAATGGGAAGCCCTTATACATCTATGTGACAAAGGATCTTTATGATATGGTCTAGCACATAGTTAACAAAGTCCCTTGCTTGAACATAGGATGGGGATAAAGGATCATGTGGCACAATGGTTGATGAGGTGTAAATCCATTTGGAAATCACATTCTTCTCTTACATATAGAGCCCCCAGTTGCTTCTACTTTTGGTGTTTCAGATGCAGCGGCTGGTGGCTTGAATTCATCAAACATTAATAATGAACCTGGAGATTCATGTTCTGTTAGTCAAGTAGAGGAGATAGATGCTGTCACAAATTCCACACAAGCTGAAGCTTCTGTGCAATTGCAGGTTCAAGATGAGGCTGTCCAAGCTGCAAGTAATCAATTATCTGAGCAAAGTAATGAAGAATCTAGAGCAAATACTATTGATCCCACATTTTTGGAAGGACTTCCAGAGGACCTTCGTGCAGAAGTTTTAGCTTCTCAGCAAGTTCAATCTACACGAGCTGCAAATTATGCACCCCCTCCTGCAGAAGAAATTGATCCTGAATTCCTTGCAGCACTTCCTCTAGATATCCAAGCTGAATTTTTGGCTCAGCAACATGCTCAAAGGGTTGTACAAACCCAGCAAGCCGAAGGCCAGCCTGTGGATATGGGCAGTGCTTCAATTATTGCTACTTTTCCTGTTGAGCTGCGTGAAGAGGTTGCAATATACACCCATTCTTGATTATATTGTATTGTAATCTGACTCTTTATGACTGATGGTTGATACTTGGCTAACAATTTTCATTCCATCTTCTTACATTTTGCTTTGTATGTTTAAAATTTTCCTGTTTTCTTGTGCCTGAATTTGGTGATTTATATTAAGGTTCTTTTGACTTCCTCGGAAGCAATTCTTGCTACTTTGTCTCTAGCATTGCTTGCAGAAGCACAAATGCTGAGAGAAAGAGCAATGAATGAGTATCAAGCTCCTAGCTTGTTTGGAGGAGGCCATAGGTTAGGTGGCAGACGCCACAATATGTCAACTGGAGGTCAAACTGCGATGGACCGAGGTGTAGGAAGTAGTGTTGGTCTTACATTGGGCCGCAGGCCAGTTGCAACCCTTGGTAATTTGCTAAAGATGAAAGAAGTTGAAGGAAAACCTCTGGTAGATACCGGGGCTTTGAAAGCTATGCTTCAGCTATTGAGGCTAGCTCAGGTATGCCAGTTCCTTACTTAAATTATTTGTGATTTATTGTTTTTGGCTTGGTTTCTAGGATTGATTTTTATTAGCAGGAAATTCAATTTGTGTTACTATTCTATTTTTCAATAATCACTCCTTTTTCTTCTGGAGCAGAAGGTAGTGATTGTAATCACAAACACAAAATATATTTAGCTTCTTTTATTTCTTTCTTGAATATCTGTGCTTTCATTCTTGTACGTTGCACTGGTGGGGGGGGTGTAGGGAAGATATATTGAAAATGCTTCACAACCTTCCCACTGAGATTTGTCTTTGAATAGATCTTTTGTGCTTTGATCAACATTGGCAAGACCATAGATGGGGTTATTTCTGGAACTGCATGAGTTCATTCATATATCCAATAGGATTTTTCAGTTTTAGGACTATGCATTTGCATTTTCTTCTACCATACCTCATTTTGAAATTGATATTACAAGGAATCATTTTGATTTATGCATCTTTAAGCCTGGATTTGTGATTTTATAGAGCTTGGGGTGGATTCTCCTCCAAAAGGAGTCAGTTGTCAAGCATATGCTCCATAAAGCAAGTGTAATTGACGTTGTTTGTGGCAAGGAAGAAGCAATTGTACATGTTTTTGAAATGTTGGGTTACAAAAGTGTTCTGATTTCAAGCTAAATCTCACTTCTTTTCTACCTTGCTTTTGTGGAAAGGCCCTCTTCTAGGTGACGCTTGGATGGTTCAGACAACATCAAATCCTTATGGTATTCAGTGCGTTTGATTGTTATTGGCTTTCTAATGAAGCATCATTGTAAAGTTACTTTTCTGAAGGACCCCTCTCTTTTCTTTTATCCTAGAAGATTAAGGAAATTTAAGCAGGAGTTTTCTCTGCTTGTGAGAGTCCAACTCAGTTTTTTGTTGTGACATTGAGTCCCTTTATCTTAAGATGAGATTTTCCCAGGACCCCATTGTTCATGTGATATAATTTTTCTGTTCCACAATGTCCTGATTTGATCTTTTAAGCAATGTAGACAGCAATTCAGAAAAAAGAGTAGGTCCAAGAAACATGCAATTGACTGGATTTGATGCATTCATGTATTCAGAGAACTGATCCAAGGAATAGGTTTATGAAATTTGCAATTAACTGGATTTGTTGCTTTTGTGTAATAAAACAACAACAAGGCTGGTTTCTCTCACGTGACTATTACATTAGATATTCCAAGTCCTGTGTGTTCGGGTGTCTGATTTGTCAACTTTTTTAGTTTCAGAGTTGAACCAATAAAAACCTAGATCTCAGTACACTTACATTTAGTTCACATAATTCTCGAACCCACGTGATGAGAGAAAATACACCCAAGGTTTTTCCAATCTAGCTAGGAAATATTTTGTTGATGATATGGGCTGAATCACCATTCAGTATTCAATGAAGGAACTTTTCAAAAACAGAAAGAGAAATAATCTAAGCCCGGTGGATGTCATTCACACTAACATCTACACCAGATAAATTGAATTTGTCATGACTAGCTGACAATTGCTGCCCAAAATCCACTCAAGATAATGCACTTTCCCTTTTCACACAACATAAAGGAGAAAAGAATGGGTGGGGTGTACAGAAGAGAATGAAAATTATCACAACATACCTTTGCCACATGCTCGAGAGTAACAGCATTGATAAAAGTAGCAGTCCTTAAAGCAATATCCACAAACACCTTGCTCCCCTTCAAAGGCAAACACTAACCAGGTTCCCCAAAGCTCGGTTCCAATACCTTACCCGCATAAGGATGCATTGGGTTTCCTGTCTTGAATAAAGATCCAACAGCGGCAAGGCCCCATTTCCTTCCATTCCCATAAAAGTACCCTTCAGAATGATGCACCAACCTACCACCACCAGTGCCCATAGCAAAATCAACCATTCCCAACCCGTCCACAGCATGCCTCTCAATCTTCGCTTCCACCAACCGCCTCGTCACTGCCCTTATATCATCCAAGATTGAAGCCTACCCCTCTCCCTCACTCACCCCACTAGGGTTAGGCCCCTTCATTCCACATATAACGTCCCAATAAAAAAAAACATCTCACGTTCCGATCATTCAGTCTCCAATTTACCCATGAATTACTTTATTAGAGTCATCTCCCTAGCTGGAGCTCGAACCCTTGCAACAAATTCCCGTCAGCTTCCGCGGCCAAATGTGTTGTTTCCCGGTGAATATTTTTGTCCCAAGGGCATTAGTAAGTGGAGAGACTATTTCAAGTTCACCATACTCGTGCTTTTACACCTTACCGGGGTGCTCTAGATGCCCTTCTCAGCTCTCCTCTGCTCCAGATCAAGATGCCCTTCTCAGCTCTCCTCTGCTCCAAATCGAAATCGAGATGCCCTTCTTGGCTCTCCTCTGCTGCAGATAGTTACTAGATTGAAATTTTGAGGAGGGAAAATGTAACTCTCTAAATTCAAATTCAAACTCAAATGAAAAGAGTGAGGCATTTTAAATTTGGGGTTAATGAGAGGAAAAGGTTTACATTTTAGTTGAGGGTTTGTGGTCTTTTTAAGTCTATACGTATATGGTCTTATGTTCTGATGGTTTTGGTCGTTAAGACTTTACAAGTTTTTTATGAGGTTTATACTTGTTGAGTTAAGGTAATATAGTTATCATTTAAAAATCTACTAGAACCTCTTAATAGTGGTTACGTATGGGAAGAAATTAAACATTGAAATTTAAAGAATTGGTTAACATATGTGTGTAATATGGTCAAATTAGCTCATTACATCACAATGCTGGTATTTTTAAACATGCAAGTAATTATTGATTGTGTTTGATACGTGTAAGCTAACACTAGTGTCCAATTGTATTTCTGTTGTAATAGTTTTAGCAACATTGGGAAAATTGTTAATAAAGGATTTTAATTTTTTTAGTATGGAAGGTTACATATTCCAATATCTTTTATCTCTACAATGTTTTTTTCAAACTTGTGATGTGGCCACTTCTATGAAGTGTCATTTGTTACATAATATTAATAAGAATTTGTTACATAACACTAATAAGAGGAGAATTTGTTCAACAATGCTTAAGAAAATGTTATTTTATTTTATTTTTATTAAATGCTATTTAATAATTTCAACTTCAATAATAATATTAAAGTAAAAAGTAAACATTACTAAGTTTAGGATAGTATTGCACTAACAATTTTATATCAAAAATTAAGATAATATAAAACTATCTTTATAGTACTTAGGAAACACAAATACTAAGATCAAGATTATATATATATATATATATATATTTCACACTAATGTTAAGAGAGGCTTTAAAGTCCAGTTTGTCATACCCATTCTTTTTCTCTTAAAAATACAAACTTATTTAATTTTAATATACTCCCACTTATATTTTCATGTGGTGAATGAATGGTAAGTAAAAGAATTTATATTATTATGTTATGTCCCTATTCTTCTTGGAAGTCACTTCATATGGTGGCAATAGAACAATATCCAGATGATACAAAGAGTTTACAATAAAGACTACACAATTTATGTGAACTTGATAAGAAGCAACTAACAGCATACTGGATGACTAAGGTAGCCTAGCAAAGAAGAAAACATTAGCATTATCTACTTACAGAGGGTGAATTGAATTTAGGAATGTTAGCACTAAAGTATACCAGAAATGTGAACAAAAGAGGTGGAAATTAACATTAACATGAAGTATCCCTACAAAACCCAAGAGATCTTGGAAAATGGGGCCATTATATTCCCTGACTTGGATACCACAATGCATCAAGATAAATGTCAATGCCTCCAAACTTATGATACATTATAGAAGAAAAAAAATTAAGGCCAATTGTATCCATATTACTGAAGGAAAAAGGAATTGAAAAAGGAATTGCATGGATAATCTAGGAAATCAAAAATTGCAAAAGTGCCCATTGGCACTAAGGAGACGTGAGCTATGTATATAGACACCGAAAAATAAGTTTTTTAAGAGCGCATGATAACATCTTTGGCAAACTATAAGAGGAATGCCTATCAACACCTAGGATGGGCACGAGGCATTTTAAAATTTTAGATGGTGTCACAATTCTGATGGGCGTGCATGTATGTGATGGAGGGGACTAAGTCAATTGAATCCTTGCAACTCATTGCATGTTTGAGTCTAATAACAATCCGCCTTTTAAATTGAACCAGAATACCAATTTTTTTTTATTAATGGCTAGATTTCAGAAAGTTATAGGTGTGAGTAGTTAAGTGCTTAAGTGAGAAAGTTATAGGTGTGAGTAGTTAAGTGCTTAAGTGAGAAAGTTATAGGTGTGAGTAGTTAAGTGAGAAAGTTATAGGTGTGAGTAGTAGTTAAGTTAGATTTTATTGAAAATATATCATTTTTTTTTCTGTAAATAGTAAGAGGTGCTCAATTGTTAAAATTATAAAAAAATTGAAAGAACAATTTTATTTTTTACATTAATTTTGGTGAAAGGGTTTAGTTAATTTAAACTTGTCAATTGAAATACAATTATTTATAGTACCCTTCATCTTTGAAGGGATCAAAGAATAAATACCCTTCCAATTGAAATTAAGACCCACCCTTCAAATTTGATCACTGCTACCAATTCCGAAAGAGGAGAAGATTAGGTACATCAAATTGGAAACTAAGAACATGAGCCAAAACATTAACAATGAAAAATAGATGGAGGGGTTATCCATACTCTTTTTGACAAGTGTTTGTTCACGAGACTACTTGGATAATCCTTTTTCCAAGTTAGCATCACATATTTAGCTTGTATTTGAGCAATTTTTGAAGTAATTTCATAGTTCTCGGGTTATGCACAAATTTTAATTAAAAAAAGGTGATCAAATTCAATGAAAAAAGCCCATTTCTGAAGCAATTTTAGAGTTCTCGGGCTAAATTTTTATCATTTGAATATCAATTAAACGCAAAAAAAATAAATTGAAATTTTTTGGGATGGCCATAGATTGAAACATACCTTGTGCCATTGAAGCTTTGAACATGGTGAGCTTGAGTGAAATGTAATCTTAGAAGGGCATCTATCATATGGTAATAAAAGGGGAAGATTGTTCTACATTGGCACCCACCAGCGTTCAAATTAGAATCATACTAGATCAAAGGTAAGAATGATAGATCAAAGGAAAGAATGATCAGATCCAGAAAAGAAAACATCATAGATTAGATGGATCTTCAACATGTCAAAGGAATACACATGGATTCACAAAATGGACTGCCACATTGGTGCATTTGTAGTGTTAACCAAGCAAGAGCCGGCTCAGGTTGTTTATTTCAAGGAGACATATTTTACACCATCAAAACATTACAAATGAAACATTCAAAAGAATACCAATGAGTCATTAGAGACCGCTACACTAAAGGAATTGAGATCATTATTCTTTATTGATTAAATTTCCTAGGATATCACTGCCTAACTTGCCAGAAGATATTATGAGTTTATTTATTTTATTTTTTTATATTGTAAATTGATTTTAATTTTAATTTAGTTTGATTATATTTTAATTTTATTCTTTCAGTTTTGTTAACTTTATTTTGTTTTAGATTTAGTTTATTTATAGTTTGTTTGTTATTATTGCATATTTCCAAGGAGTGAGATTGAGGATATTTCTCTAATCATTTCGTAGATGTGGATACGACACCCTCACAGAAATCAACTTATTCAAGTTTTGAAGAAGATGGAGAGATACCGATAGTTTTCGAGTAGAGATTGATCGACCTGTTCAATTTTGGAAAAGGGAAGCACTTTGTCATTGGAAGGAGTTACCTCTTCATTTACATATAAAAACCTATGCTGATTATGTTTGGGGGATTGGTTGGTTGGCATTATTTTCGATGTACTCAAGAACTAATTGAGAGGAAGAGACACTGATACATAGAAATATTTTCTCCTACAAAGTTGTTGATTCCGTGTGTTTATGAATGAGATCGGCTCTCTCTGTCTGCGTTTCTTCAATTATGTTTCAGAACTCTGTAATGTTTTTGTAAATGATTTCATATCTAGTGAATGGACTTTCACAGATTGTTATGAGCATTGATTTTGTTAAGTAAAATGTTTTCTTTTGTGCAATTCAATGTTAGTTAAATGGGAATATTTTTCATTCATTTATGTTTGTTATGAAGTGTGACAAAGCCCAAGTTTATCAAGCTATGGTAAGAATTCTAAACTCTAATCCGATTGAAGAACAGTTGGAGTTTGTCGAGGAGTCTGAGTGAAAGGTTGGGGATTATTTGACTGTCCCAAGTGTCAACCTATAATTTGATGCAAATCCGCTGTATGTGAAGCATTGTTGTTGGGTTCCTAGATGAAATCAATTACCTATAGAAACTTCAAAAGTCAAAGACACAAAATATATCCAAGCAAACTGTAGTTCCAATCTGGAGGCTTTGGGAATGATATGAAGTAGAAATTGAACCGAGTCCAAAGCACAGAGGAAATCCCCTGCATCCATGATTGTGACTTAGAGGCATGGTGAATAAATTTATGAGTAAGGATTCGAGCCTAGAGGATGTTTAGTGGAAGTCTAGTAAAGAAACCCATAATTCATGAGTTGAAGAACTAGCGTTATTCCTCTTCACAAATGAACTGAGGAGCATTTTAGGTAAAGAGCAAAGAACTCTTGTTGTTCATTGTGATGTTGAGTGGAACACATAACCTATAATATGCGTTGAAGGGATACAAACCCTACAGGTCATTGGGTTGTAGTATTACTGCAGAGAGAGCATCCAAGTGCATATTGATGGATTGAAACCTTAACTTACAGCTTGATGATGAGAATAAGCCACAGTTAGCTAGTGACATGTGGCAGAAAATTTGAGTCGGCATAGGTTAAGAGAAGGGCAGACTAAATCAAGCTCAAGAGATGGTTTATAAACCCATCTAAAGCCTCCTTTACTAACCTCAGCCCCCAAGCCACCTCTCTCAAGTCACAACCATGGAGTCAAGCTTAAAACTTAGAATCCATGTCCTACCTCTATCACTGGCAGTGTTGTTCATTCAAACAAACCAAAGAAGGCACCAAGAGTGACTTGCTTGTGTATTATTGAAGAGGGGTTTAATTATGGGATTATTTTAGGATTTTGGTCCTATAATCTATTGGAATTTAACGTTTTAGCGGGGAAGTTTGGAACATTAAATCATTAGATAACCTACCAAATTTTGGGTTGAAGCTTTCTCAACTTAGTAGAAAGCTTGTACAAACTCCCAATGAGGAAACTCCAATAATTGCATTCCCATGCCCCTGAAAATTTGTATTAATGTTCCCAAGCTCCTGGTACCATTATGATTATTTTTGAGAGGCACATCTTAGACAAGAAATCCTAGAAGTGAAGAAAGAAGCAATGTCTTTCAAGTTGAGCAAGGTAAATGTGTCCCTTGTTAGGTTGGCACTAGAAAGCATGTCTCAAATTGAACGAAGGCCTTGAGAAGGGAAACCTCAAGTACATGTAAGCCATGGTAATATCAATATCCTTCGATTGTAAGTGGAAAGTGGTAGCCATGCTATAAAAGGATAACCTAAAATAATCTTCATTGATGGGAACCAAAGAAAGGGCAATGCCAAAATTGTAGCTTTGTGTAATATTCTGAAAAATAGCAAGAAAATAGATACCAGCCTTGAGGAAGGAAAACATTAAAGACATAGAATTTTTTTATGGGCACATAAAGGAAACATCATGTATCAAGAGTCCTAAAGAGTTTCAAGAAAGAAGTGTACCTCCAATTTAATGAAAAAGATCATATATTGAAATTCCAAATATAACCTGGGCGTTCTTTGAACTGATGATGAGGTAATTCTTATGGTTTCTTCTATGTGTTTCTTATGGCAATAACAAAGGATTCATTCATGTTATAAATAGTTCAAGCTGAATATGAAAGAAATTATGACATGTTAGAACTCAAATATGTTTTATCCAAGAATGTTTGATGATTCTGATGGGGTACTAGTGTCGGATTTATATACATTGGTACAGTAGAGATGACAACAGATATTGCACAAGACCTTTTGAGAGATGCTAATCAATATATTTTAGAAGGCCTCAAACATTTGTGTGAATATTCTATTGCACATGTATTCTTTTATTTCATTGTGGTTTTTCCTTTTTGTTATGATATTGTCCAGCCTTAGCACTGAGATCTCTGTTTTCTGTTTAGGACCTTACTTTAGAGAATTTTGCAAGTATATATGATCTTGCTGAGTCATAACATGCAACTTCTTTTGTTGGGAGAAAGAAAATTGGAACAATTTCAATATTATGTTTCTCTTGTGGTTTGAATTTTGTACTTTGGTGGGGTGTTTTAGAATAATCCCACTTGTTATGCATCCTTTAAATGGTAAACATATTCCATATGCTTTAAATGATGACGATGATGAACTAGATGACAATGACAATTACAATGATGATGTTTTTTATGATGACGATGATGGAAATGATGATGATGATCATCATCATCGCCATCTTTGTCATTGTCATTGTCATCATGATTATCATAATAGTCATCATCATCGGCATAATCATCATCCATGTCATCATCATCGCCATTGTCCTTGACATCATCATCATCATGATTATTGACATTTTCATCAGTTATTCATCATTACCTTTGGCATAAGAAATAACATCTACCCAAAATATGTGATTAGTGGAAAAGGGTCATGGAGGACACACACGATTTATGCATGACAAATAACAACTTATTTTTTAAGATGATCAACATCATCATTCTCATTGTATTCATCATCATTGTAATTGTCATCATCACCATCATCATCATTCATTTCATTGCCATCATAACCATCGGCAATGTTGTCATTGCCATTATATTCATCATCATCATCATCATCATAATCGTCATCATCATCATCATTGTCATCATTCTCCTCATTATCAACAACATTATCATCATCATCATAACCATCCTCAATATCATAATCATTATCCTCATTTTCATCTTCAACATCTGGGTGTAAAACTGGATGCAAAAGTGGATAAAAACATGGATGCAAAAAAGGATGCAAACATGGATGCAACAAAAGTAGGCGCAAAAGTGGGTGGACAATGGGGTGCACCAAAAATGGATGCAAAAGGTGATGCAAAAGTGGATGCAAAAAATGATGAAATCATGGAAGCAAAACATGATGAAAAAATTGGCGCAAAAGTGGATACAACCATGGATGTAAAATTGGATATAAAATTGGATGCAAAAGTGGATGCAACAAAAGTAGATGCAAAAGTAGATGCAAAAGTAGTCGTAACACCCAATGCAAAACCTGATGCAAAAGTGGATGCAAAAATGGATGCATAAAGGGATAAAATAACTGATGTAAAATTGGATGCAAAAAAAGATGCAAAAGTGGGTGTATAAGTAAGCGCAAAAATGGGTGTGAATTGGGACGCGACAAAAGTAGATGCAAAAGTGGATGCAATAGTAGATGCAAAAAAAGACGTAAACATGGATGCAATATGGGATGAAAAAAGGGATGAAAATGTGGGTGCAAAAGTGGATGAAAAAATGGATGCAAAAGTGGATGCAAAAATGGTTGAAACAAAACGAGATGCAAAACTAGACTCAAAACAGGATGTAAAATTTGATGCAAAACTTGGCACATGAAGGGATGCAAAAAAAGTAGCAGAAGTGGATACAAAAGTGGATGTAAAAAAGGATGCAAAAGTGGATGAAAACAAGGGCATAAAAGTTGAGGCAAACATGGGCGTAAAAGGGGGCGCAACAAGAGTAGATGTACAAACTAGGCGCAAAATAAGGTGCAAAACTAGGCTCAAAACCTTTCGCAAAACCTGATGCAAAACCTAGCGCATAACCAGGTGCAAAACCCAGTGCAAATTATGCCGTAATTTGCGCCAGATTTAGAAAAAGGACGCAAAAAACGCCTAAAATAGCACCAATGCATGAAATTGTGCCATTTTGTCCAAAAAATGAAGAAAAATACACTGAAAGATGGTCTAGACGCAAAAAAGGATGCAAAAAGAGACGCTAAATCCATTTTTTGTTGTAGTGCCTCATCAATGGTGTCTCTGCGGTCTATAGTTCTTTAGCCTTGGCTACAGCTCTAGTTTGTTTAGGTGACATCTTGTCGGTCTGCCGGTCGAGTTTACTTCGGTATTATTGGTTTTTAGTCATCTAGTTTCTAAGTTGCTCTCTTTGTTTGAAATGTTGTAAATGATCCTTTGGTGGTTTAGTATTTATAGTTGATGCGTTCGACGTTTTTGTTGATGGGTGTATTAATGGAGGACATGATGGTCTAGCATGAACACTTGAATTTGAGTTAATGGTGATTTGATTTTGTCATCCATAGTCATGAAGGCATGATGGGACTTCCGAGGTCATTGGTTGATGTTGATTATGTGAGCGGCTGATGGGTGTGATGTCGGTTGTCATAGTGGTGATTTCCTGTCATACTGTTTTATGTTTTCGATCCTATTTTACTTTTTAGATTTTCATATTTTTATAGCTTTTGTTTAACCGTTATGGTCGTTATTTGCTTTTTTTTTTTAACTTGTTTATTTTTTGTACCACTTTAGTCGGACACCATTAACAAGTTTCTGAAATACTATGCCTTGTAACGCCTTTAGTCAGAATGATCTATTGTCATGTATCTCTTTGACAACATAGGGTCCCATCCATTCTGTATGTAGCTTTTCGGGTTTTCCTTTTACCCGACTATTGTATAGTAAGACAAGGTCTCCTATCGACAAGTTTTTATTTTTGATGTTTCGGTCATGCTATGCCTTTTGTTGTTGTTTCTGGATTTCCTAATGTTGTAACGTGATTAGTCGGTGTTCTTCAAGCTTACTTAGTTGCAATAGTTGGTCCTTTCTTCCTTGTTCAACATCGACATGTAAAATTTCTGCGATAATAGGTGTCTGTTTTTGAAAGTGTAGAGGAACTACTGCTTCCTGTCCATAAACTAGTCGAAATGGTGTTTGGTCGGTTGAACGCCTATATTCCATTCTGTATTCCCATAGTACTGCAGGTATCTTTTCATCCCAATCATCTTTGTCGGTGTTACATATTTTTGTTAATCCTTTTGTTAATGTTTTGTTAAATGCTTCGATTGCTCTATTCGACTGAGGGTGGTAAGTTGTACTCTGACGGTGGTCGATTTGGAACTGATATGTTAGTGTTTTAGTAGTTTTATTAATAAAGTGTGTTCCCTGGTCATTGATTAGGGTTAATGGTCATCCAAATATGGGAATGATATTTTCGTAGATAAACTTCCCAGCTATCTCGCTGGAACATGTGTCGACTAGTTCTGCCTCTGCCCATTTGGTTACGTATTTGAGTGCAGTTATTATATACCTTGCACCTGTCCTCCTTCCCAGTATGGGAAATGGTGCTATGAAGTTGATGGCCTAAATTTCAAATGTCAAACTTGGGTTTACTGATATCAGGGGCATTTTCGTACTAGGCAAAGGTCGACCTAGCCATTGACATCTATCACATTGGCTTACAAAAAAATTTCAATATTTGTGAAGTGTCGGCCACCATAACCTTGATTGTTGTATTTTCTTTGCAGTTGTATCTATTTGGAAATGTCCTCCTGTAGGTCCATAATGTGCTTCATACATAATATTATCCCTTTCATGTTCTAGTACACACCTTCTGACGATGTTGTCTAAACCCATTTTATATAGGAATCCATTTATGAGACTATATGGTGCAGCTTTCATGGCTAAGATTTGTTTCTTCTTTGTATTCATGCCTTCTGGTGCTTTTCCATCTTCTAAAAACTAAGCTATTTCCTCTAACTCTACTGAGACTACTTCTATTTGAAATAAATGTGCATCCGGTAAGTCGTCTTCGATTCCCGTTGATTCCTCCTCTATGTCGATTCGGGATAAATGGTTGGGATCGACATTTAGATTACCTGGTTTGACCACGGCTTCGAATTCAAATTCTTGGAATAGAAGTAGCCATCGACAAATTATTCCATGGTGTAGAGGCTTATTTACAAGGTGTTTTAGTGTTTGGTGGTCAGTGTAAAAGATAAATGGATTAGCTAGTAGGTAATGTCGGTATTTTTGTAGTGCAAAAACCATTCCCAATGCTTCTCTTTCTGTTGTCGAATAGTTTCTTTCAGCTTTGTTTAGTTTTCTGCAACTGTAGACTATAGGGTAGTCCATTCCACCATCTCATGGCTGAGTTAGGATTGCTCCTATTGCTAAGCCTTGTCCGTCGATGTGAACATGGAATTTGATCGACCAGTTTGGAAACCTTAGGATGGGTGATTCGACTAGCTTTCTTTTTAGTTTTTCAAAGGATATGTTGCACTCCTTTGTCTAGTTAAAATCATAATCCTCTCTCAGCAATTCTTCCAGTGGGTATGTCATGTCTGAATAATGTCTTATGAATTTTATATAGTGTCATATATGACCAATTAGTACCCTGACTTTTTTTGGATTCATTGGATGTTTTAAGTCAAGAATGATTTTTATTTTTGCGAAGTCGACTTTAATACCTTCTTTACAGACAATGTGCCCTAATAGTATTCCTATAGGATTTAGAAATATGCACTTCTTGATGTTTATTGATACTTGGATCTGTCGACATCGTTCCATCATAAGCCTTAGCCATTTACAATGGTATTTTAGTGTAGAGTATATTGTCCAATCATCAAAATATACTGCCATTGTTTTGTAAATATACTCCTGGAATGTTTTAACCACAATTCTTGAAAAGACTGCAGGTGCATTCTTAAGTCCAAAAGGCATAACCATATAATCAAATGAGCCAAATTCACATACAAATGTTGTCTTTTTCTGATCGTCTTTGGTTATTGGTACTTGATTATAACCTAAGAATCCATCTGTAAACAAGTAGAATTCATGTCCTGCGACCTCATTTAAGATTTCATCTACATAAGGAGTTGGAAATGGGTCTATTAATGTAACTTTATTGAGTTCTCTGAAGTCGACACAGATCCTTAGCTTGGTTGGATCATGTTTCTTTGGTTGAAACACCATTGGACTTTCCCATTCTGATTAGTCAATAAGGTAGATAATGCCTGCTGCAAGCATGTTATCAATGTCTTTCTTGACTATCTCTTTGTATTTATGAGCTAGTTTATATGGTCTTTTCTTGATAGGTCAAACATCAGGTTTAATGTTGATCTTCATTTCACCCATTTCATGTACTAGACGTTTGAGATCCTTATAGTCTCTTGCAAATACATCCTGAAATTCTTTCAGTAGGTTTGTTATCTTTGTTGTTTGTGCTTCAGACCAGTAGTCTCCAATTTTTTCTATTTTTGGTCGATCATCATTTGATATGTCGACTTCTTTGATTTTCACTTTAGCGTCTAACCATTCAGGAGCTTTTGTCTCATTGATTAGTCGAATCCCTTCTTTAATTTGTAAGAATGTAGCAGGAAAGTCTGCTACAGTCATTTGGTCGATGTCTTCCTTGTCTATTGTCTCGACTTTGAGCACTGTATGAATTGGTTTTGTTGTTTCGGTATGGTTTTATTTCCATCTAAGCTTTTCCCTTCTAAATTTTCATTTTACATCTGTAGTCTTGTTGACTGTGGAATTGTCCTAGTTTGTATATTGTTACAGTTTATTGTGGGTCAGTTCTCTTTTAGGGTTTTGTTTTCTGTCAGTTGTACAAATGCTTTGATCTGTTTTGCAGTTTCAACCAAGTTCTTGTTTTGGGGTTCAAAGTTGAAGTCTTTGATAAAATTTTCTTTGAGTTTATGCCATAGGAATGTTTCACCCCGAGCTTCTTTCATCTTGTACCATTTGTTTGGTAAGTCGATGAGTGTTGATGGAAATAAGTGTGGCCATGTACGTTCATCTTTATGTCCAAGTCTTTTCCATTCTTTTTCACGTGTCTTTATATGGTTTTCTGGATCCTGTCCTTGGGTAAATATAGGTATCTGAGCCTGGTTGGTTAACTTCTTTCCTCCAAATCTTTCTACAAAATAATTCGATGTTGTTGTCCATGTCTGCAGTCTTGACTGATGAGTATCCCACCATCTAGAAGCTTGTCCTGTAATTTTTTCTACTAAAATTTGTAGTCGTCCATGTTCACCAATGTTCCTAGATACTTGCTCTACATGCATAACTGGTGATTCTCTTTCTTTATACCTTGGTATTTTTGTGATATTTATATTTGTTGGTTTCAAGGTAGGATATTTCCTAGTTTTCTTCTCAAATATTTTTGGGATAATGGAAACCACAAAGCATTGTCAGACTAGTTTTTTTTGTATTTTTTGAATAGTCTAGCATCCTCTTGCTTTTGTTTCATATTTTTTAACCTCTCAATCATATAGTTCTGCATCTGAATTGTATCCTATTGAGTCTTAGTTACCTAAGTAAAGTTCACCATATACATTAGGTTCTGTGTAATCTTCACTGTTTTGTACCTGATATAGTTGTCGGATGTCAACTTCTTCATCAATTGGTTCTGTCCAAGGTTCTCCTTGGGATGGATGGATAGGTATTATTACCTTTTGTCCATTCCACTTTAATTTTATTCTTTCTTTGTCCAAGGATATCGAGGCTTTCATTTTTCTCCCCCAAGGTCGACCTACTAATGCTCGGAAGGAACTCGATCTTTCCTTAGGGTCAATAATTTCAAAGTCAACTTTGGTCGATATTCCTTTTATCATTGTGCCAACATTTTTTCAGACTCCAATAGGTTCAATTAGGCCTTGGTCGACTAGTTTCAGGTATATGCCTGATTTGTATAATCGAGGTCTGCCTAACTGTTCCCATGTATCTCGAGTCATAATATTTACCTGTGATCCAAAATCGAGTACAAAATGTCAGACATGGTATCCTTCAATTTTTAGGTTGACAAGTGGGTCAGCATCACTTTTATCTTTTTGGTTTAAGCTGCAGATATTCTTTGTTTGTTTTTCAGTGTTTTTGTTGTGTTTTATTTTATACAGTAAGTCAATGAATTGAGATATTGTTTTATCTTTTTGTACCAAATGTACTAGTATTTTACTGTTTCTTGTCGATTATCATCTTCTTTTTCTTGTCAAGCAAATTCTCTAAATATATTTGTTGCATCTTTATATATTTGTTTTTCTTTAACTAGGTCAGGATAAACATTCTTTTATTTTATTTTACTTATTTGGGTGTTATCATATCCAATTTTTGTTTCTTGTTGGGTTACGATATGTAAATTCTTTTTATTAATAATATCATGTTTTTGCACACATGACAAGACATTAACATTTTTCTTTTTATTTATCTTTTTGAGCATAGTAGGGCAATCCTCTAATGAGTGATCCCCTAGTCCACAATTGATACATAATTTTAGGTCAATCATGTCCTTGTATGGGTAGTCTGCATATTGGTGTCCTTCCTTATAACATGTGAAACATTGGATGGGCCAATGTGGTCAATTTTCTCAATTCCCAGAGAATCGGCCTCAACTTCCATAGCCTCCACACCAATTGTCAAACTGGCGCTCGTAGCGACAACCTTCATACCTTTGATTATTTTGGTCGTTTTGTGCATTGTTTCGTTGCTCATTGTTCTGTGCAACTACGTTCATCTGATATATCGCCTAATAATTTTGTCAATTCTTTAGATTCAAGTGACAATTAGCAGTGTTATCATTTTTAGTTTCACAGATTGCACACCATGATGCTTTGCCATTCTTCATATTGAATGAACAATCTTTTGTAGTGTGCTCTCCATGCTCCTAATAGATGTCGCAAAAACATTTTGTTTGCAAAAATCGAACATCATGTCGACAATTATCTTTCGAATGTTCAGTCGATGAGCATTTCGTGCACTAGATGTCCTAATTTTTAAGGTTTATCTCTTTTAAAGATTTCTGCATGATCTCGAGCTGTTCTTCCAGTCTATGATCTGTGGGCTATGCTGGACTATCTTCATCCATTTCTACTTATAGAGATTTAGTAAGCGCATCCTCATAAGTTTTGAATGTCTCCAGACTTAAGTGCCGACGAATTTTTTGTCGCAGACCTACAAGAAACCACTTGATTAATAGTTGCTCATCAAAAACATAATCCAATTGGCTGAGAAGGTCTTTCCAGTATTTGTCGTAGTCACAGACAGTTTCTCCTGACTTTTGTGATGTTGTCTTCAATTTCTTAGCTGCCAGATGTTCACGGGGACTTCTCTTAGTGAACCTCTCACATAGCATGTGCGATCATGGGATATTAAAGAATACCCTTAATTTCGAGAGATATTGACCCAAACTCTTTTTGTTGAAACCCCCTCCCAATACTTAAAACCTCCTCCCCACCCCCTTTTATACCTCAATCCTTATAAACCATCCTACCCACCCCCACCTTAAACTCCTCATCCCCCCAATACCTGCAGTATATTGGTTTGATTTTTTATAATTTTAAAACCCAGAATATGAACTAACGTGATAGGATATTGGTAAACAAGTGAAGCCCCTGTGCAGATGTTTTGTATCTGGAGTTTTAAAAAATGATAAAAATTGTGCTTTGACTTCTGCTTTAGTTTCTCTGGGGGTTCTTTCAGAAAAGGTCATAAACCATGTTAATGCACTTTTCCTTAAGGCTCCAGTGAACTGCGCCATCTATCTGTCTTCATCCGTAACTTGGTTTTCCTCCCATGTCGATTCACAAATGAACCAATGTCGTCTGGGATCTTCGTTGCCCTTATATAGAGGGATGTGTGCTGATCCATGACCCATGTCAGAGTCACTATCACTATCTTCTTCAGAAAGTGGAAATGGTGGGGGTGGTGGTGGGGGTAGTGGGATGTTTTTATTATTTTGTGCAGAACTATTGTCGACATAACTCTCATTTCCGTTGGTTGTCTTAGTTGTCATTTCTTCTCCGACAAGTAGTCAGTCAGGGTCAACTTCTCTTGTTGATGTCCAAATGCAATTATTTGTCTGCAGCTTCAAATTTTATGTATCTTCCAAAGCTGTATTTGGTAGGGGCGGTGCTCCTTTGTGTGTCAAGTAAATTAATTGGATACTTCAGTTGAAGGGTAATTCTTGAAGCGTGGCCCAATTTCCTTCTTCTGGTCAATGGATAAGTATATGATTATCATCGTTTTTCTCATCATCTAGTCGGCTCCAAATACCAACGTCTCTAGCTCTTAGTCTGAGGTCCTCTTCGACAATGGTTTGTATCCTGGTACTCGGATTCATTGGAGATAGAGGTCTTACCTCCTGGGGAACTTCTATTTGGAGAGCTTCTCGCTGCTCTATCCACAAATCTTCTTCCATAGGGGCTGCTTCTTCTTCTTGTCAGTCATGACCCGATTCTGGCGGAATTATTTCTTGGTCTATCACCCTAGTATTCATTCCTCTTTGCAGCGCTATAGCTCTTTCTCTTCTTTCTTCCCTTCTTTGCAGCCTCTTCTCCCTCTCTATTTTCTAAAATTCCATCATACTTTTATGAGACATTGTCTTTTCGATTTCCCTTTTAGGTTGAATTTTTATTGCTGGTGAACGGTATCTCTTTAGTCGACTAGAATCCTCTCCACTTTACCTTGACATACGACCAGCTACCCCCCCATTTCCTTCCCAACGCTTTAGAAAGCTCGGATAGTTCTGTTCACTTGCTTAGGAATTATTCCCACTCTCTCTCGGCAATGAATTTTTCCCACTTCTTTTGTTTCTCCACCCAGTTAGTATTTTGTGGCAGTTTGTGTAGTAATGGATGAAGTTCGACAATATGACTCACTCCTTTCTCTATAAGGAATTTGAACAACAAGGTCGATAAGGAACACAAGAATTGCTCGGTGAGGTATGTGTAGAATTTCTTCTGAACGGCTTCTACGGAAATTCTCTCCTCTATAGCTTGCTCCTCGCAGAAGTCGTCAGTGATTTTTTCGAACCACTCTGACAGGTTTGTCCTTCCCCCTCGAATCAGTTTGCTTAGCAGCTGTTGAACTTTAATCACTTCCGGCTTTTTCATCCAGAAGTTTCTTCAGAAGCTTGGGTACCGATTCTACAAAATTGTCATGAGTCTCAGTAAAGAACATTTCTTTTGCTTGTGGAGTCGTTAATCTATTTCTTCATGCGTAATTTTGAAAGTAGTTTGCTATTTTACGCTCCCACCAGTTCTTAATTTCTTGTTCTGATATCATTTGCTTGTATACATCTCAGACATGTACTACCGGCAACGAAATCAACATTGGTTTATTGGTAATCCTATGTGATCTGTGAGATACATAATCCAATTGACAGATTTTTTGAACTTGACATACATAACAGATACAAGAGACAAGAACAAGTAAGCGAAATAACATACTATATTATAATGAAAGGGTCCATACAATACAGAGAACTAAAACGAATTCTCATCTGGCTCAACAACCTAATATATATGAATTACAAAGAGTTACAATTAACTACCTGGTTCGGTCAAACGACACGAATTTATGTGGCTGACCTAATCTCTCATTAGTCGGCTGATTGAATAAGTCAGCTATCATTCAAGTCAGCTTACTGAATTGCTCCTCCAACAAGACCTGACTAATTTACTTCGACTTACTTGTCAGTTCTACCAACTAATTTTACCTCGAGCGCTTGTCACTTCGAAGTCGGCTGACTTCGACCACTAAGTCGGCTCACCTCTTCGACCACTCAAGTCGGCTCACCTATTTGACCTCTCAATTCCGTTGACCTCTTCGATCTCTCAAGTCGGCTCACTTTGGTCGAAATCCATAGAGTATTTTTCTTAGTCTAAGAGACTTAAAAAATTACAAATGCTTTTCACCTGTGAGCAAGATAGAGTAAAATAGACACATTAACAAATCCAAATAACTTATAAAAATATATGCCCAAATACGTAGAAAGACTTGACTCGACCAATGTGTCGTAAAACTCTGTAACTTTCACACTGCGAGAAATTTATGGGTTCGTGTTCTTTCACTCAACTGTAATGGTAAAAGACATTTACACAAGTAAATCTAGAAATATTGTGTCCAAATAAACACATTCAACCATAAACTATTTCATATATATAACTTATGCAGAAATAACAAAGTATTACAAACTTGTCAGTCAAAACTTGTTAGCTCACCGACTCATCCTTTTACAAAGCTTCGGCTCTTCGACTGAATCACATGCACAGAAGTTTGAGCTTCGACTTCTATTTTCTCACCCTGAGTTTCTCTGTCTCTCTATTGTGTCTCTTGTGTCTCTCTCTAACCTAATTTAAAATTTGCTTCTTCTATTTATAGGCAACCTGAAAATTGCTTCTACATAGGTCCATTGACTCACCATTAAAGGCTGTAATAACTATCTACGTAACAACTTAGTTTCAAAAATAAATTCGTCTGGTTTACATTGCCGAATCGTGGAATCTTCCCTCTTGTCAGACTGACCGAAAAGATATTGATTGATATAGACTTTGTACTCTCACAGAATCAACTAAGAGTCAGGTATGGATCTGCTAGTAATTACATTTTCCAATAGATGAAACTACAGTTGCGCAACAGGCAGTTTGATCTCATATACAACAACCATCACATTAAGATCTACCCAAGAGACTGAACAGACTCGTTAATTTTAGCCCTGAACAATCACAACATTTAGCCCTAACAATGACAACATTTTAGATACTACAACATTTCACCCTAAACAACCACAACATTTTAGATGCTACTTTGTTTGTGTACTTACCAGTTACGCAGCCGTTGTGTACTTTATTCTCCATCTCCTTCAATCTTTTCGACGAATACTCATATGATTTCCATATTATCTCTTCGTCTATTACGCAGCTGTCTGGGATGCTGCTAATATTTTTTCGGCAGTACCTCCAGCTTAGAATCTAACGTCCAGTTTCTAAAATGATACCAATTAACAGAAAACAACATCTGTTATAAATATCTGAAAAAATGTATAATATAATATAGATTATAATATAACATGTGTTATAATGTGCTATAAATTGCTTCAAATATCGCTGAACAAATGTGCTAAAAATTGTCTCCCTCTTTTAATGGGGAGCATTAGGCTAAACCCTTCGTCCAAACTTGATAGCGGGTTTCCTCCAAGAAAATGTGCTCTCAGATTGTGATGGCCTGGTTTAAAAACTTCACGTTTTTCCCATATATCATCAACCTACAAATTTATAGAAAATTTAGATTCATGAAATGATCTTAGAAAACATGCAAAAGTTTGAAAAATCTGTCAATTGACTGGTCTAAGAGAAGGCCGTATATAATAGTTTGGGGGCAAATTTCATTCCAAATTGTCCTCCATTTTGATATATATCTTCAAGATATATTGGTAGAACTCGCCAAAATTCCTCAAGAAATCCATCGTATTCTTTGAACCTCTTGTTGTTTAGTATGATGTCGTGCGACAGATAAAGCCATGAGATTTGGCTGTCTTCGTTTGCATGTTCAAATTGTCTACACCACGTCTCCACTATCACCTTTGCTTTATTCCGGTAGAAGGTGCACCGGCTGGCCAATGTACCATATCATACAATGTACATCACAATAACATTTTCTACAAGGATTTTAATGAATTCAAATGATAACATGGAGGAAAACTGGGTATATTTGTGTAGAAAAGTTACTATCTTATCTTTCAGCTTCCATTTAAATTTTAAAATATCATCCTAATCTTATGTCAAAATGAATAACTTCTATCTTGGAAAACAATCTCTATGTGATACCTATATACCTAAAAATGCCCTTGTCCTGAAAATAAAACCTAAAAATGCTCCTAACTTCAATGCTATCGTCTGTGTTATTCCATTTCTGAAGCATTTCAAGCAATTGCTCATTCCAAGTGTTCTCCATTGTATTAACCTACGCACAATATGGCTTGCCTTAGGAGTAAAATGACCGCGATCAAACTCTATTTCAGTGCAAAAAACGTTTTTGAGAATTGATCTATTATATATATGTATAGTAGTGCAACTACTTAATTTGTGGTTAATTTGTAATATTATATGTGTGTTAACTATTAGTATTCCACCCCAAATTATATATTATCCATGCATTCATATATTAACTACAAGTTATAACTACAAGTTATTTATTTATCAATTATGTTATCCATTAATCAACTATGAGTGATTTTCTATCATTTTTTCATTTCTCATATTCTTATAGTTATCTGCCATAAACTATTGCTAAGAGTTATCCATGTCTCAACTACCACATCTATTCATTAGCTCCCAATTACTTTTATCTTTTTTTATAAATATTTATTTGGAATTTTGAAAGAAATAGTTAAGATTGATTGATTTGGAATAAAATAATATTCTTTTCATAATTACTTTTTAATTAATTCAAATTTGTATTTATTCTCCTGTGGTGCATATGTGGTCGAGTTAGGTTAGATGGTCCAATTGGGTTAGATAAGGAGTATTAAGGATTTGAATTGTTATTTTGAAATTTTTTCCAAAGAATATAGAGAAAATCGTAAATGAAGAATATATATATATATAAAAGGAGTTGAATTTTAAATATTAAATTGGTAAAAAATTAAATTGAGAAAACATTAATTTTTTTTGTTAATTTTATAATTTATTTTTTTAAAAGCCTTTATATCTTATAATTTTTTACTTGAATATCATCTAAGTTTTTCCTAGATTGTAGGAGAATGTTACAAGTGTATTCTGTCCTAGATTGTAGAAGAATGTAACAAGTGTATTCTCCAAAATGTTTTTATGGTAATCCTTCAAAAAATGTACTAAACAATTAGAAAAAAATTCAAAAATATCTCATGTGATGAGTGTACTTAATGACATGGTAATATGTAGTCCATGTTATGGTGGAACTCCATCTAGGAGTTGGGAGTTGACCTAATGTGCACAAGGTTTAGTTTAACTCCATTTTTCCTAGTTGAACTTATGTGCAATTCTTGTGATAGTTGAACTCTTAATATATTCTGCTAAACTTCTAATAAACTCCTATGAACTCATGTTATAATTGCACTTAGTGGCATGGTAATGTGCACTCTTGTGGAAGTGCACTCTTGTGGCAGTGCACTTAGTGGCATGGTAATTTGTAGTTCGTGTGACAATAGAACTCCATCTTGCAATCGGGAGTCAAGTTAATGTGAACAAGGTTTAGTCAAAATCCATTTGGAAGGTAGGATTCAAACTAATATGTTGTTTGGATAACACTCGAACTCCTAATAAACTTTTCCATGTGGAAGTTCTGTACCTTGGGAGTCTTCTCAGCCATCCGATCAAAGGAATCTTATTTGTTTGTCGTCCACATTTCGTTCATCCTGCCATCAAATTTTTTCTCTGAACACAGCGGGCAGTTGTGCATCGTGACACGTTCTTAATCATCGATCAAGACCGACCCTTATGTATTCATCGATCCGAGTGGGCCCCACCATATTTCGCGATGAGGAACCTTGATATCTGTTCATACTATTTCGCATTGCGAAATGAACCAGAGCCATGGATTCTTCTCCTTCTTCATTGCAGTCGTTGATCTTCGCGACCTCTATTCCCTTTCGTGATTTGAGATTGTAGTTCTAACCACATAAGTATGGATCAAGAAATTAATTTAGGCTGTAGATCTACCCTAGACCTCATCTCAGCCATCAAAAGCTTCCGTTCTTTAACACATTTCGCAATCCAGAAAGGAATCTTTGATCGTGCATGTTTTCCCACGTGAAGCAGTTTGGAGCCATTGATCCACCTTTAATCAATCACATCCTTTGATTATGAACCTTGCCCAACGCTATCAGTGCGCTTGCCAATTTCCTCGTTCAAGGGCATTCACATGAGATTCGAGGGACTCGGACCCTTACCGAACCTCCGTCAATCCCTTAGATGAACTATTAAAAATAGAGTGTTAACACATTCCATTTGATGGGTTCTCTCCTTAGGAACGTCGGTTGTCCAGTCACCAATCTTGAAAACCATTCGTACAATATAACATGAAACTATACAAAGGAGATCTCATGGATATCAGAGTATATGTACTTATCCACCTAGTTTTTTGCACTCCATCGTGATCCTATGCTTTCCTCTTGTGCAAATGCTAGCGTTTTGGAGTCTAGCCAATCCTCTATCTCTTTCTTCTTCGGGTGCCACTAAATTTACGTCAGCTCAATCAATTAAGGGTCCCATCAAGGCATCTAGAAATTTTCCATGTGATATGGATGAATCTTGTATTGGCTAAAATAGTTGCATGATCATATATGTATGCATAAGAAATTTTCATTATGAATATGCCTTCTGAAATGTTTCTAACCATACAACTCGTGCATATGACTTGTAGGAAAGATCATGTACAATCACCTACAAGCAAAGAAAGTTGAGACTTGTTCTGAAGAACAAGTGACAAAAATTCAAGAAATAATCCAAGATGAAGAATAATATGATGAATGCAGTGACATCATTGATGAAGAAGTAGCCAAGAATAAAGGGAAGGCTAGTTCAAGAAGAATGATGTTTGGGACGCAATATTGAGACCTAGAGGGAAGTTCATTGTTCCATCATGTAGTAGATGCAAACATCGTGGGATACAAGGAAAGATTCGTAGCACGAGGCTTCTCACAAAAAGAAGGCATAGACTACGAAGAGACATTTGCAGCCATTGGATGTTAAGACACATGACAGACAAACTCATGTGTGCAAATGAAATAAGGCCTTGTACGAGCTCAGAAGGCACCCATGGGATAACACAGACATGAGGAGCTTGAATATAACCTAGAGTGGTGAATATATTAACCTTTGCTACAAGGTTGAAGATGAAATCCTGTAGAGGATGACAAGCTCACAGATGGGTGTGAGAAGAATGTTTTCAAGATAAAGAATCTTGGTATCTAGTGACCCTAGATGGACACATAGAATATTAGTAGCAGAGAAAGCTACTTGTCACTCTAGTACATAATGTTTCAGTGCATAAAGTACAAAAGACAGAGGGGGAATGATGCTCTGCTTTATAGGGAGTAATTATAGAAGATACCGAGGTTGGACATTGTATGACATGATGGATAGCTTATTGATGACTCTAGGCTTTACTGAGAGTAAAGTGGATTCCAACCTTTTCTTCAAGGTTTAAGTTTGAAGACTAGTGATGCTTCTGTTATATGTCGATGAATTTTTCTCGACAGAAAAGAGGAACTCATTAAAGTTGCAAGGAGGATACTTGTTGCCGAGTTCAAGATGAACGACTTGGATATGATGCACTACTTTCTATGTATGGAGGTGTGACGGAATGCGGATGGAATCTCCTTGGGACAAGGGAAGTATGCAGTAGATATCCTGAAGAGGTTCAGGATGATGGACTGCAAGGACATGACCACACCTATGGCATCGTACTTGAAGCTATTGAGTGTTGCTTTATCAGAGATGGTTGATTCCATGATGTATCATCAGATGATTTGTTCCTTGATGTACCTGACAAACATGAGACCAGATATGTTCTTTGTGGCGAACAACTTGATCCAGTTTCTGACAAATACTAAACATGTTCACCTAATTGTTGTAAAGCATATTCTGAGATACCTGAAGGGTACAATTGATTATGGGCTCAAGTATGATGTGAATAAAAAATTTAACCTGGAGGGTTATGTTGATTCATATTTTCTAGGAAGTGCTACAGATAGAAAGAGCACCTCAGGGTGCTGCTTCAGTATGGGATCAGGTGTGATCTCTTGGTTTGGCATGAAGCAATCCTGCAGAGCACTGAGTATAGCCAAACCAGAGTACATCGTAGCTTGTTGGGCTAGTTGTGAGGTAGTATGGCTTAGGAAGCCACTATCTGAGTTATTTGATCACCTGTTTGATGCTACCTATATCTTCTATGAAAACCAAAGTTGTGTGAAGTTGTCTGAGAACCTAGTCTTCCACGATAGGTCAAATCACATCAAGACCAAATATCATTATATCAAGGATATGGTGTAGAGAGGAGCATTGAAGCTCCAGTATGTTGTGACAGATGAGTAGATAGCAGATGTGTTGACCAAACCACTAGCTAGGGTGAAGTTTGAGTACTTCAGAAAGAGGCTTGGTGTTCTTTAGATAGAGGATACTTTGAGGAAGAAGTGATGGGACACATTTGTAGGAGCCATTCCAAGCATGGTAGGAGGATCCTTCCCATGGCTGTGGATGTAAGCGCTGTGTGATGAGCATCGGGATGATGCTTCAATTTCTGCTATGATGATGATTAGGAGTATCATAGGATGATGATATGCATCAGGATGATGTTGTGATGAGTATCGGGATGATACTCTATGGATAGATTGTACAGATAAGCATGTAAAAGATTCTGAGAGATTCGATAGTCTGTGTTCAGATGCTCTTTTTAGGTTTTTCTACGGGTTGGTCATGGACAGGTTGTGTAGGTAGCATAGAAAAGATCATGGGAGATCCTATAGTCTGTGCTAGGATGCTATTCAAAGGTTTTTCTACAGGTAGCACAGAAAAGATCCTGGGAGATCCTATAGTCTGTGCTAGGATGCTCTTTAGAGGTTTTACTACATGTATCATAGAAAATATCCTAGGAGATCCTATAGTCTATGCTAGAATTCTATTTTGAGGTTTTGCTACTAGAGGCATGTAATCAGCCCTGGAGATCCAATAGGTTGAGCTATGTGCTCGTAAAAGTACTAGGATTCTCTTTAGAGTTATTGGAGGTCGCAATACACTCATTTAAGTTTTATGCCTGACAACATAGAAAAGGTCATGGGAGATGCTATAGTCTATGCTAGGATTCTCTTTCGTAGTTTTGTGGTTATAGTCACATAGAAGATATCCTAGGAGATCCTATAGTCCGTGCTAGGATGCTCTTTGGAGGTTTTGTCACCTTCACATGTAAAAGAGCCTTGGATATCCTATAGTATGTGATAGGATTCTCTTTCAAGGTTTTGTTGACACACGTAATCAGCATTGAGGATTCCATAGTATGGCCAAAGATGATGAAGACCTACATAATCCATTCTCTGGGAGAACGGAGGAACCTAGCCAGTTACCGAGAAATTGATTCAGTCTGGGAATAAAGATCAGCTTAGTGTTAACAGTCCATTCTTTGGGTGAATGAAGGAACATGGTCAGTTACCAGGAATTTGTTTAAGTCTGGGACTAACAATCAACCTAGAGCTGAGAGCCATTCTTTGAGAATGAAAGATGTAAGTGTTGGGCGAGCCATTCTGACATGGTTCTTGGATGTGTTTCTTTCATGGTCAGATATTTACATTTGAGGTTCTCATTTCAAAATGACTAACCACACCAGGTTGATGACAAGCTTGGTGAAAATGTCAACTTCCAACCATGGAAGTATTAGATCTCACTAGTTATTGAAGAAAATGAAATTGGAAACCTACATAAGTTGAAAGGTTCCAATTCCAAAGGGAGATGAGGCTAAAAGCCTTACACAAGAAGAACTTGGTCAAGGCCAAGAAAACCATTGCTGATTCAATTAAGGATTACCTTATACCATAAGTGTCTTTCCTAAAGACACCTAAATAGATGCTTTTATTCCTTGACCAAGCTATTTGAAGGGAAGAACATAAATCAAACTATCACTTCGAGAAACTAGTTGAAGAATGTGAAGATTTAGAATTCAGATACCATACAGTCATAATTTACAAGGGTCTCTCAAATCAAAGAACAAATTGAAGCAGTGGATGAAGAACTAGAGAATGAAGACGTTTTGATAACCACCTTGAATAGCCTCCCAGGATCATGGGATTCATTCATTCAAGGAATGTGTGCTAGAAGGAAGTGATTACTTTCAAGAGATTTTGGGAAGAGCACACACTAGAAGAAGCTCGAGTCATAATAAGAGAAAAGAAGATGGGAGCAACTGAAGATCAATATTTCACGATTCAAAGAAAATACCTCAAGAGATGAGGAATATGAAGAACTCAATTCTTCAACAAACTATTATCCATCTTAAGCATTTGGATAAGAAATGATGCTGTTATGAAAGAAGAATATGGTGAAGCAGAAAGAAGGAGTCTACCCACAAAACAAATAAAGATAAGTATTCAATTGTCATTTCGTGATATTGTTTTGTTATGCATTTGTTTATATTCAGTTGATGTGTTATGCATGATAGAATGTTTGCATTAATGACAGTATACTACTAATATGCATGTGATGGGTAAGTAGCTCATGGTTCTATACAACTCTCCATTGCTACTTATCTAGAATGAAACCTCTTTGCCGATATATTGGATTAGTGCACAATCTCAATGATGTCTTGGTAGAGATGGAAGGCATCTAGAAAGTTTTAGTGAGATATGGATGAATGCTGTATTGTCTAAAATAGTTGCATGATTATATCTATATGCATAAGAATTTACCATTATGAATATGCATTATGAAATGTTTTTAATCATACAACTGGTGCATTTGACTTGTAGAAAATATTGTGTACAATCTCCTACAAGAAAAGAAGAATGAGACTTGTTGCGAAGAAAAAATGATGACAGTTCAAGAAAGAATCAAAGATGAAGAATAATATGACAACACTTTCAAAGAAAGAATAAATATTAGAAACATTGCAGTTATGCGACACTGTTGAGCAACATCATTGATACAAAGCCTTCTAGCTATGAAGAAGTATCCAAGAAGAAAGGGAACGAGAGTACCCGTTCAAGAAGAATGATGTCTAGGATGCAGTATCAAGACCTGAAGGGAAGTCTGTAATGTCTTCCATATGGATCTACACGATCCAACCTACAGTATATGGAAACATCATAAGATAGAAAGAAAGATTCGTAGCATGACGCTTCTCACAGAAAGAAGGCATAGAGTACAAAGAGACATTTGTAGCCAGACACATGACAGTTAGAGCCATGTGTGCAAATGAGAGAATACCTTGTATGAGCTTAGAAGGCACCCATGGGATATCACACACATGAGGATCTTTAAGATCACCTAGAGTGATGATTATCTTAACCTTTGCTACAATGTTGAAGATGAAAGGCTATAGAGGATGACAAGGTCATAGATGGGTGCAAGAAGAACTTTTGAAAAGGTTCAAGATAGAGGATCTTGGTATCTAGTGACCCTAGATGGATACATATAATATTAGTAGCAAAGGAAGCTACTTGTCACTCTAGTATAGAATGATTCAGTTCATAGAGTACGAAAGAAAGAGGGAGAATGATGTTTTGCTTCAGAGGGAGTAATTGTAGAAGATCCTAAGGTTAGACATGATACAACAGGATGGACATATTACTGATGAATCTAGGATTTACTGAGAGTAAAGTGGATTCCAACCTTTACTTTAAGGTTGAAGGTGGAAGACCAGTGATGCTCCTATTGAATGTCGATGACTTGTTCCTGAGAAAAAAGAGGAACTCATTAAAGTTGCAAGAAGGAGACATGCTTTCGATTTCGATATAAAAGAATGGGATATGATGCACTACTTTCTAGGCATGGAGGTGTGGCAGAATGCAGATGGAATCTACCTGGGACAAGGGAAGTATGCAATAGATATTCTGAAGAGGTTTAGGGTGATGGACTACAAGGCCATGACCACACCTATGTATTTGAACCTGAAGCTATTGCGTGATGATTCATCAGAGATGATTGATGCCACAATGTATCAACAGATGATTTGTTCTTTGATATACCTGATGAACACGAGACCATATATTTTCTTTGCTGTGAACACATTGAGACATGTTCAACTAATGGTTGCAAAGCATGCATTGAGGTACGTGAAGAGTACAGTTGATTATGGAATCAAGTATGAGGCCAATTAGAATATTAACTTGGAAGGTTATGAGGATTCAGATTGGACAGGAAATGTCATCGACAGGAAGAGCACTTTGGGGTGCTACTTTGGTATGAGATCAGGTGTGATTTCTTGGTGTTGCAAGAAGTAGCCTTGCTTGGAACTGAGTACAGCCGAGGCAAAATATGTTGCCACTTGCTCGTATATTTGGGAGGTATTATGTTTCTTTTGAAAAAATACTATTTGATTTGATTGATATGACTTGAATTTGTGTATGATACAAAGAGGAGCAGTGAAGCTCTAGTATGTGATCTAGATCAATATCTCTCGAAAGAGGGATGTATAGCATAGTCTGTGAGATAGGTTGTCTGAGCATAAAATCCCCGCGAAGATCGTAGGTGGCTTAGATGTAAATGGTACTATAGGTTGCCCTCGAATGTAATCAGTCCTGGAAAATCTCACAAGTTATCCTTGGATGTAATCATCCCTGATATGATTCTATGCTAGAAATGGCCAGAGTGAAGTTTGAGTACTTTAGGCAGAAGCTTGGTGTTCACGAGATCGAGGTTCCTTGCAAGAGGAAGTGATGAGTCTGTGAGGCTTTCTCACATGGTGGTAGGTGGGGCCTTCCATGGTTAGATATAAGTGTTGTTCCTTTTTGACATCGTGAGAGGATCAATCCCTTCCATGGTAAGATGTGAGTGTAGATACATTCTGATGTGATTGTGGGATTTGTTCCCACATGATCAGTGCAGATACATTCTGATGTGATTGTGGGATGTGTTCCCACATGATCAATGCATATACATTCTGATGTGATGGTGGGATGTGTTCCCATATGATTAGTGTAGAGCCATTCTGATGTGATTGCGAGATGTGTTCCCACATGATCAGATATAAGTGTGCAGCATCAACTATATGGTGCTCATCAAAAAATTCAAATGTATGTGCAAATTGCTTAGTGATCCCTTCATAGTCTTGGGTTTCTTGTCGCAATTCCATAGATGTATACAAGGTTCTAGGTGTCATTTTCAATGTATGTATGAAATGATGTACCCACTCCTTCCTTGGGTATTCTGCAAATGCGATCAGACAATGATTAAAATGTTCCATAGGGTTTGCTAACCCCGAATACTTATGGTTTACCAGGGTGACCTCTTCTCCGAATCTGATTTCCATCAATCTTATGTACTACGGTCAATTTGTTATAGACTTGTTATGCGCACCCCACCATCTAGAGGGTGTAGATTTTTCGACATGATCCAGTGCGGACAAGCGCTGAGATTCCATTGCAAGTCCTTCAAACTCGTTTAAGAAGGTCGCAAGGTTAGGTAAACCCTCATTGGTGGGTAACTCATGCAACTCATTCTCTGCCCATCGCACGTACCCGGTAACTCTCGTGCATCTCCTCAAAGATAGTTCATGTCATATATTCTTCCAATTCTCCAAAGCTTCCCCTGAGTCGGATGTGTAGGAACTAGCACTCTTCCACATTAGGCTCCCATCTACTGTCGGATTGATGTAGTCCTCTTGTAGTGCAGTAAAATTGTAGATTTGGTCAAGGTAGTCATCCTGGCCATCATTATATATCGGCTGGATGTATCTCTATCCTTCTAATGGGTCAAAAGGACCTTGCAAGGTACTTTTAATGAAAAATCAAAATGTGCATGATATAGTAAAAAATCAGTTAACTTTATCTAAAAACCATAACAGAGCTCAGTCAAAACTGCCAGTTTCTAGTACATAACTTATATTAATTTATGGATCAATTTGAAATGGCCCTGAGGTTGTTTAATACCATGGATAAATGGGAAATTGACTTGAATTTGAGCCAAGTTATTGAATCAGTATCTATTTCACAAGTTAACTTTTGAGTAAACCATGCCAATATCCATAATATCCATGGTTGCATGAAAAATTATCTTGAAATGAAATAAAATTCTCATATCCAAAATTATGCATTGTAGTAGATCCTAATGCATTAACCACAACTTGGGTACCATGTTGTGTAAGCAATTCCTTAAAAATATACAGGATGTGTTACGTAACCACTAAGTGATTCCCAAACATCTATATGATTTAACAAAACTACTAGAAGACACGTTACAACTTATTAAACAAGACATAATTGACTTCAAGTTTAAACCATTATGCGATTCCAAAACATTATAGGATTTGATAGTACAACTAGAAAAGAAGTTTCAACTCATTAAACAAGACAAAACTGACTTGCTTGGGAATAAAATTTCATTTTGATAATTCATGAATCATACCATCCAAAGATGATAAACAAAAGTCCAGAAAAAGAAAAGGAAAAAATTCAATACCCACCTAACCACAATAGTTCCTGATGTTCACATCAACCCCATATTCAAGCAAGAGAGAGACAATATGAAGGAATAAATCTTGTTAAAATATATAATCATTTAATCATCACTTATCATAGCTTGACAATGCCAAAAATAAAGAGAGAATTTTCCTATACCTCATTCTGTCCTTGAGCTACTGAATAATGTAGAGGAGAATTTCGAACACTAAAAAGTTGAATACTTTGCAAGACGAGGGTTGCATTCCAATAGATACTTAGTCTCTTTTAAATATCCATTTCTAGCAGTAGAAACCAAATGTTCTCCAAAAGCATAACATCCAAAGGAATTGCCCATGAAGTTCAATATCCTCATTTTGTTTGGCAAGGCTTCAAATGAGTTACTGAACTGGATGGTTCCCAAAACTCCAATATACACAACAATGAGTACAATAATCATGACAGTATCCCCTAATGAATGATACTCATTGCGTCATTACCCCCCTCCTTTTGGAAATTTTTTTTCTAATGAAAGAATCAAACTTTTGCAACAAAAACAGAGAGAAGTAAAACGATCACTACAATTATGCATCCTTGCCTATTGTAATCAAACATGGAATAGAAAAATACACATCATACATATTATGGCTATGTCATGTAGATTTTATAAAGAGGAATATTTCAATAATACTAGCCAAATGATTATTAATATGAATACCAGAACATAGAAATTCAAAGATGTTTCTGTTTTGGGGAATTCCAGAGTATTTCCATAAAATTTCTGGAAGTGGAAATCCTAAGGCATGCTTATACTTAATAATTATTTTTCTTGTTCTATCAATCTAGGTATGAGAAGGAGATGGGAAATATTCACTTATTATTACTAAAACTCGCCTTAACATAAGATATTGCAGAAGAAGGCCTTGAACCTGCTTTAAACTTACAAGTTCAATTGCTGGAAATAGTTCTGTATGTGATGGATCCATTAAGGGAAGTAAGTCCCTAACTTCTTTATCTTGGAAGTGGGTTGGTAGAGAAGTAACAAGTTCAAGTAGGCATACAAAAGTGATAAAGTAGTCATGTTCGGTGTTTTTGACAGAAGGAAGAATGCAATATGCTTTGTCCCTTCTAGTGTTTGAGGCTCCAGATTCCCATAAGAGAACAAGAGAGAGGAGTGCAAGAGACATTCTAGGCAACCCAAATATCTTACAAAAATATGGAGTGGATATTATGGGCATTCAAAGAGGTTACCAGCTTCATCATTCAGAGCACACTAGGAGACAAGTGGGATTCTAGAATCTAGAATTAGGAAGAAGAGAGCTCAACCCCCAGATTATGTGATGGTGAATAGGTTGGAAGTATCTAACCAATGTCAATCCAATGGAAGAGATTCTAAATATGCCTAGTTGAACTATAATGGAATTTTAAGCAATCATTGCCTCTAACATCGGCAAGCAAGAAACTAATCGTGTTCTAAAAAAATTGTAACATATGGAAAGATAATACCATGCCTTTACACTACAATTATCACCTCAGATGTGGAGGATAATGTAGAGGAAAACACTGCTCAGAAGGAATCCCTGGAGACTGTAGCTAGGGGAATGGATGCTGGAACCCCTTCAAATCCCATCAACCTAGACACTGAAGGCCAGGAATAACTCTCAGGCTTCTTCTATTTTCTTTTGTTTCTATAAAGAATACTGCTTCATCTCTGTGTTTTAAGATTACATGGCAATTAGTGTGAGAATTAATTCTACTGTTATGTATGTGTTTGCTAAGTCTCTTAGCTTTTCATACTTCAGTGGCCTCTTGGCGCAATTTTGTTTCAGAAAAGTCGTATGTTTTCTACATACCTAAGTGTTGGTTAATACAATTAAACCCTTCTCTTTTTTGGTTCGATCACATAATGGTAAGACTAGTTCTATTGGATCTTATCGTCTCCTTCCTTAAATTATTTTACGTTATATCAATAGAATAGTGTAACACCCTGGTTTTGACCCCATTGCATTTAAATAAATGATGCAAATAGTCATGGTGTGGAACTAGAAAAAATACCCACCATCGATTTAGTGTTATGTTTTGGCAATTGAAATTAGTCCGATGGTATTTTTTATGCTAGCTAAACATTAAAAAGCTAGACATCATGTTAAATTGCAATTTTAATTAAAAACCCAAAGCCGGCTATGTCAATGCAACTAAATGAAATGGGGGCATGGTTTTTCCTAAGGATGAGGGAGTGGGGGAATTGGAAGAGTGGGGAAATTCGAATTGGGCAGAGTACCAATTCTGGAAAAACTATTTTTTTGAATTTCTTGGGCAAGAAAACACTAAAAACAACCATGTTTCCCTCATGTGGCAACATTTCAGCTTCCCTCGCAAATTGGAATGAACAAAACGTTTTTTGGAAAACCAATTGGGGAATTTCATGCAAGAGCCAGCAAGAAGAAAGTATTTGGAGTCTAAACTTTTCTAAAATTCACCCCTATTCGACGATCTGAATCCTTCACGTTTTGGTTTTTGTGTTATAATTTTTCCCCTGTTCAACAATTTTGTTATCTCTCACGTTTTCTCGTGTCTGCTATTTGTTTTCCTGAATACGATTTCCTTGAATCCAATTTGGTGTCTTTGTTTTGAAATACCAACAATCTATTCGTTTTGGTATTTTTGCAGCAGTCGGTCTAGCATCGGCAATGTTCAGAAATTCATAAATTTTTGTGTGTGTATGTAATCCCTGGCTTCTGCTACATTTTGATAAATCCAAGGATTGAGATCCATGTGTGTGCATCCATGTTTGGTATTTGAATTGATTGAATGAATGGAAACAGAGTTTAGAATTGCTTGATAAACCTAGTGTGTGAAATAACCTCACAGACCAACCTAGAAGGATGGTTTTCTTCTTTACATGCCATGAATAACACTGGAAGGAAAGGCATGGCCTGAGGGAGTGTGTAGCATAGAAGGGAAAGATTCCTTGTGTTGGGTGTGTAATTGTTTAGAAATCAGGATAGATCTACTATGGGTGTTCATAGCTCTGAGGTTGAGCTCACTAGCTTAGCATTCAGTCTTTCCACCTCCTTGACAGCCTGATAAACCCAACTGGAAGGATTTTTTGGCTTGTGGCCTGATAAACCCATATGTTGGCTTGGTTTTGTCTCATGTGAATTTGGCTAAGTGTAAACCATTTCCTATGTAAGTCTGATAAACCCAACTGTATTGGCTTGACTGAATTTTAATTATATCCTTGGCTATGGGTGAAGTCTGCTAGTGTTCCTTATTCCTTGGGGAAGATTATGCCCAACTTGGGGGTGGCAGTGTTGCTGAGATATTAAAGAGCACACTGGCCTATGGTTAGGTGGAACGTTGCAGTGACACAGTATCTTGCGGGGTGAGCTTCTTTCAAAGATAAGTATTCTTGTGTATTATATTTTCCGCAAATGTATTGTTATGAATTTATATGAACATGTTAAATGCTTGAATGTTATGATTTTTCTTTCACTGTATGGTGATAATGTGCATCTATGTATCTTTAAGCTCATGCATTTTCATATTATTTTCATGGGGCTTAGATTTTCCTGGGTTGATAGATGTTAGTCGCGTCCTCTCTGTCGAGTAAGGGTTGGGGACATGACAAATAGTGTCTAACTTACCAAGAGTATATAACTGGATCAAAGATATATATAAACCTTTCAATCTCTTAGATAGAAATCATAAGGAAATCCATAGTATGCAAACATAACAAGTGATAATTACCTCCCCTGCGCTCCAAATATTGTGTCAAGCACTATCCTAAGACTTTAATACTAAATGTTAGCCCTTGATGTTTTGGTCAATGTAAATCCTTAAAAAATACTATAGAATATATAAACCCGATCTTTAGAAAATATCAAGAAACTATTAACAAAAAAGGCTAGATGGAAAAATGTATAACATTAAAAATCAGAATTATTCCAAGAAAAAGAATAGTGAACTTATAAAAATGGTCTATAAGTAATTCTTAAAAATACCTTGCAATACAGCCAAATGGCCCATATCAAAACTATATCTACTTTTTCCAAGCATCATCAAAACGATCTATCGAATGTGCATATATCTTGGATAATATTATCAAGAAATATAAGGAAGAATGAAATGGACAAGGAATGTTGGGCATAAGATACCAATTCTTAAGTGTAGGAATGGAAAATACTATGACAATATTGAATATTGTGACCTATGATTCTAGCTATGCTGAAAGCACTCGAACACTAAGGCCAATACCATATCTATCATTGTTTCTACTTTCTATTCTCCACCTAAAGTCCTTGTGGTTATACTTAGCCATAAGGTTGGACAAGGTAAGATCAAAGGCTTTCTTCTGTAATGCGCATGGCCACTTGTTAATGAATTCCTCAACTGCTGAAAATGAAGGTTGTTTATTATACCATAGGGAAAACTGCCACATTCATAGAGCTCCAAGATCCACTTTCCATTAAAAAATATACTACACTTTTTTAAGAGTAGCACACTTCCACTAAATGTTGATTCTAAATTATCTATGGAGAGTTTTCTAAATCGTTTTCCTAGTAATTTAATACAAATGGTATTGATCATGGAATTCTTAGCAAGACACACTTTTGTATCATATACTACTAAAGGGATTTTCAAACATCATAAACTTTTTACTATTTCTTATGCACTTAGAAATTACTAATAGAAGTAAATAAAATTAAAATGAAGCAAACAAGAAACATAGCAGCAGAGATTCAATGCCAGCAAATTGTCAACTGTTTGTCATAGATTCATTTATACCTTCTCTGATACTTTCCCTTCCAAAAATTCCACCATCCCACTGTGGTAGCATTTTTCTCTGTAGTGACTATCTCTCAAGTAGGGCATCTATTGCAGTCAGCATATGGTAGCGACTAGATTCAAAAATTTGACAATATTCAATTATGTCATTCATTGCATTTACCTATTGAAACAATTTGCACAATCACCACTGCCACTCCGCACTACAATTTTACAATATAGGACATATGCATTCTATTTGTTCAATCAAACAATGTAATATAGTCAATATTCAAAACTTTGACAATATTCAATTATGTCATTCATTGCATTTATCTATGAAACAATTTGCACAATCACCACTGCCACTCCGCACTACAATTTTAGAATATAGGACATATGCATTCTATTTGTTCAATCAAACAATGTAATATAGTCGATATTCAAAACCTTGACAATATTCAATTATGTCATTCATTGCATTTACCTATGAAACAATTTGCACAATCACCACTGCCACTCCGCACTACAATTTTACAATATAGGACATATGCATTCTATTTTTTCAATCAAACAATGTAATATAGTCCATATACGAATTACTAGTAAATTCTACCACAATAAATGCTTCGAGAGTATGTAGGAATTTTGATTATAAAAAAACTGAACTCATCAGCTCTATATATAATGTAAAATCCAGGAACTTACCAAATACAAAACATGCTGGCAAGAGGTTCTTGAAATGGATTTGCAGAATAGGAAAATTACACGAATTGTATCACACAATAACCAATAGAATATAGTTGTTACAAGTTAGTTTCTATATATGTCAATGAAGTAATAGCGAAAGGATCAATTATGTCATTCATTGCATTTACCTATGAAACAATTTGCACAATCACCACTGCCACTCTGCACTACAATTTTACAATATAGGACATATGCATTCTATTTGTTCAATCAAACAATGTAATATAGTCGATATTCAAAACTTTGACAATATTCAATTATGTCATTCATTGCATTTACCTATGAAACAATTTGCGCAATCACCACTGCCACTCCGCACTACAATTTTACAATATAGGACATATGCATTCTATTTGTTCAATCAAACAATGTAATATAGTCCATATACGAATCACTAGTAAATTCTACCACAATAAACGCTTCCAGAGTATGTAGGAATTTTGATTATAAAAAAACTGAACTCATCAGCTCTATATATAATGTAAAATCTAGGAACTTACCAAATACAAAACATGTTGGCAAGAGGTTCTTGAAATGGATTTGGAGAATAGGAAAATTACACGAATTGTATCAGATAATAACCAATAGAATATAGTTGTTTAAATTTAGTTTCTATATATGTCAATGAAGTAATAGCGAAAGGCTCAATTATGTCATTCATTGCATTTACCTATGAAACAATTTGCACAATCACCACTGCCACTCCGCACTACAATTTTACAATATAGGACATATGCATTCTATTTGTTCAATCAAACAATGTAATATAGTCGATATTCAAAACTTTGACAATATTCAATTATGTCATTCATTGCATTTACCTATGAAACAATTTGCACAATCACCACTTTACAATATAGGACATTTGCAGTCTATTTGTTAAATCAAACAATGTACTAGTAAATTCTACCACAATAAACGCTTCCAGAGTATGTAGGAATTTTGATTATAAAAAAACTGAACTGATCAGCTCTATATATAATGTAAAATCCATGAACTTACCAAATACAAAACATGTTGGCAAGAGGTTCTTGAAATGGATTTGCAGAATAGGAAAATTACACAAATTCTATATATGTCAATGAAGTAATAGTGAAAGGCTCAACGCACTTATATGCAACATAAGTAGCATTTTTTTACATAAATGCTTGACATTAAAAATGGAGTCAAAAAATAATAAAAACTACCAAAATTTTAAAATCTTAAACTAGGTACCAATGGCACAATTTCCTCACTTATTAAACAGTAGTCACCTCTATATCCATTTCATTTCAAAGAAGATTTACTAAAGTATCACAAGTGAGGTCGGGAAGAATTAAGTAGAAGCCTTAAGTGATGGAAATCGTGTTTGACCTCCAATGCACAGAGGATAAAAAAATCTCAGGTCCAGAAGAATTAAGTAGAAGCTTGAAATGATGGAAATCGTGTTTGACCTCCAATGCATAGAGGATAAAAAAATCTCATAGGTACATCTGATACCAACTAAGGATGAATCCCCATCTCTTTGATTGCCTACAGATGGTTTGAAGTCTTTATATGCATCCAACTCTACATCAATAATTCTGGCTTTTCCATAACTTTCCTTCCATGATGTACTCCCCAGTACATTGTTGATTGCCCACTCTAATCCTTGTAAAGAACATTGAAACAGATCACTTGTTTTTAGAACATCAGTAGCCACTTCAAATAACTTAGAATGTAAGAAAAGAAGTCTCTCTAGCAGAGGAATGATAATCTTAATAAAACTCTTTTCTGTTGACACACTATCTGCTCAGTTGTCAATTATACTAAAAACACAATTAAAAGTAATTTAATCTGAGAACATCCTTTTTTTATAACAACTGAAGAAGCTAATCCCCTTGAGTTAAAAAGGGAAAGAGAAAAAAAATTATACTAAAAATTTCAATTTTAACCAAAAAATGGAGTAGCCACTTCAAATAACTTAGAATGTAAGAAAAGAAGTCTCTCTAGCAGAGGAATGATAATCTTAATAAAACTCTTTTCTGTTGACACACTATCTGCTCAGTTGTCAATTATACTAAAAACACAATTAAAAGCAATTTAATCTGAGAACATCCTTTTTTTATAACAACTGAAGAAGCTAATCCCCTTGAGTTAAAAAGGGAAAGAGAAAAAAAATTATACTAAAAATTTCAATTTTAACCAAAAAATGGAGAAGCTAAGAAAATTTTCAATTTTAACTCCAAAAAATTGGAAAAACTAAGAAAAAAGAGAAATCTGGATAATTAAAAAAGTAATTGCCCAGAAATGCACAAGATCAGATCAGAGCTATATGCTGCATGAACCCTAACGAGGCTTTGCATACCGTAATTAGGATTTAAGGGCATGGCGAAGCTTCATCCGACCTTCATATCCGGCCTAGGATTAAAAGCCATTAGACGATGGTGATGCTGGATTCTTGGTCTTTTAGATGTGGGCGTTGCAAGCCAACTCCATGTCTCTTCGCTTAAGTTGTATACAGCTACAACTAGAGAGACGCCGCATGTGAAGCACATGCAATCTCCCACTGCTACTGAGTGAAACGAATTAAGAAATCTATTCCTCTCTATATAAACTTCGCGCAGTGCTGGAGGCAACCTCGCAATCTCCTTCCAAGAAGAAGATGAAGGGTTTGAGTCCTTGTCAAACTCCCACAAAATGAGTTCAAGCGGGACATCCAATAGAATCCCAGCGAGTAGAAACCGCTAGCCGCAAATGAGCAGTTCTGGCACTGGCAGTGTAGGCCAGTCTATGGTGTTACCATTAGCGAACTCTGGGAACGGTGTAAACATGGAAATTTCCCCTCGGCTGCTGAAACAAAAAACACCCATCCCGGCGGGGTGACGTCCACGTCCTGTAAAGTAGAAGAGGCCATCGCAAAAAACAATACCCCGCGATAGATCGAAATAGTCAAAATTCCCTGGAAGGTGTCCAACAACAACCCATGACTTTTCAGAGGCGTCGTAAGTTTCCGCTATCATTACGTCCCACTCACGGGACAATCCAACAAGTACGACTTTGTAGGTCTCTTGATTACCCACATTCCAGGCCACAATGTCTCTGGTCAAAATGTACCCTATGGATGACTCGCTGGGGAGTTTCAAGAATACTCTGGTGAGAGGATTGCACACATAGTATCGACGGGGACCATCACTATAAACATCCACCAAGAACATGCCTTGAGCCGATCCACGATAAAATGCTCTATACTTCGCGTATTCGCTCCTCTTTGAAATGAAGGATAAGGACGAGCAGTTCTTCCATGTCCGTGTGAAGAAACAATACGCGGAAGAATTCACGGGACCTTCGTCACTTTCTCTGCACAGAAATAACCATGGCTTTTTATTTGGAGGCGCCTCAGCCCATCTATTAGTTATGAATTTAGACGATGAGAAGAGAACGTTCCACTCCTTGCAAACGCTGCGAGATCTGCACAGGCTTTCCACGGGCAGTAACGCCAATATCTCTTGGCTGATATCCTCGGGCAATTCATTCCACCCTGTCGATGATGATGATGAGTATTCTTCCACCTTCGTCATCTTCACAGCTCCAAGAAAATGTTAAAGAAAATAAGACAAGCAGAAAAAGGACAGAAATACAATGGACATATTGATTGCCTTCAACAATAGATATAGGATTATATCATAATAATATTATAAGTGAATATCATAAATAGGAAAATAATATGGTTTCTTCAACTAACTAACCAATATTAACTATATAAATTTTTATCAAAATATTTTTGTTTCTGTCTAAATAAATTTTTAAAACTTTTGAAATTTAATTTTTTTATTTTTATGTTTTCGCAACACCCTTAATGGGCCACACCAACCTTTATGATGGTTGGAATTTTTGGGTGTCTCTTCCCCCCTCACTGGATTGAAACCACACCAACCCTTCTGATGGTTGAAGTTTTAGATTTGACAATTGATTTATTTTAATTAAATAAACTTTCAAAGTATTTATATTTTTTCAATACATTAGAGTCAATAGTTTAACTTAAAACTTGTTTTGTTTTTATTTATTTATTTTTAAATATAATAATTGCACAAGAGAAGCTAGGTGTTTTCCAACCCATTATGGGGAGGTCCTTTCAAGTTATGCTACTAGACATAAATAAAAAATATTAAAAATAAAAAATGAAAATAATAAATTATATATACTTAAATAAAATATAAAAAAAATAAACTAGCATGGATCCATTTTAAACCCAAATCTGAGACGGATCCAAATGGTAAAAAAATGTACACCTTAAGAAATTGGAACGATCTTGGGACTTGATAGTTGTACTAGCAACCCATGCTCAACCATTGACTTGTGTTCTCCTCTTCTAGGGAGGTTTCTCTTCTAAATTTCACAAAAGAGGAGGTGCAAGCGAGAAAGTTGTACCTCAAGGTACTACAAGTCATTCTCATGTTCATCCATCTAAGGTATTTGTTGTAATGATGACTTGCATGATCTTGTTGGTTGTATCTATCAAAGAAGTAATAAATAACTCTAATATTATAAAGTTGATCTATCTCACGTGCATCATGAAGTAAAACTTTCTTACCATTCTTTATATTAGATCCAAGTGTAAAGCTTATTATCCTACGTAAATTATGGAATATTATTTTTTCATACCTTTAGAAATTAATAGAGGTAAGCAAGACTCTTTTGTGGTATGGTGGAAAGATGCATTATTGTGATATGAAGTGATGATGAAGTGTAATATGATGCTTATGCAAGGATTCCATGAGTTGTAAGATACTAATTTATGTAGAATAAAGAAGACCATATTGTCCCATGGATGTTTCCCCAATTGGGGTTTTACCCCTCTCACTATTTGTGACGACTATCACACACATCACCACTAATGGATAGTGTATCAGTTTCGGTCTTTTTTTATGTGTGGATACCTATATGTATTAGGTGGTCTTCAATTTTCATACGAAACTTTTATTATTATTATTAATTGCATGCATAGATTGATGGGAGGGTCAACTTCATTTTTTGTTCAAATATTCATTTTTTTTAATTTTTTTATAGAATTCCAACCATGAAGCCTTCATTTGGCCACCACTCTCCTAGTTCAATGATCGAGGTGCATGTGTACATGTGATGATGGATGACACCAAAGAGGGGGAGGACCGAGTTCCCCAGGTAGAATCACATCATGGGTACTTGAGATGTTAGACAGTGGAGAATACCATTATTTGGACCTTCTACCATATTCGTAATTGGGGTTGGAATAAAGTGTGTGTCACACCATTTTTTTCATTGAATCTACGCCACCAAACGAGATAGTCAATATTAGAGTTATCTTTAAATTAATCTAGTTTCATTTTATTGTCTTAATGAAAATGCAATATATTATAAAATTCTCATTAAGTTGTTTTATTAAATTTCTTAATGAAACTGTGTCTATTGGTGCCCAAGGTTTAGATCAAAACTAAACACTGAATAAGATGGCTAGAAGCACATGTGCGCAAATAGAAAGTAGTTACACTCTGTGGTGAGTTCAACTAGAAATGTGCACCAACAACAGTTTTGTATATTTTGCTATCTCAGCCTATATAAGGACTATTGTGTAAAGGTTTGAGTTTGGGAGTTTCTATCAAGTCATTCGAGTCTATTATGATGGTTTTGATTGTCTTGGGATATGGACTATTGGGTTGTTTAGTTCTGATTTTTTGCAGTAAACAATATTGCCCATGCTCCTGTATGTCATAATGTATAAATAAGTATTGAGTAGTTGAGATGAGTTTTGTAGCCAATATTTTTCCAGTAATATAATGAAATTGTTTGTTTGGATCCATTTTTATGCAGCTCTTTATGAATGAATTTCTCAATGGATATTGAGAATTACAATGGTGCATATTAACTTAATAATTATTGAGTTGAATGGTTAGATAATAATTTTTTATTACAGTTAGTGAGAAAGAACACACTCCTTCCTACGCATATTTCCTTCAAGATTATGTGTAATTTCTTGTGTGCATCTCAAGAGAGACCTTACTTTGCTTGCAAATTATTGAAATTGTTGACTCTTGTAAGGTCTTGTTCGTCATCTATGCCAAACCCTTGGTCTTGAAATGACCATCAAACAATGCTTCGATTGTCGGGGCCTAGCAATGATTATGGAGGATGAAGTTATGAGGTGGAAGAATACAAAAGTTGAGATTGAATAATGGATATAAATAAAGGAGGATGTGTTCACGCTAAAATAGACTAGAGGACACAAGATGTGTCCCAAAAGAAATATCAACAAAGAAGAACATTTGGCATTGGAAAACATTAGGATAAATCAGGACAAATTGATATTTTGTTATTGTATTTGTAACTTCAAAAGAGATTCTATTGTATATTATCATTTTCTATTATTGTACCCCATCGGACATGTTTTCCCTCCCTTCAGAATTTGTCATTATTGTTTATGGGGATTCAATTAAACCTTCCGTTGTAAGTCGGGGAAACAGTCCCCAAGATAAATAAAGTAAAATGTATAATTAACTCTTCCTAGGTAGGTCGGCCCCAAAGAGGTTACCTGAATGACCTAGTTAGTTAAGTTACACAACATAAAAATATAAATAGGGAGGTTCCATCCCTATTTGGACACACACACATACTCTCATGCATGCAATAAGGGAGAGAGGACAAGTTCCCTAAATGAAGAAAGAGAGAGAGAGCTACAGAAGACTTCTTATTCTTGGGATTTTCCAAATCGTGATATTGTATTAGTGACATAACTATTCCGAGGAAGTTTACAGGGTTTTCTCCTTTATGGTTTCCCCAATGAAAATATTTATGGCTTGTGTATATTCTCTATCTTATGTATTGAAGAGTTGTGTAAATGTCTCTTTTTGTTCTCCTATTTCTACCTCATTTATGAACTTTTTGACTTATTCCTATACCATCACTAACTCCCTTGACCACATTTAGCAAGGTTTTGGCTTTGAAGGATTGATTATGTTTTCATAATTTTCTACTAAAGAAGTGGTGTTTTAGGTTCACCGTTGTTCTAATTTCAGGTTTCATAATGGATTAATCGTGGAAGGCTACAAAGGCTTGCAGATAAGCCTCAAATTTATACATATTATGCAAGCCAAAGAAACATGTATAGTTTGATCGAGGCTCCTTGCCGGTTTAATGTGATCCTGCCGATCATTTCACATCATTCTTGGTCAAGCTACTGAATGCATTTCATGGTTTCGTATCCAATCTGGGGATTAGTGATTCTCTAGCAAGCTTAGGGATTGCGGAACCAGTCAATGAATTGTAATTTTCTCGATCATCTAACCAATTTTTTTATTGTTCTGATACATTTTTAGAACCACCTCCACTCTTCACACTACCATACAAGGATTGGCTCACGAGATCCTTTGAAAATTAAGATGATGAGACTTATTCGGAAATAGGTTGTAACTGTACACTTCTTCATAATTTTCTTTATGGGTGTTGATGTATAAAAACTTGGATTGCTCTCTGAGGGGGGTTAGCAATGATTTTACATACACTTATTGAATGTTGCTGTAATCATAATCTATTATATAAATTTTCCATTTTCCTGATTTTGGATGTGTTAATCAATTTGGTGTGAGTGATTGGCTTGTTCAACCTCTATAGCAGAAGGCAAGGCCCCCTTCTGTGATAGGTGTTGTTGTAGTTAGGATTTTCCTTCGTCCATGCATTCTGATATTTGATTTATTGTTTTGCATTTAGAATTTGTTATGTCGATCATAGTTGGGTGTGAATGCTTAAATTGTGATACGATCGAGTAGTGCAAATTTTATTATTATTATTGAATGCAAAGGGACACGTGGATGGTGAATTTTGGATAAAGGAAATAAATCCGTGGTTAAATAGTCGCATTAAATATTTCATGGAATTTTGTTGTTAGAAATAGAAGCATGCTGCTAAAACTCAATTAGTCCTTTACGATTCTATTACTGTAGCTTTTGTTTTATTGAATTTGTTTCTTACAAGAATTTCAGAGTTGATTAATTTAGATCATGTTATTAAATTTATTTCACTAGCATAGTGAGGTAATCGGTTGTAATCAATAGACAATGATTCCAGTTGGAGTGATTTTAATGTTTTTCCTGTAGCATTGTTTTTGTTAGAAATACCATTCACCACGTAGTTTCATTTTAAATCTAGTTTTACAAGTTCCTTGACTTCCTTTGTATCAGAAATAATTCAGATTATAGTGTCTGAGATAAACATTGTTAGGTAGCTCCGAAGCCTCTAAAACCCTGGGTTGACAATTTGTGTGCAACTTTCCATTGCATTTTTATTAAAATGTGAAAGAAAAAGCTCGTCATTTTGGCGTTGTTGTTGGGGAGTTGCCAAGGACATTGCAATTTTCATTGATTTTTTTGATTATGTAGGTGTGATTTATCCATTTTTCCTTCGAGTGTGTTGTGTATGATATTTTGTGAAAATAGTCTTGCATGATTTCTAAGGAGGGACGAGTAAGAAGAACAAACAATTCCACTGGAATATTTCCTGACGTGGGTCTCTCTGATTCTGAATCATGCCAATTATTCATGCGTAGAATAAGAGATAGTACATGTAGGATTGTATATGCATATGATACCCCCCAAGTATAAACCATGCAAGAATTGCATGAAGATCAATAAGAGGAGGATGTACTCGAAGGAGAAAACCTTCTACCAACATTCCGAAGCAAGGGAGGCTGAAGCATTTTAGCGCTTCCATTGATTGAATGGTTTTAACAATGCATGTTGATGAAAACCTATCAATGACATAATTTTTTTAGGGAGAACAATTTTTTTAGGAAGAAGAGATTCCCAATCATTTAAGTGGTGACAGCTAGTTGAGCGAGGAACAATAGTCTACCGAATCTCCATTGGCGCCTAGATAGGCTACATTGGAATACTTTTGGGTAAATTTGGATGGCAAGGGAGAGCACATTCCAAATAGAGAATACAAAACCAAGGAGAGACGAATGGATAGGAATTGAGTGGAAGAACCTATACCTTATAATTCCTAATAAGAAATTCAGCAACTAGAATTAGAAACTCGATGAAGAACATCCCACATTCAACATTGCTGATTTTTTATGGTATGTCAAGTGAGTACCCAAAGACATTTCTATTTGAATTTTATGTCCTTTGCATAAGTTATGATTACGTTACAGATCAGCAAAAAATGAAAATTTTTCCATCGACTTTGAAAAATCAGGCACTTAGGTGGTTCATGGGGTTGGGAGGGGATAACATTACAATATGGGCCTAGATGAAGAAAGTATTCCTGGATAAATACCAAGAATATTACAAAGATAAGGATCAAAAGGAATCCATCTTTAAAATGACCTAGCAAGAGGATGAAAACTTAGAGCACTATGTGGAGATATTTCAATCCAAAGTGCAAAGATCAAGACAAAATGCATTAAATGATGATACATTGACAACTCTGCTCTTACAAGGAACCAGAGATGATTGCATTGAGTTTCTAAATTTAATGGGTGCAAGGGATGTATCCCTAGTATGCAAAAATATGTCACCTTTGCAGAAGATATTCAGGGAATGCCTCTAGGTTAGGAAAAGGGATCAGAGATGCAGTGAACAGAACCACCAAGACTTAAAGGGAAGGAGTTTCAAGGTTGGATGTTAGCAATATACTGGAGGATTTTAAAAATGATATCCTTAGCTATTTTATTTATAAGCTGGATGCACTTCATGAAAAGAAAAGGAAAGAAGAGGAAGATCAAGCTTTATCGATTTTTTGCCTATATGCAGAAAAAGGAACCCTCTCAAGAGTTGTACATTAGACAAAGTGGAAATATTCCTTTTATGTGACTAGGAGAATCGTACAAAAGAATGCCCCTCACTTCGAGGACTTAAGGCTATATATGCAGAAGCAGGGACAGATGTAAAACTTGTTTCCTTTATTTCTCAAAAGCGCCCATGGCAACCTCGACATTGAGGTACAATGCTAGATACTGTGCAATAATTCAATCCTTATTGGAATAATGCTCAAATACACCAACCACAAGTCTCACAAGGTCCACGAGTCCCAAAAAACTCCCAACCTTGGCATCCACCTATGCCACAACAAACCTGGGCACCTCCATACTCACAAAAAAACCCTGGCAAACAAAATGGATAAATATAGGCTTTTGGAATCAACAACATATCCAATCACAACCTCCTCAAATTTAAAATCCCCAATTCCAATTTGCACCGGTACAACCATTAATGCAACCTCCTCCACAACCTTAGTTAACACTGCCATTGAATAATCCATCTCCTACACCACTTCTTCCTTCACAAACCACTCCTAACCCTAATATTACGGCTAGACAACCTGTAATGGTTTCTGATTTATCTAATTATGCAGCCTATTCCATTTCCATATTAGACTTCCATGACATCCAATTACGCTCTGGAAGAAATATCAATAAAACTACCTCTCCCTGAATTATAGAGAAAGAAAATGAAGAGATACAGATACCTCACCAATTCAGTATGAAGAAGAACCAAAGATATTACTTTTTCAATATGGAGATAATAACCCACCCATCCCATCGAGGAAACCACAAGAAACAGAGAAAAAATGAACTCCATCATACACTCAATTCTGAATTGTTGACAAACTAATGCCGCAGTCTAAATTTGATCTCCTAGGAGAATTATGAAATGTCATTGTGAATATTACACTAATCCAAGCTATTAGAGACATTCCCATTTATTCCAAATATATTAGAGAGTTATGTTTGAAGAAATTGCAATGAAAGAGGAAGGATTCCCCAACAGTCTGTGTGATAGGAGACTTGGTAGAATTGGTGATGGGGAACACCCTTGCTACTAAGTATTATGACTCTGGAAGTCACGTTGTTAGGGTACAAATTAATGGCATTTATCTCTCTAACACACTCATATATTTAGGAGCATCCATTATTATCATGACTAAACACATAATGGAGAGGTTAGGCCTCACTAATATTCGACAAAATACTATTGTTTTACAATTGGCTGATCAATCTCTCATAAGACCAGAATATGTTTTCATGTTAGTGGATTAATGGGAATACCTAGTGGAATTTATGGTTTTGCACAAAAAATTAAACTTGGGTGGCTATCCCCTAATTCATGTTTGACCATGGCTGGATACAAGAGATTCGTATATTGGTTGTTGATCAAGAAACATACACCTATCTCATGGTATTATTGTCAAAGAACTCACATGGTATCCTCCTATGAAGCCAACGAAACAACAAGAATTTAAGTCCAAACCAGTCAACCCCACACTTTTTCATACAGTCAACATATCCCTCGACCCTATGGAGAGCCTGTTTAAAGTTTTTAAAGCAATAAGGGTTGCTTTTCTTCAATGATGAAGGAGAAGCTTGCCATCTATGTTTACTTCCTTCCAAAGACAAATGTTGATGTCTGGAAATCTGGTCAACACAAGTGGAGATGACTTGTTCTTGAAGTTCAACCAGCTATTGAGTCTTGATGGAATATTTAAGCCTATGTTCCTAAATAGTAAAAACAATGTGAGGAGATTGAGGTTCTCTCCGAATCCAAAAATTAGAGTTAGCCTCATTCTCGGAAATTGTCTGGAAGGAACTATTGCACTGCACATGATTGCTGACAAAAGAAGAAAAATTCCTTAGCTAGACATATCCTAAGTAACGAGAAGGGTTTGAATGAAGCTACATAGGCAAGCCATTTTATGTAAATAAAGCTCGCATAGCAGGTTCTGCCTAGTGAAGCTTCTTTCCATAAACGTCTCCAAAAATTGGGCAGAGGATGTCGATTCATAAGGTCTCCCTTCCTTTAATTCTTTTAATTTAAACAAAGTTAATTATTCATAAAAAAATACAGGATAAGAGGGAGATGGAGATCTAGAGCTCATCAATTCTTGGGGGAGAGTGTACAATTGATTGTTGATGTATTTGTAACTTCGAAATGTATTCACTTGTATATATTATGTATTATGCCTCGATGTTTATATCGAGAAGTATCTGTAATGTAATTGAGTCATGTCATACCCTGATTTTCCTGTCAGGAGATTCAATAATGTAAACAAGTGATGTAAATTCATTGAGGTTAACCCTCTGTTGTGCATTGGGGAAATAGTCCCCACAATTGAGTTAAGGTTAACCCTCCTTATTGATCAGAGGGTAAAGTCCCCATAGTTGTGGGGCACTAGGGTTATTAGAATCTCCTAGAGAAGTCCACCCTGGTAAGTAAATGTTAAGTGAGTCTGACATGTTGGAGTGGAAATAAAGTGAACGAAAGAATATAAATAGAAGTGAGGCTCTCCTCATTTCTACATGACACACACTCACTCAACAGGGGCACATGAGTGAGAGAGGAGAAGCCCTCTCAAGTGAGAGAGAGAGAGAACAGTTGTTAGGGATCATCTTTGTTGTCTTTGGGTTTTACTGCTGCCATTGGTGCTCATTCTATCTCTCAGGAAGTTGCGTGGTTTTCTCCTTTATTGTTTCCCCGAGGAAAATTATTTGTGTCTCTTGTCTCTTGTGATTATTGTTGTGCATGTTATTCTCTGAGATAAGATCCTAAGATCATATTGCTTAAATGATAAAAATCTAACATGGTATCAAACCTAACTTGAGGAAGCTAGAGATTCTTAATTTTTGGGTCTCTCACCACAATCCATCAGCAAAAGGAGGCTATGCTATCTCTGCATTGAAGGGCACATCTTTCTGTTGAAGCAGAATTTGATTTCGGGCATTTTCAGTTTTTGCTGCAGGAAATTAGGGCTTTTTACAGAAGAGGAATTTTTGAGTGATCCTGGCATAGGATTTCTCTCCTCATCACAATCAAATTTTAGAGACCAAGGTTGATATTTTTGGTTGTGTAAAACTCTAGGAAAGTCAAACCCTAGTTTGACCCCGAGCCTGAAAAACCTTAAAATACTATAATGGGTAGTTTTGGTACATTCGCTATATCTCGGGATTGAAGAAGGATCTGGGGCTGCAATTTTCACACGACAAAGTTAAAACCCCGATGTATCCTTTGTGAACATTTTAGCCTCATATTCGCTATATTATAGGAGATATGTTTCCTCCAAATCAAGGTTCTAGCCTCCTCCAAGATTCATCCCTAAACAAAACAGCTAGGGAGAATTGTTATATCTCGGGCTACAAATATCCAAATTAAATTTCTCAAGATGTTACAGATAGGGAATGGAATTTAAGTTCTGTGGTAAAAGTTTCATACCCTAATGATGAAACAGGGACATGTGACAGTGCGTACAAGTTTGCTATGATGAACAGTTCTGAAATAAGTCACCTTGGGAAAACTCTCATAAGTCCCAATTGGTGATACCAATTCTGGTAAACCCTATGGTGTTGGAAAGGCATCAAACAATGTTACTGTAGTACAAAATTTCAGACATAGAGGAGCATTACTTTTGTAGATACTACGAAAACAGTATCAGGCATTTATGTAGAAGAAATCAATAAACTAGGGCTTCCTGTTCCGAGAGCTTCCCTCCATCGTTTTCAGAAAAGGAGTACATTGGACAACTCACCTTGAAGAGTTCTATATTTATATCAAATCAAATCTTAAATATTCCAAGTTTTGAAAATTAGGGTTTCTTTGACAAACCCTAGATCAACCATTTCCAGAACAAGGACGGACACCTCAAATCGGTAAGATCTAATCTTTTGCTATTTACATTTGAGGTTATCATTTCAAAATGACTAATCACACCAGCTTGATGACAAGACTGGTGAAACTGTCAACTTCCAACCATGGAAGTATTGGATCTCACTGTTTCTTGAAGAAAATGAAATTGGACACCTACATAAGTGGAAAGGTTCCAATTCCAGAGGGAGACGAGGCTAAAAGCCTTACAGAAGAAGAACTTGGTCAACGCCAAGAAAACCATTGCTGATTCAATTAAAGATCACCTTATACCACAAGTGTCTTTCCTAAAGACACCTAAATAGATGTTTATATTCCTTGACCAAGATATTTGAAGGGATGAAAATAAATCGAAATATCACTTCGAGAAAGCAGTTGAAGAATGTGAATATCCAGAATGCAGAGACCATACAGTCATACTTTACAAGGGTCTCTCAAATCAAAGAACAAATTGAAGCAGTGGATGAAGAACTAGAGAATGAAGACGTTGTGATAATCACATTGAATAGCCTCCCAGGATCATGGGATTCATTCATTCAAGGAATTTGTGCCATAAGCAAGTTATTACTTTCAATAGATTCTAGGAAGAGCACACACAAAAAGAAGCTTGACTCATAATAAGAGAGAAGAAGATGGGAGCAACTAAAGATCAAGATTTCATGATTCAAAGAAGATACCTCAAGAGATGAGGAATATGAAGAACTCAGTTCTTCAAGAAACTCTTATCCATCTTAATCATTTGGATAAGAAATGGTGCTGTTTTGAATGAAGAAGATGGTGAAGCAAAAAGAAGGAGTCTACCCACAAAACAAATAAAGATAATTATTCAATTGTCATTTCATGATATTGTTTTGTTATGCATTTGTTTATATTCAATTGATGTGTTATGCATGATAGAATGTTTGCATTAATGACAATATACTACTAATATGCATGTGATGGGTGAGTAGCTCATGGTGCTATACAACTTTGCATTGCTACTTACCTAGAATGAAACCTCTTTGCCAACATATTGGATTAGATGTGTGCAATCTCAATGATGTCTTGGTAGAGATGGAAGGCATCTTGAAAGTTTCCATGAGATATGGACAAATGTTGTATTTTCTAAAATAGTTGCACGACTATATCTTTATGCATAAGAATTTACCATTATGAATATGCATTATAAAATGTTTCTAATCATACAACTGGTGCATTTTACTTGTAGGAAAGATTGCGTACAATTGCCTACAAGAAAAGAAGGATGAGACTTGTTGCGAAGAACAAGTGACAAAAATTTAAGAAAGAATCCAAGATGAAGAATAATATGATGATACTTTCAAAGAAAGACTAAATCTTAGACACAGTGCAGTTATACGACACTATTGAGTGACATCATTGATACAGAGCCTTCCAGCTATGAAGAAGTAGCCAAGAAGAAAGGGAATGGGAGTACCAATTCAAGAATAATGATGTCTAGGATGTAGTATATGGAAACATCGTGGGATATGTTACCACCTAAGTTGTACTTAGTGGTTTTCTATCAAGTGAGCCTGGTTAACCGGACAGGGATAACTTGTTCGGACTTCAGAGAGCCTTCAGTCTTGCTTCCAGGAAGCTTTATTGTATCATATCACATGTTCATACCCCATGGGGGAATTGTAATAAATGTTCTAGCATGATAGTGTCTGTAAAAGAATCGGTATCTTAGACTTCATTTGTCAATCCGATCATCCCAGGCTGTTTTTTCCCTTGGTTATTATTGGTTGTTGAATAAACGACTGATAATTTCTGAGTTTTTCACTCCATACCTCCAAAGTTGGGGTGGTCGGCTTGGCATTTGGGCCTAATGAGGTTATTAGAGTCTATGTGTCAATGTGTAAGCATGACAGACATCATTTTTGAGTCATATGAACATGTCTAAGTCCCCCTAGGTGTTTTCCAATTTTTCAATTTTTCAATTTTTTCAGTGTTTTTTATTAAAATTTAATTTTTCCAAAACTTAGGCTATTTTTTAATAGTTTAATTGGAAAAATTGAGTTTGTAATAAAAGTGGGCCAAATAATCAGTTTCAGTCATGTAGGTGCTCATTTTAAAGCTAAGAGCACCATGCAAACCCATGGACCCACTGTTTCCTAGTTTTGAGTGATCTTCCATCACTCAAGTCAGAAAGCCCCAAAAATCAATTATTGATTATTTTAATTAATAAATTGATGAATAATGGAGCAAATCCAAAATCAAATAAATCAATGGATTCTCAACCGATTTGACTAAAATCAATCAGATCTGGAGCAGATTGACTGGATCTGACAAATCCTTGACTGAAGGAGAGGATCAAATCAGATCCAGAGCTGATCTACAGTGGTATTTAAGGGGAATTTCGCCCTCCCTCTCTCCTCAACACGTTTTTGGGTCAACTGGATGATTTTTGGTGGATTCTTCAGTGTTTGGGCCGATGTGTCAGTGTATGGGTTGATGTGTCAGCCAGATCAGGCCCCCGGTTCACAAGTAGGCTTAGTTCAGCCTCAGTTTTGCATTGATGAACTATCCATCAGCTGATTTCACTTGATTCCATGAGGATTTGCACCCCCCCTGGGCTAGATGGCCTGCTAATTGTATAAATCAAGGCACAGCAGCCTCTTCCAAGCTAGTTAGAGCTGGACTGAAGGGCTTGCCATTGTAAACCATGTACTGATCTTATTTTGTTGAATAAAGAAAAGCTTTGGAGGCTCAATTTTGGAGTATCTTTCATGTGTGGATTGTCATTGTCTTGCTGCAATCGAGGTGAAGCTGCTATTTTTCCAGTTTTTTGCACTTAATTATTGTCTGCCTGAATGGTTTCTTAAATCATAAGGATAGATCATTGTAAGTAAGCTTACTTACTTTCTATTTTCTGCATATGTTTGAATGAGTTAATACCTGTGTGTTAAATAAGGTTATTTGCATACTGTATCATCCCTTTCTCATATGTATCTTCAGATCTGATAGTTCTGTATGCAGGAATTGTGTTGTACCTTACAGGTTTGCCGTATCTAGAAGATCGATGGTTTAGGTTTGATTCCATTGATTTCCAGAATATATTGCTAAGATCATGCCCCTTGGTGCTTCTCTACCAAGGTCCCTCTGCAGATCTGCTTCAACAACAAGCACCTTTCTTCCCCTTTCTCTCCTTTAAAATTATTAAACTTCCTTCAAACTGGTTACTTTGAGGTCTCTTTTTAAATCTGATCTATCTCATAAAGAAAAGCATACATAGATCTAATTTTCAAGATCCCTTCAATTTTCTAGATCTTAGTTTCACTGTGCACATAAAGTTCAATTTCAAGAAGATCTAGCTAAATTGCCTTAGTTTCGCAAGTATTTTAGTGAAGAATCAATAGCTTGATGTTAAGGTAGTTTCATTTGCTGTTCAATAATTTCAATATTCTGCAATATAAATGCTGTTAATTGGCTGCACAAACAGTAGGCCAAGATCCCAAGGAAATCTTGCTTTCCTTGGTTCCCTTTCGTCGATTTAGCTAGTTTAATTTCGTTAATTTTTTGAGATAAAGTAGGCTGACCCAAAGGCACTCTTAAAGTTCTTTGGGGCATTTTTTATTCTAATTCATTCAATTTCATTTAGCAGGTCTGACAGAGGAGAAAATAAGCTGCTGTCCAAAGTGGCTTTTGGAGCGCTCAAATCCCCCCAGGGGGCTCTCTTTTGTCACATAATTTGTAATTATTTTGCATAAACTGTAATATCTTGGTTTCATCCTGTATAAGGACCAAGAAAGCTCTGTTTTATTAGTGCTTTGATATTGTAATCTCTGTAATAAAATCATCCTTTGAATAGGCTCTTTCGAGCCCATTCCCCATCCCCCCTGGGGGGATTCGCGTCGGTGCCTTTTTTGTCTTTTCTGCTTATTTCCTTTTACTAGAATTTATCTGATTGATAGGGTAGTATATTTGATCTTGTTTTTTAAGTCCATATTCCATATCTCATTTTCAAAAGTAATCATAATACTTACCCCACGATTTCCCGAGTGACCCGCAAGGGGAAAGAGATTCGTGGTAGGATTAATCAGAAAACCGCTTTTGTGTAGTTGTGTTATTTTCTCATCTTTTGTTTATCAGCATCTTAAAATTAACCCCTCCTTGATTCCCTGATTGAGATCCACTTGGATCGAAAGAGGTTCTTGGAGGCTTTTCTTTTTAAGCAAGAACACTGCTTTAAAACTTATTAAAATTTACAAGATTCCAGTGTGTATGCTCTGCACTTGGCTGTGGTTCGTCCGATCAGTCAAGCTGTATCAAAAGCATTTGGGTGACTAGCATAATTAGGACTCACCTTCCCCAATTAACAAACCATCAGGTGAAAATCCAACACCTCGATCAAACCTTTACGGTGGCAAAATACCCAAAGGAAGCGGGAACCTACTGAAAAGTGACTTCGGGGCGCCGATCTCTGTCAAACCCTAACGAGTGCGTTACGAACACAGCCCCAGAGACTCCATTTCATCCCACATATTCCTTGCGGGTAGCCGTATAGGCTTTGTTTTGGACATACTCCAAGTACTCTCGG